>OZ012694.1:37831531-37945109 GCA_963942565.1 Maea johnstoni | reverse complement strand
ACTCATTTTTTGCCCCAGATCAGTCAGCATGTCTGCCTGAAGTCACATTTATATGAACAAATGTGTTATTATTATCAGGAACTGTTATTATATACTCATATTTAATGAAGAAGTCTAAAAGGCATAATCGAACAAGTCTCAGGGCACACAGTTAAAAGATGAATTATTATATGTACATATTCCCTCCGAGGTATTGTTATTGTTTTCTTACGTTTTTACAAGCCTGATCAAATTTGACCCTGCAAATGTCACTTACTTGGAAGAGGGGTAGAGGTACACTTCTCGTCAGTAGCAGTGAAGGCTTCAGAGCAGTTTGATAAATGAGTGGAGCCAGCAAATCCAGCACTCCGTGTATATCAAGACTATTACTCTAACCCCCCACTTGCCTAGAAGCAGCAAACACGTCTAAGTGGCTTTAGTTTGACGTCAGATGCTGAGGGCCTGGAAGTCATCAAAACATGTTTTGCCCGAACCACGACAGCAGTGAAGTCTAAACCATAGATATACCATCAGGAGAATCTAAGAATAAGGTGGCTGAGGCCAGTGAAAAGGATTTTGACTTAGGTTCCTAAGGCATGCTTGTAGTAGAGAGGTAAGCAGATATAGTATTTTGTTTATGATTTCTGAATTTATGTGCTGCTTTATTGTCCTTCTAAAGTCAAATATTGGCCTTTCCTCTGCCTCTTTGTTTTAGTTTAAGGTTGGCTAAAATAATTCTAGGCTGCCCTTTTTTTACTGAGCACCCAATTTAATATCTAGACAGGTTTCATATCCTTTTATCACTGGTAAGTTATGTGGTTACAACACTGCCAAATCAGGCCAAATCCTGTATAGCATCCTTCTCTAGAAGAGCACTGCTATTTATTACTTCCTAAAAAATCATCACATCACAAACAACTTCCTGAACAACTATTTTTAGTACTGACAACATACATATGAACTATGACTATTAAGTCAACCCCTATCCTTAGTGTGAAAGATTATAAAGCTTCTAGGCAGGTACCGTCATAAGCACATGTCTGCTTGCCATAGCAAGTAAAAATCACCGTCGCAGGTCAAGGTAGAAATCAACACTTCCTGGCTCAAAATGGCAAGTTACGTTTCAATACTTGATAATCAAATATATGAAAAACAGACGGTGAATTGATTTACAATATCAAGCATTTCGAGAAAGAAAATGGAAATTTAGCTTTATTAGTGGCATGTAACTCATCTAATCTACACTCCCTGGCTTTATACATCATTCAGTTTTATATATAATTCACCTGGATGAAAGTTTGTGCAGGGGAAGTGTCAATTTCTGCCAGGCAAGTAAATCTAGTACAACTACTTTAAAATCATTGTGGTAAGGCAATCCCAAAAGGTATGTTGGAACCTGTTCAGATAACCACATTGGTTTGGCAGAGAAACATGTCAACACAAATATGAGTTAACTGCTTAGTAAACTAAACTCTTCCTTGCATATTATGAGTAGGACTATCTAATTGGATTAACCTGTATAATATCCATGTTTCAGATAAGAAGGATATACTAGTAAATGCCAAGGCAATGTTTTTGGAGTTTTAAAACTAATATTGTACAGGATTTAATACCTTTTTTCAGTAAACCCTACTCTTTATAATATTCACTAGTAATCACTACTCAAATACTTAACTCTTTCATGCTTGCAGGGGTTAAACAATGGCATTGATATTGTTATTTTAAAAAATATTTTTGAAAACTTTTTCTACAAGAAAACTCAATCTACAAGTGTTTTGGTAATTCATGTTATATTTTGTAGGTGTATTCATATGTATTAAAGTTTCAAAGATCCCCACAATACTATTACAGGAGAACTCTCTGACATGAATAGGTGAAATACCAATGGTTTAATTAAGAGTAATAGGTTCTTGTTCTTCTGAACTAGAACAGAAAGCAAGTGCTAGTCACTAAATTAAGTTGCTCTGAGCTAAGACAAAGCCATAGAGCCTGTTCAGTGCATACCTCAAATCCTTAGGTATCTTGGGTGAGAAATCTGTTACATATTTAACTAGTGTTGGGTTAACTGGGCAATCATAATAATTTCTCATCAAGTGTGGTTTGGATAGCATGCTTCATTAGAGATGGACTGGAAATCTGCCAGATTAAGATTGCAATCCAGGATACTGTTATATGTACTGGAAGGGGACTTATTTAACCAATGCATGCCTGTAGGCCCCAAACCACCTGATTATTATGGTGATATTCCTCTAACAAAAGCTATTGTCTGAAAATATTTCAAGGAGAATCGCTGACCCATATTTACTCTCCTGCAAGTATTTTGCAATAAATGCTTCATTCCAAAGTTATTTCCACGAGTAATGTACACAAGATCTTAACCAGGATTTTAAAAAAAATGCCTGTCTTAAAGACAGCAATCACAATGTCTGCCTGTCAAGATGTATCAACAGCTTTTTATAGCCTATTGTCATTGTGTCAAATAGGCGAAATTACACTTCAGCCGTGCCTTAGAAGATGGTTTGTTATGAAAATGGTTTGGCCATAACCCCAAAACTAAATAAAAATTTGCCTGAAAAGGTGTTTTTAGAAAATTACTTGTCTAAAAGACAGGCTGGACAGTCCTGGCTAAATCCCTAAGTATACATACTGCTACCCTTATCAAGGAGATCTCTAGGCATTAATGGATTGATATTGCTTGAATGGATGGATATGTTATAGGAAATATCGCAGGATTGACAAAAAAGTTCACAAACATATTCCTGGATTTATAGTTTGAAATTTGACGACCATTTCCACCTCACACATTTTATCATATCCATTAAATTTTGAAAAATCCACATAGAATGATCTATTGTAAATTTCTTCCATAAGATGCCTTGAAAATGTCTAGACAGTCTTACCATATATACAAATTCATATATCCACAATATCAACTTGATGTTTTTTTAAACCTACAGAGCCGAGCAACCTTGAAAATTCATGATTACCCTCTTTCTTTGGTGTGTTTTTATGATATATACCCTTGATTTTCTTTCAGTGTTTTAAATAGCAAGCAGTTCTATGAAGTGAATTATTTGTCTTGTGGAGGCATAATTGATGTGTCTCAAGTGTACATTAAAAATATATACTTTTGGTACAGCTTAATGCTGTCCCAAAAGTCGATTGACTTCTGGTACAGGTAATAGCTGTACCAGAAGTCGATCGACTTTTGGTACAGCTAATAGCTGTACCAGAAGTCGATCGACTTCTGGTACAGCATAGCTGTACCAATCGTCGATTGGTACGGATCGACTTCTGGTACACGACATATATATATATATATATATATATATATATATATATATATATATATATATATATATATATATATATATATATATATATATATATATATATATATATATATATATATATATATATTTGTCTTAAGTATACATAATAGATGTGTGTCTCGGCGTATTTTAAAAGACACATTACTTACATTTTGTGTTTTGTTTCTTTTTAGTTGAAAATGTCCCAGGAGGATGTTGGGGTGGACATTGAAGAACACACCCATTGTGCCAACTGCTACAAAGCTAACTGCAAAGCTAAGGATGCCCCTCCAATCAGCTGCGCCGTTATACAGTGCGACCAGGACTGTGGCGCCCTCTATCACGCCTGCAAATCTGCCGAACATAGACTGACATGCCGTACTCGCAAGGTGCCTTGTATAAACCACGTGAATGGCTGTCCCGTGGTGCTGCCGCGCTGGCAATGTGGGATCCATCTTGAGACGTGCCCGGCCAGCGTGGTCTACTGCACGATGGAGTGGAACCGCTGGCCCGTCTACTCCCAGGAGAGAAGGTCGCGAGTGCCTTTCTCTCAGGATAACCGCCATGCTCAAATGGGGCAGCTGGACGTCGCCCTGGCCTTACGTGACCAGCGTATGCTCAATCAGGCCATGAAGGCGCCAAAAAGTACCCGCCGAGTTCTGCGAAATAATCTCACAAGACGCTTCCCCGCTGTGCCTTTTCATGGACCCATATTTGGAGAGTATGAAGATAGGCTTATAAGCTCAGGCGATACTTCAAAAACGTTATCTGACGATGACGAGGCACCCTGGCAAAGGCACAAAGCGCCACCGGGTCTGCAGAGAAGTGTTTTAGGCGAACTTTATAAAGCCACAAAAAAAGCAACAGAATCGTTAAGTGCTGCCCTCGACGTTGCGACAAATGGTATATCATCTTCCTCGACAGAAGTTGCTGAAAATGAGGTGACAAATACCGCAGTCTCTGAAAATGTTGACAGTATTATTCATGCCAAAGGGGGAAGCCCTGCAGCCACAAACAGTGACCTGAACTTAAATATATGTGCAAGCGGCCAAGTAGAAAATGCTCAAACTCTTTCTTGTGAAGATAATGGTTTTGACTTTGTAACTACAGAAGAAACGGCTCACAACGGCTGTTATCATGTAAATGTTTGCGGTGCTGAAACCGAGGAGGTAGTAGAAAAAGAAGCGACCAATCACGATTGCGGGAACGATCGTGATTTCTCCTGTGCGAGTGGTGTTCAAGACGAGGCTCATGAGGTACCGGTTAAGAGGTACGCGACGCCCCCACCTCCACCCATGATGTCGTCCAAGGATATGAAACAACCGCTCTCTCTGGATCTCAATCTGGAGTCCATCACGCGATACCAGGCCAAACCCAAGTCCATGTACACTTTTCTCTGTGCCCAGGAGTACCGCCGTGACGAATACAAATGGCACTTCAAAAACGTCCACGGTGAAATCCACGCAGGCCTAAACGGTTGGTTAGATTCGCGCTGCCCCCTAGCACATTACGGATGTACCTTTTCTTTGCCCCGCTTCCATCCGGTCCGTCCGGGCTTCCAGATTGTGTATAATGACATCCTGGAGAGTTTCGGTCTCAAACCCGACTGTGCAATACTCAAAGAGTCGGAGGATCACAAACTGAAGTCACTTGACAAAACAGATAAAGAGGGTGGAGATTATGATATAAGCTTAACCGACTCTCCTAGGACTGATTCGGATATCATAACTCAAGAAACTAACGTGGAAACATCAGTGGACTACCTTACCACGCTGCCGTTTGAGCTGCTGCAGTACATCGCGCACCGTCTGGACAGCTTCAGCCTGTGTAACCTGGCGCTGACGTCGAAGAAGCTGAGGGAGGTCTGCTGCAGCCTACTGGAGGAGCGAGGGGTGGTGGTGGAACAGTGGGAGAAGGTGCGCAGTGGAGAGAAGTTCCACTGGCAAGTGGGGTTCAAGGTGGGTACTGCATTCATTCTCTGCCATTTACTTTAAATTCACAAGCAGGGTCTTAGCCAGGTTTAGAAACAGGGTGCCCAAAATTGGCAATTGTAAAAGCATTGGGCGCCCTATATTTCAAGGGAGACCTCAATATATTCAAATTACAACCATAAATATGTATTAACTTGTTGAAATGAGGCAAATACCCTTGTACAATGTCATTGGAATTATATTGAGGTGAGGAAGAAGGTAATTATATGCTTGAAAGTGACATTTTATAGAATTACTCACAAAAACTGTTGGGTGTCCTGAAGGGTGATTTCTGAGGGTTTCTGTGTCCAAATGACAATCAGATGCCCTGTTGGCTAAGACTATGTTCACAAGTCATAAGGCTAATAGGTAGTCAGGTACCCTCATGAAATAAAGGCATTAATTATTATTGTTATTATTACCATTATCATCATTATCATTATTATTATTGTTATTATATCATTATTGATATGAAGCTGGTGCTGCCAGGAAGCGAGCGCACCCCAGAGGGAGCATACATGCATCTAGTTGATCGGGTTGCAGGTAGATGGTACTGGCTAATAATTCCCAGAATTCCCTTAAACGCCTGTGTAATGCACCAATATACACATATACACTTAGTTTTACATATATACACATTGTTTGAATGATCAATTGCAATTCCCTCACTGTCTCACATTCTCTTCCAGGGCTGTTTTTTTTCAGTATAAGTACAGCCTTAATTAAGACCCATAGAGTAGTGGTGCTTTGCCGAGAATGCCCCCCACATGTCCGAACACCTAAGTAGCTATAGGTTCACCAACTTATATTCTTATATTCTCTTTCAGCGCTGGTTTTTCAGTACAGCCTTCACACCCGTAGAGCAGTGGTGCTTTGCTGAGAATGCCCCGCACATGTCAGAATACCACAGCAGCTATAGGTTCACTAACTGTCCTATATTCTGTTTCAGCGCTGGTTTTTCAGTACAGCCTTCACACCCGTAGAGCAGTGGTGCTTTGCTGATAATGCTCCGCACATGTCCGAACACCTCAGCAGCTATAGGTTCACTAACTGTCCTATATTCTCTTTCAGCGCTGGTTTTTCAGTACAGCCTTCACACCCGTAGAGCAGTGGTGCTTTGCTGATAATGCTCCGCACATGTCCGAACACCTCAGCAGCTGCAGATTCTTCAAGAGAGTCATCAAGACGAAGCCTTTCGCCTTTCCCTCCATGTCGGTGCCCAACAAACAGACGCAAGACATGATCAACAAAATCATGGCCAATCTGGAGCTGGAGGAAAAGCTGGACAACAGCAGCCAAGGGGGCTCGGAATTCTAGAACAACCCTTAACCCTTATGCTGCTGGTGGCTAATTTGGCCAAAACAAAATACTACACATGGCAAATGGGTACTCATCTGAGAGTACTCGGTGAGAGCTATTCAATGAAAACCAACATGACAAGCTTTTGATGGTTTACAAAAATGTTTTGAATTTTTCTCTCATGGACGAAAGTAGCCTCAGCATGGAAATGGTTAACCCTTCTAATGCTGAAGGATGCAAAGATTTTTGAAAACCTAAACCCTGTCATGTTGGTATTCATTGGTTAGCTCTCGCTGAGTACTCTCAGATGAGTACACAAGTGCCAGGGTTTTGAGATTTTTGCATCATTTTGTATCAGCAAAATTAGCCACCAGCAACATAAGGGTTGATTAACCCAGTATTGTTCAAAATGGCCAAAAGCAGTCTGACAATTTTGGTGTAATATTTCAGGCGAAAGCATAGTCATGGAAATAAGAGAAGTGTTCATCAGAATACTGCCAACTACTCTCCTTAAAATATGTTGTGAAAGCATTCTTAACCCTTACACTGCTGGAAGCTAATTCTAACAATACAAGATAATGCAAAAAACCTGAAAAATCACCGAAACCCTGGCAAATGGGTACTCATCTGAAAGTACTCAGTGAGAGCTTTCCAATGAGTACCAACATGACAGGGTTTGGATGGTTTTCAAAAGTTTTTGCATTTTTCTCCCATGGACAAAAGTACCCTCAGCATGGTAAGGGTTAATTCCTTAGTTAACTATGTCAACTGCAGGGGTCAAGCTAGCCACTAGCCCCATCGCCGATGGCTACAGAAAATTCTGTTGGGCTATAATAATATTTCTCTTTGTAGACTGGCTGGCTATGAGAAAAGTGAAATTTTAAGATCATGCTTAGAGCAAGATCAATAATAAAATCATTTGAAGAACACCATTTGACACATCATTTATCCGTTGGTACAATTCCAAAATGCAATAGAACATTGAAAAGATAGCGTACACATTCAAAAATTGTTCTTGGGGAAGGAATGTAGTAGGACTGCTGCATTGAGATCTTGGGTTGGGCTTTGGCGATTTGAGAACCTGAAGTCCGATGGTCTCTTTAAGTTTTTAACCTGAGCCGGACCCCTGCAACTGGGTATATGATACTTTTGAAAATGAATTCACAAATTCTTTTTAGGATAGTTGATGGTTTAGTTCTGGTGAACATGTTGTTTTTTTCTTCATAAAATGCTCTGGTCTCTCAAGGCTTCAAAATAGTCAGGGCATGTTTGGGTGCTACAGCCATGAATGGGTTAAGCATAATTTTATACAATATTTGCAGGAAGGGTTTTTATTGGGTTAGGTTAAAAATGTAGTTCATGTTCAACACGTGAATTATTCTCTCTTTGGTTCTATGAAATTGCTATAGGAAGCTTGCCAAATATTATAAGCATAAGCGTCACTTAGACACACAGCAACCTAAAGCTTTTCAGAATTTTCCCAACCTTATTTTACCGATCATGTATGATCGGCAAATTAAAAACATTGGTAAATTAACAGGATTTACAGTATCTATCAACTTTATCTTTGAGATACTGTTATGGGAAGCAAATATATCCCCATTTTGACGGAATGAATACAACTTTTACCATAACAGACATTATCTTGTATGTTACATTAGCACCCATAAACTGCTGTTGAAACCAGTTGCATGTACTTACATATTTTTCTTAGACTGGTTGTATTTTCAGGTGCTATGTATGCATCACTATAAGGTAAATATTTACATATTTATATACTTTGTAAAAATGTAATGAGTTCATTATTTTGCAATTGTGAAGCATACATATGTTAACATATATTAAATATATTTATTAGTCAAGCTAATTATGTATTTTCTTCAGTTTAAGAATGCTTCAACACATGGTTTTTCATATTACAGATTCATATTGCCTATGCAATAGTATGGTAAAAAATGTATATTTTTTCCTCTCTGGAAACACAGATGATGAGTTCACCAATGTTTTGATGATAATTACTTAGTAAAATGAAGGAATATTGTTCAATTAAACATCAACAAGTTTCAAGTAAGATATTTTTGCATTTAGTTATATCTTCACTTAATATTGACTACCTATTAGTCAACGTTGGTAGAAAGGGGAGTACCCAGGGAAAACCACTGCTTATCCAAAGTTACTGGCAACTTGCAATGTGCCATAAGGGGGATTTATCCAGCCATTTTATCAAAAAGGTGTGTGATACTCAAGGGTTGTAGACAACGACTGCAACTTATAGGGAATTATATAATGGATAATACATTTGTGATATTGTTAAGTTAGGGATAGGAATATATTCCACATTGGGGCAAAGAAAAAATGTGGTTTATATAAGGGTTAAATAGTAAATGATGCTGATGTTATGGGAATTATCTTAGGGTTATTGTATTTGTGATTGTGTATCAGTAGGACAAAACTAGAGTAAAATGGACTCCTAACTTACTGTACATGTTAAGTTTATGGCTGATTGCTTTGCAGTTAAACTATAAATAAAGATTGCTGATTGGAAGACAGGGAAATGGTTTTTGGTGAAAGGTTGTCTTTAGTAACAGGTGAACTTTTATGTATTAATTACAAGAGGGATTTCTGGGACTAGGCTTTTGAAAACTGTCGGTCTCTATAAACAGGTTGTCTCTATGTGCAAGTGGTCTCTCAAGGGGTTTGATTATAAAGTAAAGAACAAAGGAGAGGCTCTATAATTTCAAAATGTTCTTATTTGGTGGAATATTTTCTAATTAATTTTCTAATAATCATCACTACATGACTGTAGGTTGTGTTTCAATGAATAATATGTTAGGTCAATGATTTGTAACCTATTCTTAACAGGCCAAACCTTTTTAATAAAGTTTTGTGGTAAGAATTCTATTAGATCTTTTATATACTTTTTGTCACCATGGATATTTTCATATATCAGAATGCTTTTTATATTCAACATTTTGTAGATCCTTTATATTATTGAAGCATGTTTAGCTGTGCTGAACATTATAGGACAATACCAGGTACTGGTTACCATAGCAACACAGAGCAAATATTTACTCATTTTATCCAAAGGAATGGCTACAGTAGGCTTATGAATGCATTATAGGGATATACTGTACTCAAATGTGTCTCTCTTGTTCATATTAAGGAGTCACACTTTTGTAATGTTGTGAAGTGTTGTCTAAATAAATTGTATAATGGATAAACCATTCATTTGCATGCCTAAAGAAACAAATAAAAGTTGCTTTGTGTTATGAGAAGCATTATATTGAAAAAAAGTTTTCACTGAGAATTTTTGATCTCCAATCAATTGCAGATACAGAGGGAGTTTGACAAACCCCCTTTAGAATACAAAGTGTTGATTTTCTTGCTAACAATTTGACATTCTGTTATGCTTAAAAATAATTGGGGAGAAGTACCTCACTGTTAAAACGAATTGCCCCCATAGAGAACAATTTCCTACAAAGAAATCCTGGATCTGCCAGTGTTTTATTTTAACTGAAATTCCATAGCTCTCAGGGTATAGACTACTATAGAATTCTTGGATTAAGATGTCTTCAACAGCAGCTTGGAGCAAAGGAAATCAAATACAGTACTTGTTACAACTTTCTTACATTAGGATGGTTTTCACACTGCTATGATACACAACATATCAGGCCAAGAAATTGTCTATATGCATTACTATCTGGAGCGTACACATGGTCTGTTACACATAATAATATCTTGATAATTAGCCAATATTTTGAGAAATATTTGTCTGAATGTTGTAGCTCCTGTTGGGTTAACAGACCCCCTTTAACTATTTTTCAAAAATTTTCGCTTTTCTATTTTGTCCAAAGTTGGTTATTGGTGAACTCCAGTTGCAAAAGGGTTAAAAGTGACAATTTGCAACTGGAAATTTAATTAACCAGTTTAATATTTTCTATAAAAATATATGTATAGAAAACATACCGTAATTTCGCGTGTATAAGACACACTTTTTTACACAAATTTTTACACTCAAATCGGGGGTGCATCTTATACACAAAGCTAGAAATTTGGGTTTTTTACATCGAGTCCCCAGGTCACAGGGAGGTCCGAAATCAATGATTCATCCAAACAGGCAGATTATTTTGCCTAATTACAATTGTAATGCAGCAAAGAGGATACCTTTCAATGTCGGCACTTACAAATTGTAATCACAGTACCACTCTCTGCTGGAATGTATCAATGACAATCAATATCTCGCCTAGGACTAATGGATATTAGTCACTGACTCAAAGTGATAAGTACTGATGTCACATTTCACACATTTTAAAATGCCTTTTTACTGGTTTTCTAGCGTTATTCATGACTCATGAGTTGATTTTCCACAAAAAAATCAAAATGGGGTGTGCACTATACACAAAGCTAAGGTCTATACATCATTTTTTGAAGGCCTGAACAAGGGTGTGTCTTATACACGCGAAATTACGGTACATTAAATAATTGAGAATGGCCCACATTTCCCATTTATTATTTAGATAATCTTGATGGCCAAAATTAGGGGTTGGTCCAAATTTGTGGGTATTTATGGTAGTTGTCTACTGAACTACTTGGGAATTATTACTCAAAAAGCATACATTGTTTGAGATAAAGGCAGAATTTCTGCTACAGAGGATTTTGTTGTTAATCAGATTCTGAGAAAATCAGTATTTTGCTGAAAGTTGTCACTCTTGTATTGGATGAGGACTCATCAATTAAAGTCTTGTCCCCCACCCCCTCACTGAATTCTCACTGGCAAATCCTTTAACCCTTCCAATGCTGAGGCTACTTTCGTCCAAAAGATAGGGACTCAAAGATTTTTGAAAATCATCGAAACCCTGTCATGTTGGTATTCATTGGAAAGCTCTCGCTGAGTACTCTTAGATAAGTACCCATTTGCCAGGGTTTTGGTCATTTTTCATTATTTTTGCATCATTTTGTATTGGCCAAATTAGCCACCAGCAGCATAAGGGTTAACCATACAGGTCTAGACCAGAAAATGAGACCCGAGTTCATATTTTCTGTTGTCAAGGGTGTTTGAGAATGAAATTCCTGGAAGACAAAGACTGTGTTGGAGCACAGCAATTCTTTGTGTCTGACATGCAACAATTGGTTCAAAATCAAATGTCATTATCATGTAAGCTTTCCTATCAATAATTAAGGTCTGCATCAATAAATGCCAAGTTATTTGAAGGAATGAAATCTGTATCATAATACTAATGTTGAAAGTACCTGAAAGGCTCAGCTGGCCATGCTGTTGAAGAATTTGTTGAGTTTAACAGTGCTAGTTGATTCTGTGTTTTGCACATTTTGGAGCCTCTGTTGCATTCTTGTGCGAGTATGTGACAGTTGTCTGTCCTGCTTCTAGTTATTTTTTTTACATGATGAACTATAAATTGCCTAAGTGCACTCATGAAAGTAATTTTGAATACTGTTTACGGCTTTAATTTGGAGTGCTTAAACTTTCGCTGTACAGCCCTGCTGGAGGGTATTTGTGCTACTTTGAATTTGCACATTCAAGTACTCAAACTATAAATTTATTATTTTATAGATAACGATTTGAAGGTTGTTATTTTGGCGCTCTCATGAGGAGTGCGACAATAGCAAAAATTAAATGCCTGTAAAAAATACCAGTTATACGGTATGGAATAATGCAAGCTTTTATCTTGCTCACAATAACCCTATACAGTAAGATATTTTTCACTTGTTATGGGAACCTCATCCTTTGAGAGGATGATAAAGACACTATAGAGGCAAATATAAGGCTTTGTAAGGCTTTCAAGTGTTTGTTATGTAATTCGTGATTTTTTTACTAAAAAAGGTAGATTTTGAATGAGATTTTTTACAAGTATTCTTAGCAGTATTGGGTGCTTGGTATTTGAAACTTGTTAGAATAGCACACTCAATAACAAAGACGTGTGCTAAGTCAGTACATGTACTAAGTAACACTAGGTACTAGTAAATGGACTTGACATAAAATTATTACAATTTGAGCACTGGTTTCTGTTTTGTTTTTGTGTATGTGGGTGTGTGCAAGAGAGAGAGAGAGAGAGAGAGAGAGAGAGGGGATCGTTTGCTTTAGTTTGTCCATGTCAACGGTTTCTGACTTAATCAACAACTTTCTGTGATAAATATATTTATTCAATATTCAAAAATACTAACACAAATTTCAATATTATGTTGTTTATGACATCGTTCTTATTCAAATATGTCGCTGTCAGTGCGCATGGTTTGATCATATGTATTTGTCAAAAATTTGAATCATATCATTTCATGTTGCTTTTATGAAATTCTTATTGTTGCAAAAAGATCAGACTATTGTTGTTTTAGCTTATCCGTTAGGAGTTCCATAAGAGTGTCCGTCTGAAATGACAAAGTTGGTAGCATTAGCTCAAATAACATAGTTTTGCAAAAGTGAATAAAACTCCACTGGTAATAAATCTGGTTATAAAGATGATCATGGTTTTTGTAAGAAACATCTTAGCATCTACTTGACTATGAAACTTTAAATCAATTAAAAAGATTCATCTTGATATATGGTACATATACATATGGAAATAATCTTAGATGTGTTTGTTTTATTACTATTATTAACTAAGATTAACATATTTTTTACAAATAATTGAAGAAACTTTTTAGTTGAGCTTTGATCAAAATGAACATTAACTTATCAGTTTTGAACCTATTAATGCTCAGCGGCCAAAAGCAGCCAGACATTTTTGATGAAATCTTATAAGCGAAAGCATAATTGGGAAAATATTTGAGGGGGAAATGTTAATTGAATCAATGGAAATAACATTTCTTCAAAAAATTTGTTTAATGATTATCAATTCCTAAGATATCCCCAAAAGTATAAAAGATACAGACGAAAAATTCCCGAGGAACGTAAGCATGAATGGGTCAAGGAACTGGGCTACCCACCTCAACAGGAACGCAGTCCTCCGGCGGATTAAATATCGATGGGTCTCTTATTCCTTCTGTTAGGTCACTGTAGACATTATTTGTCATTAGTGGACCTAGATAAGGCAAACACGAGAACATGGTGAAATAAACTTCAACACGTAATAGAAGGATTGGAAAGTTTCATATGGATATTGAGAGTTCCGTCGGAAAATAAATCATCTTTCTAACTCTACACAATAATGCGTACAGCAAAAAGGAAGGAATGAAGGTATGGGGGTTTAAGTCGCTTTAAACTAGGCGAGACGAGATAGAAACCTGAAACCGGAAAGAAATTCTTCCTTCTCTTCAAGAATAGTTCCATGGTGTCTTTCAGTTGCAGAAGGACCATAGACAGACCTCCACAACGCTGCACATTTATATAGCGACCAGGCCAACCTGCTAGGGGATCCAGCGGAGTCTCGAACGTGCGCGTACGACAAAAATACTTTCAATTGGTCACTGGTCGTTCTTATTTTAGGCTCTGTTAGTTGGACTTACTCATGCTACAGGTACGATGGACCAAGTATGAAAGAGAAAGCATTTTCTCTCCCCAAAAAATGGTCGTCAAATTAAAGTGTTTTTTCTCTCCCCGAAAAACGGTTTGTATTTGCTCTTTTATCACACTTGGCCTTCGTACGAGGATAGCCATATAATATTCTTACCAACTTGGAATTTCGGCATCATAAGCGTCTGGTCAAGAACGGTGCAGTCTCGCTCAGACATATACCATTCCTGGCCGTCCTCAAAGTGATCAATGGCGTGCCCAGATGCAGCAATATCCGATCCAAGTGTAAAATGCGAGGTTATTGCTTCATCTATGAATAAAGACATACATAGAAAATTATAGAACCAAGATGTAAATCTATACTTTTTAGTTTCTTTGACCTTTTTGCACCTGGAGTATCTGACGCATACGCAAACATCTTGACCTTTACAAAATAGCAATATTTTAGAGATAGTGAAGTGATAGTTGTTCATGTTAGCTTGGATGAATGGGGTTCTCAAATGTAAGAATCAGCAACCACGTTCAAGCATTTATATTAATTTACCCTTATGCTGCTGGTGGATAATTTGACCAATACAAAATGATGAAAAAAAACTAAAATAAAAATGACCGAAACCGTGGCACTTGGGGTACTCATCTGAGAGTACTCAGCGAGAGCTATCCAATGAGTACCAACATGATAGGGTTTAGATGTTTTTTAACAATCTTTGTGTATATATATATATATGTGATGCCAGTGTATGTGGTGTAGTATAAGTGAAATAGATCCTAGACTAATTCGAACTCATCACTTACCAGGTATACACCTTGGTGGTTCCGGATATGTTATGTTAAATGTCACACAGGTTAGATTTTCAAAATTCAGCTCTACCCAGCCTTGACTCTGCAAAGATGGAAATACTTTCATATCACATTGATATCTGAGGTGAAGATACGATGTTTTCTTCATCTCAGATCGAAATCAACAAAATCACGTGCACATTAAAACGCACCCATACATCTGATCGAGTCGGAATTTCGTTTTATTATTGTCACTTACACTGACACTCATGTGTAAATCGCAATTCGTTATTAGTGAATGGTGGTGGAAATCGAAATACCTTAGATAAACGACCGACTGACCCTAAGTCACTCTTACATGTCTCAATTAACACTCGAAACCCAGATTTCCTGAAATGGTGAGTCGCAGCGCACTGCACTGGATCGCTCGACAATTGAGGAAGCCCAAAGCTTAGGAAAGGTAGGTCATATCCAGGCAGGGTCGTTAATATACTGGGTCACTTTTGGCCGATGCAAAAGGGTGTATTTTGCCGTTATAATTTTTTTAAATTCTATTTTATCATAATTTTTATATACATGTACATGTAATATGTTTGTTTGTTTTTTACTTTGCATGATTCGTTGCGTTTTCTTGCACTTATGGAGCTGAAATAAATGCGTTATCCATTGTTTTTTGTATGGTGAGACCTCAGAGACTGACGTCTAAATTCACGAGAGCTCAAACTCAAAGGAGTTTTATCCCCATACATAACGAAAAAATAAGTCCATGAAAATATGTTCACAATAGGAAGTACATGTATTCCAATCTGGGAGGAGGAGGGGGGGGGGTCAATTTCTAGATTTCACTCAACCTCTTCTTCCACAGACATCGTTTGTTAGGTCCATTAACACTTAGAGTTTCTGGCATAAATAATTCCTTTTGTCCAGTAAGAACCCTGCTATTGACATTGTGAGGGCACCGGTAGAGACATACGTGTACTGACCATAGAGTAGTTTGCAATAAACACGGTAGGTGGCGTGTCGTTGGTTGCATGAAGAGAGACCTGTTCTATTCTGAGGAGTCCATTATTGTGGTCCCGAGATATACTAAAATACAAATTAAACGCAATTGTAAGTTTTTTTTAATTCGCTGTAAATAGACGTTTTTATTATCTCCATTTATTAAGGCCAATCGGTTATAACATTGAGAGAGATGCCATTGATAATGCATTACATAAACAACAGAGATAACTAAATTACGATGAAATATCCGCAAAGATGATAACAAATTGTACAGCAATAATCCATAAGTATAGCATACAGAATCACACAGACACATTTTAATCAGTTTGCAATCTATGATTACAAAGATCATCTTCAATAGAGTCCCATTGTCTATGGAAATTTTGTTTGTTTAATGACAATTTGGCCAGTAAATTTTCTTTTATCATCTGATTGTAAAGCTTGCGTCTCACCTACGCTAACACTATTGCAAGTTGATATAAAAAAATCATGCGATATCGCGTCATGGGTATTCTACGGTGGTGCAAATGTGAAGGTAAGTAGGAAAGGAAAAGAGCAAAAGAGGTCAAGTGAAGAATGGTATGAAAAAAAGATCATTTGAAAATCTTCAGAAAAATTACAAAAAGCAAACACAAATTGAAAAAAGCAAAATAGAAGGGAAACAGATCAACGAAAAGCAACATTTTTGAAGTAGCAGATAAAACTTGAAAAGCACTTTGCATGAATGAATTAGCTTTCTCAAACTTTGAAATTTGTATGCTGCAGAATCACTGAAATTAGCGCACCACATTAAAATCTACCAATTCCTTCTAGTCATGTGAATATCTGACCTTAAACATACTTAAACGCATCGTAGTTTTTCTAGAAACTGACGTCTGAATATCTTTTACTTCAAACAATAACTTGGTAGTCAAGAGTAATTTTACCTACTATTTGAAGGAGAGTCGTTATCAGTATTCGAATTAACCCTTTTCTCCTTGAAACATTTTCCAACTCTGCTTTCATCTAAAGAATTTACCAAAATTATCTGACCGTCTTTGTCCGCTGTATACGATGGTGCAGGTGTGAACGGCAGAAAAAAATTGTCGTTTCCAGAAAAACAGCGGAAATATAATTTTTGAATATGCAATTCACACCTACACCATCGTAGCTCTAGCATAAATGGGAAATAAAAGAAGTGCATTGGAATTTACTCACCTTCCCCTTCCTTCATACGCCACGGCGCCGCCCTGCGTGACGACTCCTGCCGCGGTGAAAATACTTCCCTCGTACTCATAGGGCGAGCAGCACCCCCAGGCCTGCCCCAGCAAACACGTGACCGCAACAAACAGCAAACCCCACATAGTTCCTACTTACTCAAAGTCTGCGTGTTTAGTGTGCCACAATGTTTAAATACCACCACCTTTACCGTTCTAATCAGGCGATGACCGTGTAGGCCTTGTCTGAGTTGTTTTTAGTGTCTGCAACCGGTACAAGGCCGAGTTCAAAAGCGATAAGAAACTTCCATGAATTCCATTCATTCATTTTAATGCCAAATGAGAGCCCTAGTACTCATAAAGAAACGTGCTTGACTACATGCACACTCTGCGTGTAAACATTCTTTTATAAGATTGATTACTTGAATTCGCAAACAGTTAACTCTGGTAGCAGAATGCTCAAAATTGCATCGTCAATTGTCATCTAGTTTCTATGTACCGTATGGATGAATTAATTCCAAAATTATTTTAAATAGGATAACTAGAATAAGAATCAGGCGTTGATTTTATTCTGATTCCCATTTCTGCTTGAATATTTCACTGAAATAATACGCGATAACCTTCAGCATTTTCGCTACAATAGTTTCCCAAAATAAGTTCCGATTTACAAAGTTAGTGCCACTTTGGCGCCACCTGTACGTGGACGGCATGACGGTAGACCCCCTTTTTATTTTAGATTTTCAAAGGTGATCTGACAATGATAGCTTATGAAAAGTTTAATGAATTTCTAACTTTGGGGTATTTTCAAATGAACTTTATGTTTTAGATGTTTATACTGTCACCTTGTCGAATACCCTACCATGCCCTTAAGATAACGCTAAGCTATCCTAGCCCTCTGTGGCGATGCGGGGATGAAAGGGTTAATACGGAAGCATGATGTAATAATACAGTAATATCATTCAATATCCCACCAGATAGAATGTACCTGCATTGCGCAATCAGTGCAATTGGGTGCCTTTATGCATGTTGTAAGCACGTGAACAATGTACACTTTATCACTTATTTCGACCATAACTAACTCGTGGTACCTGACCGCAGGGTCCTAGCCAGGAATAAGAAACAACTGGGTGTCCAAACTTGGCAAACGTGAACTTTTTTGGTGTACTACTTGTTAAGGTAGACCGCAACATATTCAGATAACAAGCATAAGCATGTATTTTAAGGGTAAACTGCTAGTTGCTGCTTAAGAATTCCCATTGAAAGTGTCGTCTGAATCTATGGTACTTTTGAGAATAAGAATGCATTTACAAAACATTTGAAGGAGAGTTGTTGGTAGTGCTCTGATAAACATGTCTCCTTCAGATACTAGTATTTCCTTCCCGGGGGGGGGGGGGGGGGGGGCACTCGGGTACAGAGGGGGGCCGCACTCGTGTTACGTATTTCGCGGATGAAGGGGTCTTTTTTAAGACCTCCGCATGTCCGCGATTTTGTAAAAGAAGGGTACTTATTTGTACCCAGGTACGAAGTATGGGGGGGTGAAAATTCTCTTACAATCCACGAAATATACGCGGCTCTGACGCCGAGTGACTCCCGAAGTGACTGGGCTTCCGAGTTTGCTGACGCCACTTGCTGCCGCTAAACAGGCAGAGGATTATAAAATCTTAAGTTTAAATACGTGTTCCCGTTCTTCCAATATCAGTGTTTTGATAAAAGAAGGGGTGTTTATTTACTGGAAAAAGTCAGCATTTTTATTAAAATAAGGGTGCTTTTTTGGCCAGAAATCAGTGTTTCATGGGTATTTTAGAATTTTGATAACGAGCGTATGCGCCCCCCCCCCCTAAATACCGAAGTGCCCCCCCCCCCCCCCCCCCGGGATTTCCTTAGTATGCCTTTGCCTGAAAATTTCATTAAAATTAGCAGGCTCTTTTGGGCCGCTGCGAGTGTTAATAGGTGAAGAAAGATTCCACTCTGGACAATTCTGAGACGTTTTTTGGACAAATTGCATCTTTCAACAGTTGATTCTTGAGTTTTTTGCAGAAAACATTAATTCAAAATATCGTGATGCAGGTTTATCATTGATACTAACTAAATCGATCGATTGAGCGATCAGGATTACTAGATGTCGAATCGAAATAGTGTAGAATTGACTTGAAAGGAAAACTACCTGAACGCATGCACTTCCAAATCTTCATGTGTTGTTTTCTGTTTTCTTTAAAGGGGAGGGGGGGCAGGCTGACAAATCAAACTTGTTCAATAATCAAATTGAACATGTTAGTCTTAATTACAATATCGAATTATAATGATTTACGGCATATTCGACTGGAGAGTTCACATATAAGAGTCAATGTGTCACACCGTCTGATATTCAGGGACGGTCACATCATTCCACTTTTTCAGCCTTCACTCCTCAAAACCGATAACTACGACCTCGAGATAATATCCAAAGTCTAGTTCTCAATGAATGTGGCTTTACAAAAGACATTCTACCGAGTCATTTCTTATCATTTGTTTCTGTTCACAATACCAGCTAAGATCATGCTGCTCTTTCTCCTAGCGTCGTTGGTGGTCTTGGGATCCGCGGACGAGACGTTCAACTCTACCAATTGTTGTATGTCCAACCCTTGGAGGGCCACAGCCCTGTCGCTCTATGGCCGCGTGGTAGACGGTTTTAGCACTAACATGACCACAACCAGGCAAGCAACTGAGTAAGTACTCCTTTCCGAGTAAATCTAACCTTTCTGCTACTCCTGCCTATCGCTACATGGTCACACTTCTAGGAAATTCATTTTTCATGGCTGAAACTCCAAACTTGCTGGAAGTCTGTTGAACAAGATGTTTATGGCATTAGTACATGTTGCGTCATTATGACTCTCACCAATCCCCTCGGGTGAGTGATTTTGGGGCAAAAATAACCAAAATTGAGTGATTTTTGTAATTTTCCACACCTTAAATGTCATCCTGTGGACTATTCCAAACACTCAACTAAATAGTTTTGGTTTAGAAAACTGCCCAAGAAGGTGTAGGTATAGATTCATGTTCGAATGTTTTCATGGCATGCTACGTTTTAGGACATTTTACAGAAGAAATGGCATAACGCAAGCGATTTTAGGGATTTGCTCCTGGAAAGTGCAATTTCCATAGTAGGAACTCAAAACCTGCATCGAATGATTTCACAAGAATATCTATGATTACCAACGTTTTGTGTTAGTATAAAATGTTTCTGACCCTTCTTGTGAGTGATAGATTTATTTGAGAGAGAGAGAGAGAGAGAGAGAGAGAGCGAGAGAGAGAGAGAGAGAGAGAGAGAGAGAGAGAGAGAGAGAGAGAGAGAGAGAGAGAGAGAGAGAGAGAGAGAGTCTGTGCCTCCTATGCATTGCCATGCGCCATTCAAAATTGTCACAATGGATAATACATGAACATGTACTTCTCTTTTTACAGTATATCTATGAGTTACGATCTTCAAAGGGTACGCCTCGATGTTTTCAACACAGACATGGAATTGCCAATCTTTATTCTTCAGGATTACATGAACGTAAGATATACTCATCTACTCATTGACATTTCAGGTTTTGAATATTAAGTACTCAACTTGATCTCCTATACACTTCAGTGTTTAATACGATAATTCACATAGAGTACACTATGGCTTGGTGATTTTGAGCATTGCAATTTGAAGCATATTAGAAGAGGGATTATTACATCCAACCGGAGTCCCGCGCCGGAGTCATAGCTTATAGTCAAATATCTATATAGTATTTACAAACCATGTGTATTAATACGGTAGCAAAGTTGTGTTAATATACGTAACAACCATTTTTATGGGGTGGGAATGGTGGCACGAACTTCGGAAGTTTCAGGGCCTACCTACATATTTCACCTTGAATCTTCGGAGAAAGTGACAATGAACAAAATTTCAATCATATAAAATAAATGGCTCGTCAAGAGTTGGTCTTGATATTGCAGAGAAAGTGACTCAAAAAACTTCCAATTTAAGGAAACATGTGGCTTAGCAAGAATTAGCCCCGCATCTTCAGAGAAGGGTGCAATGAACGAAATTCCAAAAAATACGAAACACATGACTCGTCACGATTTCACTTTGAATCTTCAGAGAAAGGGAAAATTAACAAAATGCATTCCCATAATCCACTCAATTTCAGATGACTGGTTATTTGGTGGATGTCGAAGGCGCCTGTACTAGTTTTCAACTGGACGGGGAAATGCCACCAAGGTGTGTTCCAGGTAAATATAATAATATAAGGATGATGATGATGACGACAACAACAATAATAATGATAACAATATAATAATAATAATGATATTATTAATAAAGATAATGATGATAATAATAATAATAATAATAATAATAATAATAATAATAATAATAATAATAACGATAATAATAATAACGATGATGATAACAATAATAATAATGATAATAATAATAATAATAATAGTAATAATAATAATAATAATTGCAATAAAAATGATGATTACAACAACACAATATCATCAAAGACTGTGTGACAAGTATGATAAAAAGAAACCAGAGAACTAACAATCAAACATTAAAAGAAGTACCACTAAAGTGATGACTTATTTGGCGTTCTTTGTAAACTGCTGGTCTTCAGTTACAAGTGAAATGCATTTTAGCCTATGGGAACTTTTGGGCTGGACTTTACAACTAAGAAGTCTCTGGAAGTATCTATTCCCTAGTCATGCTGACTATTCTAGGCCTGTTCATGGAAAATATTCAATTGCTGCTCTATTTATTAGTATCTAACACACCTAGTGAATCTGCACATCAACGCAGGACCAAATTCCTAACTTTTGACTTTTGTGGATTTTAATGGACACTCCTGAGACCAAAGGACTGGGTCCTTACATCACCTACTCTGTTTATTACGACTTCCATTACACCTAAAATTAATTACATGTATAGATAAAGAAAATAGCAGCTCTAAATTGGTGTTTATTACCAGTTTTACCTTACCAAAACTGTAATAGTTGGCAATTGGGTTTTGTTGAATTCAAAATCGAATTATTTGACACTTCAGTCTTAAAGTAAGGGGAATAATGTTTTAATCATTTTCTTGAACTTTATTCAACTATAGCTCTTTATGAATATACGTCAGTCAATATGTGCACTACATGCATATCTCAAAGACTAAATCTTTTAAAATACTGCTGGGAAATCAAATGATATTTTCAAACAAGAATATGACCTTTGGGTAATATTCATATTATATCATCAGTTGGCAGTGTAACCACAGTCCACTGATTTGTTTCAACATTCATGTTGAAAATATGGTTTATGTAGAAGCGATTGTCATAGGTGACATGCAGGTAAATAAACAAAAAACTTCTTGAAAAAAATGACCTTTCACTGTAGAACACACAATGAACGTGTCTGTTTATATATAGCGTACATATCGTGTGGTTCCCCTTCGCTATATATAAAAACGCTGTACTTTTTTCTTACTGTACTGGCGCTGTCAGCGGCGGCTACCGTCGCTAACATAAAGATACGCTATGATGCGAAAAAACACCAATTCGCTATATTTCGGACACATGTCATACCGTTATGTGTGATCTACAGTATTTAAGAGCTGTCATATTCTTTCCATGTCTTATTCACTTTAGAGGAAGGCTTCGTCTCTGAGAGGTTCACCTATGGCTCTAATATCCAAGCCATCAGGTACAGAGCAGAGGTGGCTGGAGAGATTCATTATGCCAACTTCAGATATCCTGATTGTGCATTCCTATCAACAATTAGCATCGTACCTGAGTCAGGAACCGGTAAGTTACCATCAGAATTTCCAACTCTTATATCAAAAACTGTAGAATGGCTAATTTTTCTGTGTGTAACATTTTTTTTCACTTTTGGATGTTTCCGTTTCTAATATTTCCGAAGAGAGGACACATGATTTTTTCCGTTTTTAAATTTCCCGTTTTGCTCAATAGGTGTCAGGTCTTCAATATTTAGTTATCATTTTACCTATTACATCACAAAATGCACCAACTTAAAGAGATTTACAGTATACTAGTTTTATCCGTGATAAGTGTGCAGGGATTGAACTATGTTGACTTGCATGCTGAGCAAGTTGGCACAAGAAATTACTTGCCCAATTGAGATTTTTACTTACCAGGGAAAATTAATCTTGGAAAAGTACTCTATAATTGACTACTAGTAATGTTTGTGAATTTATTCTTATTGTGAATTTCCATATACTTGTGTAGATACAAAATAATGTCAGTGTTGCATTCCGTGTTTAATCACTCAATCTTAGAAAAGTTTAGGAAAATCAACTTTCCATATCGGGTAAGTAAATTATGATTTCTACTTGCCCGACCGCCATTTCTACTTGCCATAGCAGGCACTTAAGTTGGTGTTTGGGATTTGTAGTCAGATACTGGTATTACTATGTAGGATTCCCATTCTCTTCTTGAAAGCACTTCCTTTGTTTCTGCACAGGACCATACATGAGGGATGGCGTGATAACTTACCTTACCGACGATGTGGACATGACGCGATTCGACGTTCCCGACAACTGTACAGAGGTCAGCTCCAAAGTAATGAAGGCAAGTATTGCAATTCAAAATGATGAAAGGCATTTTATACTTCATATTAATTAAGCAAAATATGTACTCATTTAAAGACATTAATAAATCCTTTGCAGTTTACAACTAAGATATGAAAATAACCTTTTTCATTTCTATCACTAAATATTAAACTCTCTTCAACCAAAGATATAGATTTATTTTGGACAAAGGCAACCCCTTCCATTCACTATTCTGCCAAAAAAGAAGAGGCAGCATTTGGAATTTAAAATTTTTAATAATCATCCCTTTTACTGCCACATGCCATATCTAGGCTAAATCGTGACTAACCACCCCTAACCCAAGTCACTGGCAACTTTCTTACATGTTTAAGAGGCTGATCGAACCTGGTCACATGCAACCCAGATTCACACATTTAGCCATGAAGACAGAGCTCCTTAAATGCTAATTTTCCCTAGAAAAATTGCAAAAGTTATTCTTTTTTTTCTAGAATATTAAGATTAACAAAATCTTATTCTTTCACACTAAGAGATGTATGATTGGATTTTTTTTCTGATTTGAATGTTTTTGTTTTATGTATATATTATGCCACATGCATATTTGATTTATAACCAAATGTTTTTGTTTTAGGTACCAAAGGAGGACTTTTTCCGTATACCAGACTTAAACACACTTTAGAGGGAGAACAGTACTTCATAATTTAATGTAAAACGCATTCATAAAATATATTACAAAAGATAAACAATAAAATTGATTTCATACAATTGTTTTCATGCGTATGTTATACATCACAAAGATTTTCAAATGGTAATAAAATCACAGATGACATGCATTATTTTGTAGTCTATCTGTAGGTACCAGCTATTTCTTAGCAAAACCTTTACAAACCCACATATTCTGATAATTGTAAATTTGAGTTTATTACATTTTGAAGTATGACTGATGGCATCCACTGTGTTAGAAAAGTATTCTTGTTTTAGTCAAATAAAGTATTATAGGTGGAACAAGTGTTTAATCCATTGATGCTTACAGCAGGCCAAAAGCAGCCTAGCAATTTTAATGAAATCTTGCAAACAAGAATGTAATTAGGATTAATATTTGATAGAGAAATGTTAGTCAGAATATTACCAATAACATTCCTCCAAATATTTCGGAAAATAATTCTCAATTCCAAAATAATTGCCAAAAGTATCAAAATTCCAGACGACAATTTCTGGTGGGACACTTAAGCATTAATGGGTTAACACTGACAGCCCCAAATAGCCTGACAAGAACTATACCTCTAACTTAGATAGCCTGGTATAATTACCATTAAAATGGGCCCTATCAGTCTCATATTCCTTTAGTTAATTTCTTATGCTTGACATATTTACCAGAGGATCAAGGTTAGTCTAAGAAAGAATAGGTCAATATGGCAAGGTGTATGCCATCTTTTAACACGATTAGTGGTTGTCATGGTTCAGCTACATGCTGGGGTCTTGGTATGACTAGTTCATGAGTCAAACTATTTCATAGGAGTGGTGAGAATTTTATGCACACTGTTCATTTGGAATACTTGTTTTTGTCCATGATATGTGTCAGTTACCTACTAGCCACACTGGTATAATGGCAAAAAAAGAATGGTTGGGCTAGTAAATTGTTACTCCTTCTAGCCGTACTGGAGTGGTGGAATGCAGAAAGAATGTGTTATATCAAAAACTAAAATAGGACAAACAAATTTGCCAAATTATCATGATAGAGTATTTTGATATTTCAACTGTCATATAGGTCGCTTTGGTTGCTTATTTGACTACCATGATGATTTTGTAACATGATACTAGTAAAGCCTGGAGTCTGGCTAGTACATAACTAGTATTGTGGCTACTTACCCTAACAGAACATGATACCTGTTGGTTACCGTCAGAACCTTTAAGTACATAAATATCGAGTAGGGAACCTTTTCACTGAGACAATGTCTCTGCTTTTCAATACATGTATGTGTAGCCCCACTACCCGTTCATTGTAGAATACCTGGAGGCTGGAGCACTGCATACTAGACACTACCATCAGATATTCTCCTATCATAGGTTCAAAGGACCTTGGCTGATTGTTTTTTCCTCTTTTTTGTTACAAAAAGTTGGTGTTTGACATCCAAACATGCCAAATCTCTTAGGAGCATATAACTTCTGTATGTCAGTGGTGAAAATAGACAGTAGCCCACCGGTCCGTTTCCACCAAAAATTTGAATGGGCTAGTAAAAGTCTGTTTACTTGCCCAGAATGTCTGCTAAATATTCTGTCCACATTAATTTGGTAAGCATCTCACCCAGTTTCACATTTCTTCTACATTAGATTATAACTTTCAATTTTCACAAATTTAGCACAATTAACCGTGAATGTTCAGTTATGAAAAGGCTGTTGACTACCATTTTGGTTATCTAAGTGATATGGACCGCTAATTTTTCTGGTGGACCACTAGAATGTTCATTTTGATGGACCGTTGACGACTAAGGGTTAGCAAACTGTTTTCAACACTGGTATGTATATACCTGCTTTCTGTCTCAACTACGAAAAATGTTGATTTTGCTCATTAGGTCCCATTGTAAAATTTACCCATTGCAAACAGTACAAATGTGAGCGATCTCGTGTTGAATTTTACTATGGGCACCTAATGAGCAAAATTAACATATTACAGAGCTGAAAAAGAAAGTAGGTATGCAGATACAGTAATCCTAAGAGGTTTGCCAAGTTTGAATAGGAAATACACACATTATGTAAACAAATATAGGAAGAAACAGTCATCCAAGCTTGGGTCAGACACACTATAGTGCTGCCATCTATAGAATACACTTTTTCAAGTAGCATCGTCCAGTCCTAGTAGCTGTTCATTGTAGATTACCTGGAGTTCTGCATACTCATTGTCCAGAGATGCACTACTCATGTTCGCAATGCTACTACCAGATATTCTTCTATCACAGGCTCGATCTACAGGTGCTGCCACCTATAGAATACACTTGTTCAAGTAGCATCGTCCAGTCCTAGTAGCTGTTCATTGTAGATTACCTGGAGTTCTGCATACTCGTTGTCCAGAGATGCACTACTCATGTTCGCAATGCTACTACCAGATATTCTTCTATCACAGGCTCGATCTACAGGTGCTGCCACCTATAGAATACACTTTTTCAAGTAGCATCGTCCAGTCCTAGTAGCTGTTCATTGTAGATTACCTGGAGTTCTGCATACTCATTGTCCAGAGATGCACTACTCATGTTCGCAATGCTACTACCAGATATTCTTCTATCACAGGCTCGATCTACAGGTGCTGCCACCTATAGAATACACTTGTTCAAGTAGCATCGTTCAGTCCTAGTAGCTGTTCATTGTAGATTATCTGGAGTTCTGCATACTCGTTGTCCAGAGATGCACTACTCATGTTCGCAATGCTACTACCAGATATTCTTCTATCACAGGCTCGATCTACAGGTGCTGCCACCTATAGAATACACTTGTTCAAGTAGCATCGTCCAGTCCCAGTAGCTGCTCATTGTAGATTACCTGGAGTTCTGCATACTCATCGTCTAAAGAGGCACTACTCATGTTAGCAATACTACTTCCAGATATTCTCCCATCGCAGACTTAATCTACATGTGCTGCCACCTATAGAGTTCACTTTTTCATGTAGCATCGTCCAGTCCCAGTAGCTGTTCATTGTAGATTACCTGGAGTTCTGCATACTCATTGTCTAGGGACGCGCTACTCATGTTTGCAATACTACTACCAGATATTCTTCTATCACAGACTCGATATATGGGTGCTGCCACCTGGGGAATGGGAGACTTAACTATACTAGGTTCCGGTGTTTGAGATTTGGGGACACTAGATTCCTTTTCCTTCTTGTCTTTCTTAGCCGGATGCTTCTCAGTCCCCGTTTTACTGGACGATCTCTGTTTGGTTTGGTCCTTTCGAGAGCTGCTGCTACTCGATACTGATTTTATGATGTGTTTTGTCCTTTCCTTGATTCGATTTAATGTGGGGCTACTGGTCCATTCAAAAGAATCACAAGAATTGATTTCTTGCTCTCTCCTGTGGGATTTGTCCACCTTAGATTTTACGGATGATTTGTTTGAGGTACCGCTACTCCTCTCCGATTGGGACAATGATGATTCAGCACCCTCTAATATTTCATCATCATCATCGCTCTCATCATCTAAGATGATACAATTTTTAGTCACAGCCCTTTTCTCCAACAACTTCTGCTTTTTCTTCGGCCCACTGCCCCAGTCCTCAAAGTCCAAGTCATCAGAGTCATCTGAATCAATCATGATACTTTTCCGCTTAGATTTCGCTTTTGCAACGCCATTTTTCACATTAGAAACGGCCTTTGAGGTTTTAGGATCTCGGCTACTCTTGATCGTCACAGGGGATGAAACAAACTTTGAGTTATCAGGGTTGATGAAAACTGGTTTGGTCTTGGGTTTTTTAACCTGGGGTGAAGCTGGGCTTGTGGGTGGTTTTCCCACTACTGCAGATGATGATGATGATGATGATGACGCACCAGAAGTAGCTGTACTCGTAGCCGTGGCAACAGTGGACTTCTTGACAGTGACAGTGAAATCCATCTCTACTTTCTTGCCCATCTCTGATACCAGTCGTGACTTATTTCCTGAAAGGAAGAAATATATGTATATGCTCATTTATCGATAGTATAGAAGAAATAAGTGGTCAAACCTAATAATGAAGGAAACTGAGAGGAAATGTCAAAAATAATATTTGTAGGTAGGTGACTTTGGCCATTATATGATAAAACACATTTTCTACCC
The DNA here is from genome assembly GCA_963942565.1 of Maea johnstoni. Classification (NCBI taxonomy): domain Eukaryota; kingdom Metazoa; phylum Annelida; class Polychaeta; order Spionida; family Magelonidae; genus Maea; species Maea johnstoni. Next base: position 37,916,751 of record OZ012694.1, on the reverse strand, counting down.
GAGTGGAATTTTAGGACAATGCTTAAAGGGGAACTAAAGGCTCACATACATATTAGCTTATATGAAAGTAATACACTTCAAGAATAGGATGCTGTCCTCCTTTTTCTCTTGGTGATCCCATGAGGGGAGAATTTTGTGTATTGCCAGCAGCCTCAGCCAGCCCCTAGCAGCCCCTGGTAGCAGCCATGTTTTTCAACTGCTATCAGCTGTGACTCAAATGGGTGGCAGCCCACTTCATGTCCCCTAGCTCTGAGCAGTGTATCATAGACTGTAGTGCTCTACACACCAACTATCTTCGAAAGTTGCATAACAACTTGTATGAGTATCAAACAGGTAAATGGTAAAATCATGAGCAGCAATTGGCTGTACAAAAAGACAGGGTGGTAGAGTTATTTTTCATATATTTCCTGTTGGTAAATTCAGACAAAAACAGTAGCTAGCAATCACTGAAACTTGTAAATCCACCTGTCTTGAAGTACCGGTATGCAGTTCTATGTTCAGACCACTTCCCTGATGCGTATTATGTAAGGAATCACAAACTACAGCCAAGATTACTTATAAAAGGGGACTTGGGGGACAGCAAGTCATAAGGTTATTTGAAAATTCATGAACATAGCTCAACATCTGTCATATGCAAATACATTGGATACCTGTGTGACTATGAAGGAAGGGTTGAATAAAAACAATACTAGTATGTACATCACCAATCATCCAGATTTTCAGTATTTGATTTTACTTGAAGCTAGCTGTTCTACAAAAACTGTTTTCTTTCATGTAACCTACACAAATACTAAAGGAAATGATTGATGTTCCAAGTACTGATAGCTATTTCCTGTGTTGACTAACTTCTGTGTCCTGGGATCTAGATGTGTAATGCCACAAGGTTATAATTAACCCTTTGTTTATTCTTTTCCTTTAAGGAGTTGTTACTTCCTTTTGTTGTTGCCAAAGGGACCTAGATATTAAACAAAACCCAAGTTGTAAGACAACCAACACAATCCTTAAGTCTATTTTCAATTGTACAGATTAATGATGACCATGTTTAGGTACCTAGAATTGTATGCTAATAAACTTAACTGTTAGCTGTCTCTCTGTGCTTGCTTTGTAGCAGTTGATACAGAAGGGTTGAAAACAAAAACACTGTATGGCACAGCACCATCCTGTTGAGTAATCCTGGCTGCATTTATGATTCCTGGTATAAAACGCATCAGCGAAGTGGTCTGAACATAAAATTACATGATTCAGGACAGGAATTCAGTGATGCTAGCCACTGTTTTTGTCGGAATTGAACATAAGGAAATATATGAAATATAATTCTACTACCCTGTCTTTTTGTACATCCAATTGCTGCTCATGATTTTACCATTTACCTGTTTGATACTCATACAAGTTGTTATGCAACTTTCGAAGAGAGTTGGTGTGTAGAGCACTACAGTCTATGATACACTGCTCAGAGCTAGGGGACATGAAGTGGGCTGCCACCCATTTGAGTCACAGCTAATAGCAGTTGAAAAACATGGCTGCTACCAGGGGCTGCTAGGGGCTGGCTGAGGCTGCTGGCAATACACAAAATTCTCCCCTCATGGGATCACTAAGAGAAAAAGGAGGACAGCATCCTATTCTTGAAGTGTATTACTTTCATATAAGCTAATATGTATGTGAGCCTTTAGTTCCCCTTTAAGAAACAGGTTGTCTCTCTGAAAAATTGGTCTTACAAGCTAGTCTGACTGTATATAATCTTTACTGTATGCATTTCCATTGAGAAGAAAAGGGAAAATTTCATGAGTGGTCATTAAAAACATATGGCCTCTCTAAACAGCGCTACAACTGATATATCTTGCTGTTAGCAGGTAACTGATGGTGCTATATGGTGCATATCTTACCTGGTAGCAGGTAGCTGATGGTGCTATATGGTGTATATCTTACCTGGTAGCAGGTAGCTGATGGTGCTATATGGTGTATATCTTACCTGGCAGTAGGTAGCTGATGGTGCTATATGGTGTATATCTTACCTGGTAGCAGGTAGCTGATGGTGCTATATGGTGCATATCTTACCTGGTAGCAGGTAGCTGATGGTGCTATATGGTGTGGTTCTAGGACAATATCCCCCCGGACAATAGCCCCACTGACAAAACCCCAACCCCCCCCCCCCCCCCCCACCCCCCCCCCCCCCAGATAAAAATCCCCCCGTTCCAATATCCCCCTGGACAATATCCCCCCGGATGATATCTCTAGTAAAACATGTGTTAGTAAAAGATTTTATTTATATTCAAGTGTTTTGAATTATCCTAAAACATGTGTTAGTAAAAAACATCTTTTTTAAATAAAAAAAATTCCAGTGTTTTGAATTATCCTAAAACATCTTAGTAAAAAAAAATTTTTTGAAAAAAAATTCCAGTGTTTTAAATTATCCTAAAACATATGTAAGTAAAAAAATATTTAATTTAAAAAAAATTCCAGTGTTTTAGATTATCCTAAAACATGTGTTAGTAAAAAAATATCCAGTGTTTTAGATTATTCTTAAGCAATTTTTTTGAATTCTTTAATTTTAAATTTTTTTTTACTAACACATGTTTTAGGATAATTTAAAACACTGGAATTTTGTAAAATTCTTTTTACCAACAGATATTTTAGGATAAACTAAAACACTGGAATTTCTTTCAATTTTTTTAACTAAATTTTTTTACCAACTCATTTTTTAGGATAATTCAAAACACTAAAAATGTTTTAATTGTTTTCACTAACACATGTTTTAGGATAATTCAAAACACTGTAATTTTTTTAAATTAAAATATTTTTTTACTAACACTTTTTAGGATAATTTAAAACACTGGAATTACAAATTTTTTTAACCATTTTACCAGCACATGATTTAGGATAATTTAAAACACTGGAATTAAAAAAAGAAAAATTACTAACACATGTTTTACTAGAGATATCATCCGGGGGGATATTGTCCGGGGGGATTTTGTCTGGGGGGATATTGGAACGGGGTGATTTTGTCATGGGGGTTTTGTCCGGGGGGGTTTTGTCCTGGGGGGATATTGTCCGGGGGGATATTGTCCTGATACCATATGGTGCATATCTTACCTGGCAGTAGGTAGCTGATGGTGTTATATGGTGCATATCTTACCTGGCAGTAGGTAGCTGATGGTGCTATATGGTGTATATCTTACCTGGCAGTAGGTAGCTGATGGTGCTATATGGTGTATATCTTACCTGGCAGTAGGTAGCTGATGGTGTTATATGGTGCATGTCTTACCTGGTAGAAGGTAGCTGATGGTGCTATATGGTGTATATCTTACCTGGCAGTAGGTAGCTGATGGTGTTATATGGTGCATGTCTTACCTGGTAGAAGGTAGCTGATGGTGCTATATGGTGCATATCTTACCTGGCAGCAGGTAGCTGATGGTGCTATATGGTGTATATCTTACCTGGCAGCAGGTAGCTGATGGTGCTATATGGTGTATATCTTACCTGGTAGCAGGTAGCTGATGGTGCTATATGGTGCATATCTTACCTGGCAGCAGGTAGCTGATGGTGCTATATGCTGCATATCTTACCTGGTAGCAGGTAGCTGATGGTTCTATATGGTGTTTATCTTACCTGGTAGCAGGTAGCTGATGGTGCTGTATGGTGTGAAGTGGAAGTCCTCTCTGAGGTAGCCCTCCAGTATCATGTGTATGATGACCCGTTGGCAGCCTGACAGGGCGAGCTTGGGTTTTGCAATGCTCTTGACTTTGAGCTTAGCGTCGCCGCGTCCATTCCAGGCGTCAATGAGCTTGAGGCCAGTGACTCTGAGCTGACACTTCTGGGCCTGCTGGATGATGGTCAAGATATCCTTGCAGTACTGAGTCACGTCATGCTTCTCAGTCCCACCTACAGTGGTAAACAATAGCATAGGTATACAGGCGGGTTACGGTGGTTGGAATAGGGAATTACATCTGTTGTCATTTTTTCTGCCAAATTAAAGCTCAACTAGTATTTCCGTCAGAGCTTTTAAAGCACTTTTAAATATTTCAATGGAAAAAGCACTGCCAAATGAAAATTCTATAATTATCATTATCAATATTTCTATTATTATTATCATTATTATTATTATTATCATCATTATTATTACTATTGATATCATGATATTATTATCATTATCATTATTATCATAATTATTTTGAGTAGTAATAGTAGTAGTAGTGAGTCATTCCCTACTAAGAGGTTTTGCTGTATAATGCTTTGTTATTAAGATATTTCCATTTGTCAGACGTTGGGTGGCCCCAGAAATGAAGAGGTAAAGATGATGCAATTCCTACCTGTTCTTTTAGGATCACAGTTGTCACACATGGCTGAACACTGGCTGGATTCCCATCTCTCATCAAAATGCTTGGCTATGATTGACCGCTTACACCTTCAATAAAGATTACATATTCTCCCACTCAGAGGTCTGTATCATGTATGGTACATCTGTAAAGAACTTTAATCTTTTAACACTTGGTCACTGTTCAGGAAAAATCATAAAAAACATAAATCTAAACACGACGAACAAGTCTACTTTCCAAGTTGTAAAATCAATACCCTATTCCTAAGATATTTTCCAAAATATCAAATATTCTGAATTGGATAGCACAGATAATAAGAAATGGAAGTTCAATTAAGAAGTGATTTTTTTCATATAACTGTATCAGGTTTTATGAAATATTTTTCTTACTTGGAGAGGTCATGGCAATAGCCAATCATGCCGTAGAGTTTTTCCAGGCCCGTTTGCTCTGTGAAGACCATGCAGCTTTGACGGAATGCGTCTTGGAAGCCAAAATACAGGATACAAGTGCTCCGCTTATCATCTCGACCTGAAAATAGAGAAATAAATGACAATGACTATTCGGGTAAGAGGTGGGGGGAGTAAACTAAAAAGAAAACAGGATACAAGTGCTATGCTCACCATCATGGCCTGAAAACAGGAAATTTATTACATTGGTTCATTAAGGTGAGGGAGAGGGAGAAGTCTATGTTTGTAATTCAATAAAGGCCTAGTCCTCAAAATTGTCAGGCTGCTTTTTGTTGCTGTGAGCATTAATGGGTTACTATTTTGCAGGATCCGATGCTGCCATGTGGCCCTGGCTTGTTGAATAAGATTGGTCATACACAACTTATTTTTCTATTTCTCATATCACACTAACAGCCAAATATAGATGTCATAATATCACTATAAATCAGAACCGCTCACCAGCACGGCCGCTTTCCTGGTAGAAGTTCTCCATGGATTTGCTGAGTGAGTGATGGATGACGAAGCGGACATCTGGTTTATCTATACCCATGCCAAACGCTATTGTTGCCACTATCACCTAAAACACACAAACATATTTAAAATTAGAAGCCACTTTGAACAAAATAAATGGAAATAGCCCTGAATAATAATTTCTTCATCACCATTATAAAACTTCCAGTCAAAAGTAGTGTTTGGATCTTAAAACAGGTCACAGCAAATCACTTGTTTGGCACTTATTGGCAATATTTTTTTTATTAAATGCAATTTCAGCTTCTTAGCAAATGTTGAGTAATTAAAATTCTGTTGTAAATGGAATATATTTCTATTATCGCTGTTCTGCCATTTATCTGACCAATAACCTATTGTGGAGGAAACCAGTGTATCCATGTGAACTTCGCCACTAGTCACTGACGGCTCTTTCACATGCCTAAAACCAGAGCTAAACTCTAAACCTTGTGTAGGGGTGGGACATAGCAAGTAAACAGATTGCCATGTGCTAGACTGCTTAACAATCGGGCCAATATGATATCAGTCATGTTTTTTTTGTGTTTTTTTTACAAAATTATGCATAATATCCATTTACAATGCCATTTTAATTTTGACATTTTAAGAAATTCCTAACAATTTTTTGGGGTGTCCTGAAAGGGGATTTTTGAGAAGTTTGGGTGCCCAAATGACACCCAGACACATTAATGGCTAAGACTATGGGGCATATGCTTTTCTTCAAAGAGTACCAAAGAGTAATAATAATAATATTGTCATTTGATATTGCGCCCTTTCCATATAAACATGCTCAAAGGCGATAAACATGCTCAAAGAGTACTAATAAAACATGCCTCCATCTCCAAAATCATGAACTCCCTATGCAATTCGACATGGAAAACTCTTTTGTTCAGATACAGAAGGTAGGCACACATGCATCAAGAGAAATGGATACATTTTGAATCATTTACCTTGACCGAATCGCTGACCCACTTTCTGTGAGTCTCTGCCCTCTGATAGGGTGGCATGTTGGCATGGTAACAGGCTGCTTTGAGTCCTCTGCTCTGGAGCTGGCTGGCTACTTCCTCAGTGTCTCTCTGGGAGAAACAGTACACAATACCTAGCAAGAAAACAATAATATCTTTTTTGAAACAATAGAGATGAATATAATGTAAAAAAATGTCCTATAAAGTATTACACCACATTTTTTGCGAAAAGGAGAATGAGCTTACACTCAGTTGAGAGTACTCGGTGAGAGCTATCTAATTAATACCTATTTGACAGGGTTTAGATGGTTTTTAAAAATCTTTGAGCTCTTGTGCTTTGAAGGAAAGTAACCTCAGCATTGAAAGAGTTAAATAAAAAAATGACAATGAAAAATGTCAGTTCTAAATAAGTTTTAAGCATAGTGATGAGGACAAACACCCCTTGATTCATTGATACATACATGTTTAACTTATTGAATACGTAAATATATCATATCATGCATACATATCTTATTCTGTTATCAAAAACATCACAAGTCACTATTAGTTAGGAGTGAAACTTAAAATTGCTTTATTAAAATTCTTACCTGACTGCCCACAGAACCTCCTGGTGATCAACTGGGATATGTCATCAATGGCATCTTTAGCTGCTGCAGGCTTAGCTCTTACCTGAAATACAGCAAAGGATGAATGATGAATGAGAAATAGTAATCTGAACTCAACCTACAACTCTACTTTTGATATTTTGTGAAATCATGTTTCATTTCTAAGTCATTGTCAAAATGCATGTCAAAATGTATCAGTAATCCAGCCAATTCATTTTAATAGGTTGAGACAACACTTATACCCCTTATAAATAAAACTGCATAACAATGTGCATTCAGGTTATTATTTTATGTTTAACCAACATGTATTTCGTGTGTACAGTAAATATTTGAAAAATGAAGTTTACATAGATCATACACATATTGGAAATGTCCTATAATATAACAGGGGCAGATCCAACATTTCTGATTGGGGGTTTGTTTTGTCTAAGTAGGAAGCTCTACTCTACTGATTTTAAACAATAACTAGAGGAAAATGAAAATTTTAGGGAAGAAAATCAACACAGATTTTAAAGCTTATTCAAGGGGGTTTGTTGAATCCCTTAGACCACCTATGTATCTGCAACAGCATAAAACTCTAAAATATCAAAGCAAAACCTGGGATGAGAGTTAAAGCTAAAGATACATTTTTGGCAAAAGGAGGAAAGAACACTGACCTCATAGTAGAGATTAGGTCTGTTGTAGGAGGCTCTGAACAAAACACATTTCTGGATCTGAAGGATCTTCTTGACATCCTCCAGAACATGAGCAGTGGCCGTGGCAGTCAGGCCCAGGATAGCCACAGTAGGAAACTGCCTCTTTAAGATGCCCAGAATCTTGTAATCTGAAAACAAAAAAAATGGTTAGTTAAGAGCATAAATGCTTTTATTATAGATGTAAAATAAGTATTCAGGAAAAAAAATGTACTGTTTTAAGGGAAGATCAAATTCCCTGGTGGAGCTATGAATATCTACAAATATCAGATGCATCAAAGTAGAACTATCCAGTCATAAATGGGTATAAGATTGACTTTTGGTCTACCGGCAAGGATTACCTTGAAAGATTCAGATTGCAGTGTTCACTTTCGAGTAAACCGAACCTAAATATCTCCTTCCTTTAAATAATTGATGAATCTGTGTATCATTCCTAAATCATTTTCAAAAGGAGCATAGGCTCTGACTTGATATTAAGGTGAACCAAAGACACAAATTGTTTAAACATGTAAAAGATTGACTTTTGATCTATGAGTAGGGATTACCCTGAAAGAGTCAGATTACAGCATCCACTTACCTGTTCTAAAATCATGTCCCCATTGTGAACAACAATGCACCTCATCAATACAGATTCTAGCCAGCCTGCCAGCTTCGTACATTTTCTCCACCTTCGACATGAAACGCTTGCTCTTAGCGATCTTCTCCGGGGTGACAAAGACTATCTTGAGTGGCGAGTTTTTGTCGACCATGGCTTGGTGCACACGGTTGACCTCTTCGCGGGAGCTGGAGGAGTTGAGCGTGGTGGCCTCGATGCCGAGAGCGTGGAGGGACATTAGCTGGTCCTGAACCAGGGAGATGAGGGGGGAAATCACTAGAGTTACGCCTGCAATCAAAATGAAAAATGAGAAGTTATCCTGAAAGCATTTTAGTGAGTGTTAATCAGGTGATAAAGTGGCTATAAAGTATAGAAATGGAAGGGTCACAGCCTCCAATAAGGGAGATGAGGGACATAAATGAATAAAGTAAATGATCAGATACATGATTAAATAAATAAACAAATAAATGAATCAATAATGTAAATGAATTAGTAGATGAATAGATAAATAAGTTAATTTATAAATGAATTTAAAAACAAATGAATGGATAAGCACATAAAAAGAGTAAATGAATACCAAAATGAGTTGATAGATAAATAAATATGTATTTATAAATTGAAAAATAAAAAAATATATATGCTTATATATATACATATATAAATGCAAATATAAAAATAAATATAAATATATATATATATATATAAATATATATATATATATATATATATATATATATATATATATATATATATATATATATATATATATATATATATATATATATATATACTTTATATGTAATTAACCTTTAGAGACCATGGCGGGTAGCTGGTAGCAGAGACTTTTCCCTCCTCCTGTGGGCATGATCAGGAGACAATCTCTTCCTGACAGAGTGGCATTCATCGTCTCAAGCTGAAGGGGGCGGAAATTCTTCATCTTGAACACATTATTTCTTACATTCTCAAGTTTTTCGGACCATGAGAAATCTGAAAAAAAAATGAATTGCATAATTGATAGTCATATACATACAAATAAAACAGTATGTACAAATGATTTATACATAGTTATGCAAAGGTGTTTGAATTTGGAAATTTATCATAAATCAATAGGATTAATCTTCCAATCCGATTTGTTCCAATCAGCAATTTATATGAATACTGTAAATCCTGTTAATTTACCAGCGTTTTTAATTTACCAATATTTGACGATCAGACTAGATGGGTAAAATAAGAATAAAAAAATTCTGAAAGCTTCAGATTGGGCAGATTTACAACATTAATGGGCGAATTGTATATCTGCTCTGTTCTTTAAGCTGAATGGAGGTAGACTAGGACAAATGCACGGGATACATATATTTCATTGTGATAATGGGTGTACAATTTCGGACACGGTAAATTAACCTACAGTATAAAAAGTAAATTTGCTCCAATTTGTATTAATCTATATGAATGACATACTTGTTTTATTGAAATCAGTGTCCTCTGCCTTATGTTTTGGCTTGACTGGAACATTGTCGTGTTTAAGCACCTCTCTCAGCTGTTCGCGCTTGAGAGAGAGGAACTGCTGTCTGTCTAGCAGCTCCTCTATCTGGACCTCAATCAGCTGAAGCTCCTCCTCCACCTCTCCCAACTCCTTGGCTATATCTGGAACACATAGAACAGCAGGAATCATACACTATTCATATCAAAGGGGCAGAGTCACTTTGAAGTATTTTGAAGTATTTTTTCTATCTTTTAACATCTGCGGATTTGTTAGGCTTAAATTTGATAAAAATCAAACAAAAAAACACTTATATTCTATATCTTCATTGTTCCAAGTTTTTACATTTATTAAAAAAGGTAGATATTGTCAGTTTACAGCCAATATTTTATATCTTCATTATTCCAAGTTTTTATACTTTTTAAAAAAAAGTTAGATATTGTCAGTTTGCAGCCAATATGATCGTTTGTCATATTGAATTGAGGTCCTGAAATTAAAGCTCAGGACTGTTGCATTTACAAACCCTCTTCACATACAATGAAAATATTACTCAAGATTATAGTACCGAGTTATGGTTATAGTTCTGAGACCATGTACACACTCCAAAATCCAGATGCAACTGTTTCAAATTTGCAACTCTTATTAATTAAGCAGCGCTACAAAAGAAAGCTACATACCTGCCATTCTATTCTACTTCCAGAATACCTTTCCCCCGACAATCTTAAGGGCTGGCTTGTTTTTTATGAGGGTCAGTCTTGCAAACTGGCTCCCACAGTTGGGACACAGGCCCTCTTCTTTGGTATGGTTCTCCTGGATCTTGTGGAGAAAACACTTGACAAGCTGCCCTTTTCCACCCTTGAGATAGGTTAGCAGTGGCTGCTGACAGGGTCGGCAGAACACTTTGATGACATGAACTGACTTGCTGATCATCCCCAACTTTCTTGAAGGATGAGAGATTCCATATCTGAAGGTAAAGAGAATGAGATGTGTCATGGTGAACTATTTTACAGGAAGATGGAAACAAAGAAAGTCATGGAGATGAACTTGTTCTAAATGAGATGGCGAGAACTGATAACATTTGTCTTTGATTACTAGTAACTAGATGGAGCTGTGCAGTCCTGACCTCTAGAGGGCTTGTCTTCTAAGTTTAAGGCCAAAATCAAAGGAAAGTGTGATTCTAAAAATATATATCACATGGTTTAACAGGGGTGTCCAAATATTTTAGTCCCGGCAGGGTTTGACTTAAGTGGGTGTCCGGGTGGTATTCACGCCCTGAAATTTGTCCGGCCGACCCAAGACTGACTATCATTTATCATATGAGATCGCCCGAAAACCGCCCAGAATTTTTTTCTTAAGTGAATCCCTGTCCCGGAGCACAGTCAATTACTCCTGGAGCACAACACTTTTTGGTGATCGTGGTTCAGTAATAGCTCTGAATATTTTTACCTGGTGGCCCTACTATATCAGATTGTATTGCAATTGTCAAGACAAAGACAAATCAATAGACAGTATTAATTAATAGAGTTCACCAGTTTTTGAATACAATCTGAAAGGCTCAATTGGTCATGTTTTGGGAATATTTTCTGTTACATACCGCTTTAACTTTTTGGTTTGTTGCACGTTTTGAAGCCCCTGTCGCACGCTGGTGTGACAATTGGACACCCCTTTTTAATTGCATCTTTAAGACAAAAGTTCTAAAAATATTAATCATAATCCCCCTCCCACCAACCCCCCCCCCCCCAAAAAAATAATAATAATAATAATAAAATAAAAAATAAAAACAACAACTAGACATGCTGCAGATGACATGCTGGATTGGTAAAAGCCTTGGTATCATGGATCAACTTAAAAATGAAATCATATGTCACTCATCATCCAGGATCTTTCGACACTATATGGGGGGGGGGGGGGTAATTCTCCTGTCCTCAGTGTTTGCAAAATATAGTCTGAGAATATGGGGTTGTGCTTGATAACGTCTAACATAGACGTTATGTGATTTAATAACCATTTTCCTATACATTGCATTTTAATCTGACCCTTACATGAATGGCTTGCTAGGATTTTAAGCAAGCTGGCCGTTAATCAAGATAGTCAACTTCACGCTGAACTTCATTCTATGGGCGCCGCCATTTTCTCAAGATCTCCAGGTGCCTTGTATCAAACACATGGCGTGTTAACAGTTAATGATATTGTCTAAAATGAATTGAAAATATAAAAGTATATATTTGAAAATCTTAGAATAATTATTAATGTATTTTAGCATTATTTATTGTTGAATCACTGTGTAAAATTATTATTTGAAAACATATTTGAATTGACACAAAGAGCCATGAGTTCATGGAAATAGAGGGCGCTGTTGTCAGACAGGATTGAGCACTGAGAAGCACACACATATGTGCTAGCTGGTTAGATAAAACAGTGGGTATTTCATCTTTGCTAGATGATCTTTCTGGTCAACATACAGGTCAACGTGTTCATTGTCAGATTGGGTCATTGTATGATAGGCTCAGCTACCTCATTTATAGTTTGGATTGATTTCACCACTTGTATTTGTAATTCCCAATTATCCCTCACAAATTTAATGCCTATAATTGGGCCCATTTCAATAATGTGTTTTGAGGACATGTACTTACTTTCTGGACTTGCTTATGAGTTGATATGTTTAAATCAGTTGCGCAGATTTCTTGAAAGAAGATAGTTTCTACTTGATTTAGCTCCAAATAACTTTTTTGAATAGCAAGAACTTGCCCATTTTTCATTGCTTCCCTATCCACTCAGTTTCCCATCTATAGTGTTCTTGGACCATAGCACACCAAATCAACCCATCATGCCCGCCTGGCGAGCCATTATAGAACTGAATAAGCTTAGTGTTGGTATAAACCTTAGGCTATTTATTTTAAGAAATGAAATTAATTTCTTGGCCTAGGACAAGGCAAAGCAGAGATCTATGCACCCTTGGTTATGTATATATACATATATATATATATATATATATATATATATATATATATATATATATATATATATATATATATATATATATATATATATATGTATATATATCTTTATATTTCTGACCATAGCCCGGAACTATCCACAGTATCATTTTTGATTGCCACATTTTTGGTATTTGCAGATACATGTATTTTAAATCCCTGCCTTATGCCTACTGCTCATAAAAGATGAATGTGCTACCTTCATTTTGACAGGAGAAGGGTTGAAATGTTGTCTATGAAGTAAGCTGTAAAATCCCTTGATGTTTGTGGAAGTACTTATAAAGAATTTCAAAGTTATGCTAACTGGCACCAGAGAAATACATCCCCTTGATCCGCAACCCCATAGGCACAGCATGCTAGTACCTACGGTATGTGCGCCTCGGGTTACGCGGCGTAGCCTGGGGAAGTATTGGTCACGTGATTGGTTTCGCGGCAATTTCAGTCTGACCCAGGGCCTGTGAAACCAGCAGGCAGTCAATCCTTGGGTACACATGTTATCTATATGACTCATAGTGGTGTGAGGCAGCGAAATTTGATGACGCATGCACAGTGCCCACTCCCTGTCTACTACTCCCAGCTGGCACATGATGATTGATATAGATCTCAAATTATTTGGAAACATGACCAAGGCCTCGACAAGATGATTAAGATAATGAAACGTAGACACTGGGATTATGTTTCAATTTGATTGGATTTTGGTTTATTCACATTTTGTTATAGGAATCGGGAAATGTTTTTGAACTGAAGTGTACCTCATCCTTGGTGAAGCAGATGGTGTTACTAATTCACCATTTTTAAACAAGTGCTATAGTTCCACAGTCAAACAACCCCCACCTACTTTGTGTATATAACCTGCTTAAAACATACCACAGCACATTAAAGTACCCCTACTACGTGAATTGTGTTGATAAGGAATGTTCTCCTTTAGACTTTCTCTCAATTTAAGTGTATAAAGTATGCATTCCAGCTATATTCCTTTATATCAATACCCAAACTGTCTGATTTATACTTACAGGTTTGATAAATCTTCCCAGCTGCCATCAGGAGTATGAAGGAACATATGGTGGGACCAGTCCTGCTGGTTGGAGAAGGCGACTTTTCCTTCACATCGGCTCTCCGGCAGCAGCTGCCCTCAGGGACCTACATCACAGCCACCAGCCTCCTCAATGATACCATGGTCTGCAGGAAACACCTCGCTGCCAAGGAAAACATTGCTGCACTACGGGCATCAGGTATTGAATAGAACTTCTTATATGTTTAGGTGTCTTAGGTGACAGGTCAGGGTCTTAGCCAGGATTTCAAAAATGCCTCTCCAAAACAGCAATTCCAAAATATCTGCCTGTCCAGATTTAGCCACTAATCTACTTCAAATCCTTATACCAACTACATTTAATAGCCTATTGTGTCAAAAAAAAAATAAAAAATTTACACTTCAGCTATGTCCTGAAAGATGGTTTGTTAGGAAAATATTTGGTTATTATCCGCAACTGTTACAATGGATCATTGTATGGTAGTCTGTTATCCATTTGTGCCTGGTGTCAGGGCTTCAGAATGGCAATAGACCAACAATCATTTTAGAGGATCTATGTGGATAAGCCATAGATTTACATTTGCATTTGGAAGGGCCAGATGTTCTACACTTTTCTGAAGTTTTGAAATTAGTTCTAAAAATCTAGATTCTATGACTTTTTTGTGATGGCCTGTCATAATTGGGACAAAATTGGAATATTTTGTAATAGAACGAACAGCTAACATGAGACATTTGTAATAGAATGAACCGCTAAAATGTGACATGTTTTATTTTTCTAGGTGTGGAGGTCCTGCTTGCTGTTGATGCAACAAAACTGACCAGTCACGACGTCCTCAGTACCCGCATTTACTCCACGATCATCTTTAACTTCCCTCACAGCGGCGGAAAGTCCAACATCAAGAGAAACAGGAGTCTCATCAAACAGTTCTTCATCAGGTGAAACTAAAATAATGCTCATGGTAGATTGTTAATTCTCTTGATTGCCACATGCAATAAGACTGCAACTTTTTCCCCTCTAAAACATGTACCTGCGACCTGAATGTATTTGATATTCAATCTATGGAAATGGCCATATATAGAACATTAGAAAAATTAGATCTTTGGAATTGATGTGTGACTGTCAACTCAGTTTTGAAGTGTACTGTGTATATCATATACATATGGTCACTTTAATACTTATATATTTCAAACTTCAGTTGTTTGCACTTCCATCATCGCAACAGATATTTAATGAAAAATAAGTGCGAACTGATTATTGTGTTACAGTATAAAGACAATCAAGTTTGTCATTTCTTGACCATCAATATATAGAACCATGTGAAAAGAATTATGTAGAAATTTCTTGTGTTGGTATCGATATTCGGTTACTTCTGGCCCTAGTACCCTTATCCTGCCTTTCTTCTTGAATGCATGACTCACACAGAAATAGTCTAAAACAATTACATGCGCTTGAATTGCGAAATTTTTCTCTGGGCACAATTCACTGGATTCACTAGTTTCATCCACCACTCGCAACTACCAAGTCATGATTTATGCTCTAAATGGCAGAAAAGGTGATGATAAATACAATTCCTTGATTTCATTGCACCTTAATTATACTTTTTCTCCTTTTAGTGCTGTTGGGATCTTGGCCATTAATGGGAAGATTATAATGACCCTGTGCAAAGGTCAAGGAGGAACTCCGGTGGATCAGCCTCTGAGGAGCTGGCACGACAGTTGGCAAGTGGTTGCCATGGCAGCCAACGCAGACCTGGTGCTGAGCCATGTGATACCATTTGAGGCAGAGTTGTACCAGCAGTATAGCTGTACTGGATTTAGGTAAAATTTAGCATACCTTGATCTACACTTTAATTTTACCTTTATTATGTCACCTCTTAAATGATATCTGACAAAATCGATATATTAAACTTGTTATATGCATATCATTCAGTTTCTTAATACTCTTTGAATGACTAGCCAAATCATTTAATGTCTTTATTAAGAAAAAACATGTACATCAGCGATCTAAAATAGTGGGACCAAAAATACGCAAAAACACGCTTCGTAGGAATAAGTGCACAAATACGATGCGGGAATTCCCCATGACTTCCATATTTGGTAGGGGATTTCCCGTTGTTTTCCCGTCGAAAAAACCGGACTTCAAGTCCGAAAATAAACATGACAATACTACAGATTACGGAGAAAAGGAAAGCATAATAATTTCATAGCTTTATTAGAAAATCACTTGCACACCAGCGAGTTCAGATCGTGGTACGCAAAATACGTCAAAACTCGCTTCGTAGGAATAAGTGCACAAATACGATGCGGGAATTCCCCATGACTTCCATATTTGGTAGGGGATTTCCCGTTGTTTTCCCGTCGAAAAAATCGGACTTCAAGTCCGAAAATAAACATGACAATACTACAGATTATGAAGAAAAGGAAAGCATAATAATTTCATAGCTTTATTAGAAAATCACTTGCACACCAGCGAGTTCAGATCGTGGTACGCAAAATACGTCAAAACTCGCTTCGTAGGAATAAGTGCACAAATACAATTACGCAATAACTCGCTACTGAGGAAGTGCAGCTGCACTCATGTAGCGAGTTATTGCGTCATTGAGTGATAAAGGGTTAAAAGATTAATGTGAAGGCTATTAAACAGAGCTTCCAGGTAGCCTTTAAAGTTTCAAGTAGAACCATTCTGAGAAATAACTCAAACATTTTGGAGATGTCCTGAGGGGTGATTTTTGAGGGTTAGGGTGTCCAAATGACTCCCAGACACCCTGCTGTCTTAAACCCTGTAGACAACTGGCAGATATACTCATCCTATGAGAGGAATTGAGAATATGGATGGGCAGCTAATCTCAGAGCCTTCTTGGTCTCATGTGTGATTCTACAACACTGTGCACTCAGTTACATTGTACACCTAATGGCAGCTATGCTTATCTTCAAATTGCAATTAAATCAACTTCCCTTGGCCTCTGACCTAGATTGAAGTACAAAGACCTTGGTAGTAACTAGTAAGACAAAATTACTCTTTAGGAGACACAGTGAATAAATTCTACTGCCGTTCAGATGATTCACAAAACCTTTTCGCAGACTTATTACTGAAATCAATCCTTCAAATTCAAGGTATTTGAGACAAGGAGTGACATGAAGAAGTCATATGGAAAAGTGACTTTTTTACTGTACAGTTGTTTTTTTGGTCATAAATGGGAAAAGTAATAGAAAAGTAATAGAAAATTACTTATTACTTTTGGGGTCAGTCTATTACAATTACTTATTACTTGAAGATTTTGACTATCTATTACTTATTACAGGCTATTACTTTGAAAATCGGTCTATTACCTATTACTTTTCTATTACCTATTACTTATTACCCCATGTCTGCTAGTAATCGTGATACTTTTTCTGTGGTATTTTTCTCCTTTTCAGAACATGGATGGTCTTGTTTATAGCAGTGTTCAAGTACTACTTAGATCACTACTTCTATTAGACCTACAGATCAAATATCAATTATCATAACTACATGTAATTGATTGATGTTTAATAAATTAATGATTCCTTTCCCAGTTTTGATTTGAAAAGTTTTGGATTAAACAAATAAATGTGTTTTTAGATTACTTCCGCTCATCTCCTCAAGCTCTGATATGAATAATCAACATGTTAACACTTTGTCATTTTCCTCTATTGTAGGAGTCAGGATAAGCATTTTCACACTGAGGGTGCCATTACACATGTGTTCACTGTAGCGCCCCCTATAATGATATCGGAACAAGTGA
Organism: Maea johnstoni; assembly: GCA_963942565.1. NCBI lineage: Eukaryota > Metazoa > Annelida > Polychaeta > Spionida > Magelonidae > Maea > Maea johnstoni. Next base: position 37,899,361 of record OZ012694.1, on the reverse strand, counting down.
TTCCAAAATTGGTTCCAGTCGGATCAAACACCTATCTTGCCTCGCCATATCTGCAAGACAAATTGAACAGGTATAAAAGTTTCGTTTTGTTCTTTCTACACCTTTTAGCTGGTGAACTATACTAGTTAATTTATAATAATAAAAAAATAATAAAGTAAAGTTTCCTTGAGAAAATTATTTAGGAAAGTATGGGTAGTATTGATTAAGTAAATGAATTTTCTTCTTTGTAAAAGATAAGTTTTTAGTATATATAATTATGATTTACTATATTCATCAACAGTTGCTCGCAGTTATTGAGGATAGCTGAATAAAATAATGGCAATACTAAATGTGTCTTTTTTAAATCACTTTTCAAAAAAATATTTTTAAAAGGCTTTTAGCTAGTATAAAGTATTCAGTGACTTTATTTCAAACTTCATTTCTTTTCTGAAGGAATCTGTTAGACCTCGCTGGCCATCCTCTGCACCTCACCAAGGCCTTGATTGAAGAGAACCTCAGGAATCTCATACAGATAAAGGCACTTCCTAGCCAGGCTTGCCACGTCTCTGAACCAGTCAGCGACACTATGGCGGAAGAATACAGTGATAAGTGCTACCTTCTGCAGACATACTCAGTTTCGGCGCTAAGTGATGACGTGGAGAAACTTGGCATAACGGAGGCTGCGAGTCCCATGCCTGTTGTGCAGACATCGCTTCACAAGCTCAGGACTAGCATGCTTCAACATGCACCACAGTTGCTAAGCGATGTGATGACTGCAGAGCATGACGAACCTGGTACTTTATTTCTTTGGGGTGGCGATGTTTACAATAGGTGTGAGATAAAACGAGGCCTGCTTCCTATACATCATGAAATGCTCGGTATCCAAATCGTTGACCCTGAGATATTTCGCCAATTTATCGAGACCACTTTGAATGATATCTTCCAAGGTTTTCTTGAAGCTAAATGCTATGATTTAAGCAACTTGGATGATGAGGATGAAGAAATAATGAACCATCCAGATATAAAGAGATGTATAGATGATGAGAAGTTGAATGGTATGCATATGATAGTCTTGGAGATTCCTGCAGAACCGGAATTAAAACGTGGATCTGGGAGTGACAGCGATAGTAGTAGTGAGTCCGATGACTTTCTCCACCCTAAAGAGGACCCACCACCCACCAAGTGGGCCGTTGGTATTACAGGAATACTCAATAAACCACAGCCCGATATGTGCCAATCAGATTCAGCCAACAGTGCCTTGTCCAAATCTAGCCAATCACAAGACCCGCAGTCTTCAGTGACGTTAACTGAACCAGAGGAACCGAGTTGTGCCTTTATCCTTCACCTGGAATCAATCGGAAGCAAGATTTTTGGCATCGAAAACCCAAGATGGTTTTGGAGCAAAGATCCACGCTCACTCGATCCATTCAAGTTCAATGGTATGGAGAAATTGGCTAAGGTCGGACCATTGCCGGGGATAGGGAAGGGTGCAGCAAGTAGTCAACCCACCCAGCAGGTTTTAAGTCATTTTCAGCAATTCTCGCCCTTTAGTTTACATGCGCCAACTTGGAACCATGATATCAGCTTTTGGGAAAAAACGACGGAAAGGTTCCGGGAGCAGGAATTTTATGATATCATACGAGACCTGGCCGGGGACAACGTCCAAGAGGTGGCACTATTGGATAGTTTCTGTGATAAAGATGCAGGAAGGAGAAGTCGCTGTTATCGTCAAGTCTTTAAGTCTTGTGACCAGCCCCTCTCATATATGAAATCTCATGACCTGCAGAAGTATATACGGCTACAGGTCCATGACAAGTTGAATGTGATACTGAGATAATCTCCCAGAAACACTGTGATAATCTAAGATGAATAAAAGAATGGATATGTAGCGAGAGACCAATAATGCGCTGAACACAACTTTTGGGCTTTTCGCCACAGCTAGCCTGTTCAGGTTGACTGGCTGGTTTCATATCCATTTTTTTAATTTATCTAAGGTGATAATACAGCTACTCTCTGTAATAGAGTTGAAGTTGCAAATACAGTGAAACCTTCAAATGTGAACACCCTTGAGATGAAGAATCACAGATTAGATTTCAAATACAATCTACAGCCTTTTTGTTCCTAATCCATTGTTGAAAACCTAAAAAGATATGAATCATAACTGTATATGAATGATATTGCCCCAGCTCCAGGGTTGATCACGAAGGTTTCACTCTAATATTTGAAAGCGAATTGAAAATTATGGTTCTCTATTGTTGTTTAGTTCCATTGGGTTGTTAGGCATTGAAGTACTATCCTCTAACTTTGATTTCCCATCAAAGGAGTTGATTTATTAGGCAAGCCTTAGCCTCCAGTATTTCTAGATCCCAAAGAAGATCCAGTATTGCTGCCTGTACCAGCTTTAGATTAGGTAGATGATTCTCTGAAAGAGGTGGGTAAGAGAATATGTTTTCAGCCAAAATTTAATTATAAATGTTTTAAGCTTGTAAAACTAGAAGTTTGATTACAGTTTGAGTTGGGTCAAACATATCCTTATACGTTGGAATGTAAATGAAGTTATTGTTACCTTATATAGAATAAGATATATACATCACCATAGATTTCTGACACTTAATAGGGCTAATTATGGAGACAAACCCTCTGCAGTAGAATGATAGTGGTTGGCCATACACAACATCTCTTATCTGAGATAAAAGAAAACCTTTTGGAAAATTTGAAAAAAATCTTGTATTGGTTCTCAATATGGCTTGTATTGGTGCTTTTTAATCAAGACATTTCCATGTGCATATCATGTGTGAAATTCAAATGCTAATGGTTTTAGTACATACTAATTTGTCATTAAAATTGCCAAAGTGCCATACTATCTGAAATTTTGCAATGATTTTTGACAGACAGGAGGGGGAAGGAGGTTGATTACAAAAGTCCGCACATCATGAACTGCATAGGACTTCGATTGATGAGACCCTAAGCTAATCTTAAGTTTTCCTGTATATCAAAAGCTACATACATTATACATAAATTTAGTGACCTGTAATTGATTTTTAGTTTCCTGGCCCACTGAATGAAAAAGACATAATAAAAATAATATATACTCGTAAGAGGCACCATTGCTTTGACTTGATAACAGGCTGACATTAAAAAACAATTTGAAGTTCGGTTTTGGGTTGTCAAATAGCTAATCTCCCCTCCTCACTTAATGACAAGTTATTTCAAGAATATGTCATCCTAACCAAACAGGCATAGTAAAACACGTTTTGGTTGCCTACTGAGTGATCTTTAAAATTTTCTGACTGGTAATGCAGGTACTGTACAATGGCTAATTTTTCTGTGTGACAATTTTCCCTAATTTCTCATTTTTGGGTGTTCCCGTTTCTAATATTTCCGAAATGAGGACATATGTTTTTTTCCGTTTTTAATTTTCCCGTTTTATGTAGACCTTTAATTTTAGTATACCAGAGAGTAAATATCAATGGGTACCTGCACATGCATGGCCTTAATTGCAGCAACGCATGTGGCGATGGGACTATAACCAGTCTAGAGAGGTGCCCAGAAATAGATCAACGGCGATGTAATCTGGGAAGTGGCACATAGTTGAGCAGAAGTCAGAGCATGATCAGTGGTCATCCGATGCAATTAGCGATTTTTCCTTGCCACATATCGATTGCAATGAGTGATGACTGCTAACACTCTGAGTAAACGCTGGTCAGACACTTCAGAGATAAAGCTGGGCCAGTCTATTAAACTAAGGTCATAATTTCCCGTGTTTATTAAGTCCGGACATGAACTGTTTAGATTTTCCATGTGTTAATTATTCCCGTTTGATAACTTTCGGGAAAAAAACGGGAAAAATAAAACACACGGAAAAATAAGCCATTCTACAGTATTCAGAAAAAAACAAAAGGTTTTAGATTTTATTTTTATTTACCTCCCTCCTGACTCTGCAAAAAGAGTATGAGAAAGGTCCAGGGAAATAACAATTAATTAAGGGCTTTACAAGTCTTTTACAGAAGCATCTTATCTAGACACCTACTTCCAAAGTGAACTCCAAATATAATGATTGAGTTAACCATATATAAGTGGGTATTCAGGTAGAGAAATTAATAAGTTAAAGAGTATCTTATTCACTTAATATACCAAAAAAGGATATCTTTTGTCCTTTAAACACCTAACAGTCATGCCTAACAGTATCACATATTTGAGATGTTGATTTTAAAATATCTTTTATCCTGTGGATACTTTAATGTTATATATACCCTTTATTTGGTATGAGTGTTGTTATATTAAAGTTTATATGCTTTTCATAAAATGTACATCTATGCTATTTTGCTTATGAATAAATATTTTTTGTGAAAATTTATTACCTCCTGTTTATTATTTAGGTATTTTGAGTGACTTCATTTTGGTGTATCACACATAATCCTGTGCCCCAAGCCCTAATATATTCCATCCTTTCTATATTTAAATATATTGGATGTGCATAGTTGTTATCCCTACCTTTTCGCTCATTGAGTGCAGCACTCAGGTTGAAATAGATTATTACTAGGCGTGTATGGTAGGGGTAGAGGTATGGGTGACAACAGCTACCTAATCAATAGTCCTTGAATTATTTCTAAATGTGGGTAACTTTGTGGTTTTGGTGCTATTTTGGTGATTTAAGGGATCCACATAGTAGATATCCCCACCTTGGGACTTAAATCCTTGATGTAAAATATTTTTTATTGATTTACTGATTTACCTTGCTTTACAAGGATAATACTCCTTTGGTAGAACTCATGGCTGTACTTTGCTAATAAATCTGTATTAATCCTCATGATAATACATTTGCCAATTAAACGTATTGGTCATCTAGAATAATGAATTACATACTTCCAGTAGTACATGCAAATTTCTGTAGAAATATTTAAAAAAGCCCTTTAATCATTCACATAACCATGCAATATCAATTTATTAGATATATGGTTACACTCAATAAATCATGGCATGATGACACCATGAAAACTAAATATATAATCTGTATGAACAGATGAAGGAACAACATCCTATCATTAACACAGGTTCTCCTTTAAGTTTCGCAAGTTCAGTCTACACTTGCCATGATGATCTTAAAGCCAAGCTTTCTCCAAGCTGCCCTCAGGTATGCCATGGCAGCCCTATCAAAAGGAAACTTTTCAATGCTGAATGGGCAATTTGGGGACTGCAGCCAGAACAGGCATAGTTCATGTGTCACTCAGGAGATGGCGCCACTTACCAGTGCAACTGACAGTCTGCCATACTTGCTTCATAGTCCAGCGGATTTGTGAAAAAATCGTTAATTTATTGGCAAAAGCACCAAATTTCGCACACGTATAGCCCTTCAAGTACTAATCAAAATAAGATGAAGATCCACTTAAATTTTTTGTTGGTTGCCATGGTAAAGAGGAATTTGGCGGGAAAAAGCCAAAAATATGTGATTTTTGTAATATTGCGTTTTAAACAGTAGTTCTTTGATAGAGTGAAATGAATCTGAAGTAAATGTATTAACTTCAATACCAGAAAAAAAAAGTCGAGTAAAAATATTCATTAAATAGTCTCGGTTGCCATGGCAACAGGACTTCATATTATGACAAGTTCACTAAAATTGATGATATTGGTATTTTCATATCAAAAATGCATCTTTAAAAATGTTATCATCACTTAATTTTAATCTAGTTAGTATGTACACTATGTGACACAATATTGAGTACATATTGAGTTTGTTATTCCCAAGGTTGCCATGGCAACAAGGCAAATTTCATAATAATGCCAAAAAAGCTGAAAATATGCAGTTTGTGTTATACTGGATTTTTAGAAATTGTCTCTTTGATTAGTTGCAATAAATTTGGTGCAAATACAATTTCCCTATTACCACAAACAAAATTAGGATATAGCTCATCGTGAATATCATTGGTTGCCATAGCAACAGAACATTTTCAATGGAGAAATGACAAAAAATAATGATTTTTTGGAAGTTTTGTTTGATAATATTGATTATTTTTTAAATGCAACTAGCAAACTTGATTTCATTGGCAACAATTGTATGCTAGTTTAACACAAGCCGGTTTGTTCGTTCTTCCGTTACTATGGTAACCAGGCAATCTAATAAATGCCAAAGTGTGTCTTTTCGTAATAATGGCTTAAACTAAGTGTTTTGTTTGAACTTAGATAATTTTGGGCACAACATCAACACCTTTTTCTGAATGGTATTCAAGGGTAATTGTGTATTATGTAATGTCTGTAACTTTTAGGGGTTAATTTGGAGGTATTTATGAATTTCTGCTCATTTCTGCTCCTTGAAAACAAGATGGCCGCCTACTTAGCAACAGACGTAAAAATACAAAAATAACAATAACTTTGTCAATAAAAAAGATTTCTAGATACTTTTTTTTTCAAACATATCTGCGTAAAAATATCTTTCTAATGAACATACTTATTTAAAACTTTAATAATATCTTGCATCATTTAAGTTACAACAGTACAAAGTATTTGTATCTGAATTCTTAGTAAAACGGACAACACCATTTAGTGTCCATATCAGAAGAACCAAGTTCCCACTGATAAGTACCCCTCCAACAAGAGTGGTTTCCAATACCAAGGCTACCAGATATCTTCCCTGAAACAGTAATGCTCCTTATTTTCACAGCTGCACATATCATGTCAAGTGAGGGATGGAGATCTGGATCAGTGCTTTTGCCATGAAAACCAGTCATATCCACCATCACTATCTCAAAATCTAAAACTGAGGCATAGACCAAAGGCAGACCTTCACTGCCTTATGGACCTGTGTCCAGATACTACAGATTCTCCTGTGGGTTAGATTTAGAAGCTTGGAGAAAATATTTAGGAAATTATGCTGCCAAACAAATAGTGCAGTTCTTTGGATCATAGGTGTCAGGCGTCTTTTGATTGGATGGAACCTCTGGTCAGTACCTTTCAGCTGCATACATCTCGGCGAGATCATTATATTCTGAAAATATGTCAAATTCAAGGATTTTTGAAAAATACTGTATTTTCGCATAATGTTGTCTAATTTGTTGCCTTGGCAACCAATTTTTGAGCGATCACATGTCTTGCCATTTACCCCTTCACTGAAAGGTTTTGATGATTCTGGACTGGAGAGAAAAAATCATAAGCCGTCATTACAAAAATGTGCATTTTTGCTCATTTTTAAGTAAAATAATCCTAAAACTGTGGGACATAGGTGAACCGGATACAGGTTACTTATCAAAACTTAAAATGTGGAAGTCCAGGTATATTCCTGCTTATTTTCATAAATCTAGGCTTGATATTAGGGGTTTTAGAACGTTATGTATGAAAATACAGACATAATAGCCAATTTTTGGTCAAAATACCCTAAAATATATGTGACTTTTGTGAGTACCCAATATACCACTTATACATTTTAGTTACTAAACCAGGTTTTTAGTACATTTTGGCAAAGCATCAATTACTCTATCCCAAATGCATCGATATTGATATATTACAAAAATCACCCGTTTTTAGCATATTTCTCATGAAAATGCCCCAAAATGACACTTATGGGAAACATTTTATCTCAAAATCTATAGACAGTCTTAGTTGTTGTGTTATTTGTTACCTCTCAGAAAAGATTCATGAAGTTCTATCTGAAGGAAAATATTTTAAAGCTGTTATTACAATTTTCACTCTTTTGATATCAGTTTTTTGATAAAATGCCCCAGAAATAGGTGGATCCAAAGTCCAGCGCAGTGGATCCATATCCAGAATTTATCAGTATGCATGGTAATATACTTCTCCCAAGTTTCATGCTTCTAACAAAAAGTGCACGATTTGGCCCAAAATGGTGCCTTAGCTGCTCCACTAACATGCTGCTTCAGCCATTCCCTGCTGCTGCACTTGATGTCGGCCTGCCACCTATTGGCAAGTGACAAAACTATCCTCTCCAAGTTGCCCATTGCCTGTACTGGATTCTAATAAACCTGTCTAATTGATCTGTTTTCAGGTTTGATCTGCTAGTCGTCTTGATCCTGTTTTGAATGGAGAATGATTGCTCTCCATTTACATTGCCAACCATGACCACTAGGCATACTGCCATCAGTGTGTACATAACTGAAAAATATAAGAAAATGGTGTAGAGAAAATAAAGCAATGTTTAGACATAGATACATATAACAGAATATGAAGTATACAGACAAACAAATATATGTTTTGCAAATAAGCAGCCTAATGATTAGAAAAGAAGTGAATGAACATAGAATATCTTGCAATTGATATATGATCTTTTTAGTTTGTTTATTATATTTGAAGTATGCAACACATAAATATGTATATGGATGAAATGATTAAAACTACTATTAGTACCTGAAAATAACTCGATAATGAAGGAATTGGCTCCTCCAAATATATTTGGATAGAGATATGTGGGTCTCAGGTATCTCATCTCTCCATCTGGTTGAACCTCTGTGTTAAATCAGAAAAGCCATCCTCTTTTAAAAGTAGGTACTCCTGTTCAGCTAATCCAGAGTCCACCATGGCTAGAAACACTCCTTGAGTCTCTTGTGGTTGGCCAAAATGATGTAGTAGGGTGTGTAGGTGATCTATTCCCCAAGTGGTAAGCTGCTTCTACTTGAGGAAAGTCCCTGGGTCAAATATCTAAAAAACAAAAATCAGTTATAAACTGGTGAATTGCTTTATACCACTTATTATTAGCATGCAATATATATTTGGTAAAGTGGCATTTTTACAGAAAAGTCAATACAAAGCCAGTCAAAGACCTGAAAGAAAAAAAAACTATTTTCCTAAGTGATTTAAATTTGAATGAGACAAAAATATTTCACTTATTGTTATAGCATAATATCTATAATAGGTGATGAGTTTGTTTTGAGAAAAAGCTTACAATCTATGATATGAGGCTTTCTCCATGACATGATTTCAACTTGCATGCCATATAATTGTTCCAATAATTTTAATACAATGCATGATAATTACCTGCATGGCATCCAAAAGATCAACCAGAGGAAATCTTCTTTGTAGGTTGTCAATGAGGGAGGACAGGATCTGATCTTTCACTATGAAAAATGTGTCTGTTCTGATCTCATTTCCCTTAAAATGGCCCTGGGGGTTGTCTTGCATGCATGTTACTTACATTGGCAGTAGACAAAAAACTGGGTTCAAATTCCAGAAATTTCTTCAGAAATAGCGGCTGGCACAAACCAGGAGAACTGAAACTTCTCTAAATTATAAGTTAGTTTTAGGTAAAGTTATAAAAATTGCCTCACTCTAGCCTAACAACACAAATTCTGGAAAACCCTAACTTTTTCATTATCAGTAGAAGCTGAACTAAATGCCCTTACTAAATTAAGGGAAAGGTCTGTCTTTACTCATACATAAAAGGATAGTTGCCATCTTAATATGATAGTGTTGTGAACTGAGTATATTCTAGACGGCTGATGCACGGCTGGGTCAGCAGACTCCAGGCAACGCCGGAGTGAACGAATCCACAGACCTGACTTGAGTTTACATACATATGTGTTTCCAAGTCTGTAGCAGGATTCATACTGTCGTTCCGCAAGCACCGTATTACGTCTCATTAGGTAATGCGGTAGTACCGCCGGTGGCAAACTCTGCTGGCCTAGGGCAGAGAGTACATGGCCCTGGCATTCTGGGTGGTCTTCCCCAGGACCATTTCCGTGACATCCTTCAAGATAGCTTTTTCTCTTGCAGCATGGATAGCCATTGTTGGGTCGCTGCATTGAGGCCTCTGGTGTCTGGGTAGCTGCCTTGGCACAAAGTATGGGTCTATCTCCAGTAAAACACATGAGAGGGGGAGGTATCGCACCTAGATTCCAAACGTTTGCTGCTAATGATTCCTCCCTTTAAGTGACCAAAGCTAGGAGCAACTCCGACGTACACGTTTTTGAAGCAGTGAATCTTTGTTATTCCTTGATACAGAACGTGCAGCAATGTAGATGGATTTTGCAGGTTTTCTGTATGTGACCGGGTTTCAACGACAAAGACAGCTGGCAGTGTAAAATGTTTATTTTTCATCACAAAAACCCTGTAAAATATAAATGAAACATACTAAGTATATATTCACAAATATATTACATAAATAGCATATAACCATTTACAAATTATCACAGTTATACACATAACAGCCTACACCACAGTATAACTTTATCATTATCAAAGAAGTCCATTGATAATTACAATATATAAGTATAAACATTTAGAGGACCAGTGCTATGATTTAGGTGGTAACTCAAAGGTACTGTGCACTGATTACATCAGAAAAATACAATATTTATGAGTAACACTCACCCCTAAATTATAGGAGGTTTTTATTCCCTTAGTCCAATCTTTATTATTGGTAGCTATCCATTCGTAGAACAGGAAAAGAAAACATTCACATAAGTTATCAGATATGCAACATGCAACTTAGATATACAAAGAATCATGTGACATTTAAGTTATACATATTGAATTCTCCAACAGTAAAACACTGCTACAGAAAAGCTCTCTGATTATGAAATCCTTCCTATGAAGGGAGATCTTAGGTGAGCACTCACATGATGTACAAGGTGCACAGGCCACTTTCCAAGGGCTACAGGGCCACCCATTGTACCACAGAGACAAAAACCACCAAACCGGCTGCCCATACCTCTCCCAAATGCATGTAGCATCTCCTTAAATGGTCAGCGAAGGCCTCTCTCTTTAGAAGACTTGTATGACTTCCAGACATCTCTTGATGGAAATTCCCTTGGGTCGCAAAACCCTCTTGGGTGCAGTACAATTACCGCGCTTGGTCTTTACCAAGCTGAGATGACTGTCTAGGGCATCCAAAGTGGTTGTTTCTTTGGCATCAAACACAGAACTAACTGTTCCCAGGTGCTTTTCTTTGATGAACCGTAGTACACTGCTGATTTTTGCCGCTGCAAAAAAACAGCGCGCTGCGAGCGCGCTACTTTACCAACGCGCTGCTAGTGCGCTCCCAACGCGATCCCATCGCGGCCAAGCGCGCTACAAGCGCAGCGATGATCAGCGCCGTACCTGCGATACCGGCAATTTAGTTCCGGCATCGTTTATAGGCGGCGTTGGCGGCGGCCGTTGTGATTTCAAGATCTCGTAACAGGTCAACGAGATCTTGAAATCCATCATGGCTGCCTAGAAACCGACGCTCGATGATGTTATTTCTGCATTCCCCTTCAAATGCAATAAAGTAAAGAAATTATTCTTTATAATATGTGAACATGTACATGTACTTTGTGGAAACAACCCCTTGATACGAGCTTCGTAATTGTGCAGATTAGGTTTTTGAACTGTTTTACTGTAAAGTGATGTTGTTTGTCTCAAATTGTTAGGTAGGAAGTTCCATACTTTTAACTCTACTTTTTTCAATAAATTGTCACGTCGCCGTTTCTGGGTCAAAATTTACAAATGACCCATCAAAGTGTTCGCAACAAATAGGGCTTTTACCCTATTATCATAACTTGTTGGTTATATTTGTAAATTTTGAAAAAAATTGGCGACTTCGGAAAAAAACGGCAAAAACGGCTTTTTGGAATGTTGATTTAGGAACCCTGGCGAAATTCTAAATTTACTTATTAATTTCGCCACTAAAACCGGAAAAAAAGTTTCAACTTCAAGAAAACAGACTCTAAATAATCCATCCTGCCCATTTGTGGAATTTCTTTGTTCCCCACAATCGTAAAAAAACAACTTTGAAAAAACCGGAAGTTCTCTCTCTGTGAAAGGATAGCTGACATAGGAAGGGGCTCCTCCATGGACAGCTTATAGTGGATCTCTGTAGCGAATACCGGTCATAAGGGTACAACTACTATAAGGGTACAACCATAAGGGTACAGATCTGGGACCATAAGGGTACAGATTAATGACCATAAGGGTACAGATTAATGACCATAAGGGTACAGATTAATGACCATAAGGGTACAGATATAGATATTGTATTTTTTGAGTGAAATAACCTTATTTATGGAAACCTGTCTGATCAATATAAAACATAGATAACTTAGGAGGGTACTCACATGATTTTTTGTGTGAAATGTTGACTTTGCTGAGCTCCAGTATCGGAAAATGGAGGTACATCCTAGTCAATATTCCACTGTTCCTATGATATAATCCAGTGTGTTTATGTCTTTTTCTTTTTCTTTAGCTTTATCTTTATATCACTTTAGAATGAAACAATGATCTGCAGACCCCAGCAGTATCATACACGTACATTGTACATCTTACTCCTAGCTTGCAAAAGGGTACACTAATTTGGATCTGTTGTTTTGGGGTATGACAGAGCAATTGGGTGCTGAATTCAATTGCAGTTCTGTGTAAGTTTATTTCACAACTTACTGGGTGTCAGGTGGATTATACATGTATGTAATCTCTCTTTCTCTCTGATCTCAGTGAGTGTCACTGCTCCCAACAGATGACATTTCACTTAGTGTATAATTCCACAATAAATGCATACAATATCAGTGTCTGACCCATTCTTTACTTTCCTGTTTTCGTATTTATGACTTGACTAAAAATATTCCTCTGTTTCCCGTCACTAACCTTCACAGTTAAAAATTCAAGTCTTGTCTTTCACAAAAAATAGGTTATGGGTCATTCCTTTTGAGAAATATTCTGTGATTTTAGTATCATTAAGAACTAACGACTTGTGCATTAACCCAGCATAGAAATAGCAAACAATTGAAAATTAAGCTCCATATAATTTGTGTAAAGATTTCACCTGAAGAGGTGAAATTCACTCACTATAAATCCATTCCTTAAAAATCTACCGTTGATGCTGAAGGGTGAAGGGTACTTCATAGCATAGAGGAATATTCTTATTTAAGCCATAAATATGAAAACAGGAAAGTAAGAAATGGGTCAGACATTGATAGTCTATGTATTTAATGTGGAATTACAAATGTCATCTGTTGGGAGGGCACTCACTGAGATCAGAATGAAATAGGGATTACATATAATCCACCTGCCACCCAGTAAGTTTGCTTGCACAACAGCTCTTCTGGCATTCCTACGAGTGACTGGGACATCTTCCTGCAGCCCAGCATGGTGCCAGGATGTGTAAGATATGGCTGACCCCCAGGGAGGAAGTGTGCTACTGGAATACACACACCCTGTCAGCCTGTCTAATGGGGCCGAATAGGGCTTGGTTTTTATAATTGATGAAGGAAATATCACCAAGTTAATGATATGAAATTTAAACAGGTGGTCCTGTAAGTCATTAGATGTATGCTGATTATTATATGTATTCATTTATAAATTATGATAAACTATTTCTCAATTTCAGGCATGTCTTAACAAGGCTGATGTGGGAGCTGAAGAGAGTAATTGATGATTCAGAAGTGATGAAGGAAGATGACAGTCTCTGGACACCAGCTGACAGAGTAGTTTGACAGGTAAGCAAGATTTCCTAGGGCTCTACAGCTGAGTCTCAGCTAGGATTTCGAAGAAATGGGTGCACAATCTAGGGCATTTTTTCAAAAACTATTGAGGCTTTTTTTTTGGTCAGAACCAATTCACATTTCTACTTCAAATATTTTATGAATTTAAGACATATTCCAAAGTTGTTTTCCAAAGAATTCCAAATTTGTTTCCACCCTTTCTATTCAGATCTGAAGGCAAGAAAAGGGTTAATGTTCCCTCTGACATCCTATCCAGGATGTTGTTAGAATTTTTAGAGCTTTAGTTGAATCTATAAAAATGTAATTATGGTTTGACAATGGCTGAAATAATCAGCCAAGAGCCCTGGCAGCCTGTCTTTATTATGTAAAAGTATTACTGACTTGAAATAAAGATTATCTATCTAACTATCTATCTATATTAATTGTATAACATGATTGGATGTAAATTAGTTAATAGAGATGTCCACAATGTGACATCCTATGTTAAACTTTCTGTGATCGAGATTGTGTAACAATAATTACAATATTGGAATATAATAATCTTAATTGGATTGTGAGTAAGGTAAGCATCAACCTAATCAAAAATATACATAATTGCTCATAACTGATGAAAATATATACTAAAGACTTGTACAGACTGCTCAGATATCTTTTTAGTAATCCAGACTTATTACATTTTATACAGAATTTACTGTCAAAATTCTATTAGGGAGTTACATGTCAGATAGTTTCCTTTCGTGCAAAATTCACTTTTGGCTTGTAAGTGCTTATAGCAACTAGTTCATATTTATTATTCTTAAAGAAGTGAATCTTGTGCAGAGTTAGCAGTATTAAGATGGGTGTATACAGTTAGATATTTAAATAGTGGGATAAATATAGGGTCATTCTGACGCAGATCAGTTGAATTATTAGAATTTATGGGGTCGTAACATTGCTTTTGTTTGCCTGGGTAATAGTCATTTATTCTTTATTTCAGGTCTCATCTTCGTAGTTGACAGTTATGATAGAGAGCATGTAGGAGAAGCAAAAGAACTCATGAGAATGTTAGCTGAGGATGAACTGAGGGAGGCGGTTTTATTTATCTTTGCCAACAAACAGGTAAGAGCTCTTGTAATTCCCCAGCGGAGATGATGTTTGGGTAAACCATCTACTGTAAATTCTCGGAATTCTAGACCACCCTAGGATTTTGGGCCACTAAAATTATTTTGCAAAATAATTAATGGGAAATCAGAACAACCCTTGACCTATTACCAGTTTCCATTTCACAAAATCTGGACCTAGATGTAAGTCCTGCTGATACAACATCACAGTATTTTCCGAATACATGGGCCACCTTAGACCCATTGAAAATCAACATTAGTAAAAAGTCTCAAATTACTGAGGATTTACAGTAATAGCTCATTCATGCCTGTAGTACTCAAAGAGCTGTTCACAGCTTAATGGATATTAACCTATTTTGGAGTATATGTGAAGGAGAAATGTCCACCAGAACTCTGAGCTGCAACTCATTAATTATTTAATTTGAGACCCCTCATTCTTAGCTCATGTCCAAAAGTATCATAGGACAACAATATGGAGGGGAATGCAGACATGATCGTGTTAAACCTTGACTTGCTAAACCAATATTGCCCTAGTGCATGCCACAAAAAGCTGGACCTTTTTTTTTATAGATTTCTAGACTGATCCAAATTTGAAACATCTTTTGGATGTTATTTGGAGAATGGATAATCCTAAAACAGCGACAGAAATTCATGCATTTCTTTATTGTTTGTTCCCACTCTATTTCGTCAAGTATTAGGAAGCCAAACTATACCGCTCAAGAGGTATGAGCATGAACTAATCTATGGTTTACAAACTGGATGCCCTAATTTGGCAATTGCAAAACTTATGTTATCCTTACATAATTATAATTACAATTTTCTGAAAAAATATTCAATTCTTTGCTTGCAATTGCCATTTTTAGAAATTCCTCTGCAAAGTTAAGTAATGTATGTGATGTTTGATGATTTAGGCCTTTAGGGTTTGGATGTCTAAATGATGCCGAGACAGTCTCTCGGCTGATATTTCAAAATAATGATTATCAGCAGATTAATAAAGTATATGATGTTGTCTGGGCATAAGATTTTAAATTGACTTTCTATGTACATTACTTGGAAATTTGAATATCATGAAAGCTCTTTTACAGCCAAAGTGATATGATATTGTTGTATTTTTCTCTCATTGTAGGATTTGCCCAACGCTATGAATGCTGCAGAAATCTCTGACAAGCTTGGCCTGCACTCGCTGCGTAACCGTAACTGGTACATCCAAGCCACATGCGCCACCAGCGGAGACGGCCTCTACGAAGGCCTGGACTGGTGGTTTGCAGGCTGAGTGAGTGTACAGGTGCTGCACAACCCGATGGATGTTTCATATCATTTAAAAACAGGATTGGAAGCAGTCGAAAATAGGAAAATAGAATTATTTCAGACATGCTGTGAGCTTAAATGGCTAATTGCTACATGAGGATGATGTTATGAGTTTATAAATCAGAATGACATAAGATATATTTACATTTAATTATTTCAAAATGTATTTACATAAACTTGTAAAGATCCTTCATTCACATGGCATTAATTCTTATAACTATGTGGATGAAAGAATGAAAATTAGCTTCATATTGTGCAAAAAAAAACATACATCTATGGATACTTATCTCTCTTGAGACCTTTCACATTAAGATTTTTTTTTATAAATATCTGTGTATTTTCTGTTACAGATTTTAAATGACCTATTAGAATGGACTAGAGTATGCTTGAATTCTAGTCTCAAATATTCTATGATATTTCAAATACATTGTTGTTCAAGTTCTGATATAGTGAATTATGGTTGGGTGAGATTCATTCTATGGTGATAGGACCACCTGAAGGCATTCTTCTTAGTCCAAGGTCTGACAAAAAATGTATAAGGTAATCTTCTTGCACGTTTGTTTTGAAAAATCTAAGTAGGGCTTTAGCCAACAGGGTGCCTGATTGTCGACCCGAAACTTTGAAAATCACAAATCAGGACATGCAAATGCTTCTGCCAGGAATTCCTAAAAATCTAAATTCAAGTGATTTAGAGTTTCACTTCAAATGCTAGAACATTATTTGAAGATGATATGCATTTCTTCAACAAGTTAATGTATACTTATGGTCATTTCTGAATATATTGTTATATCACTCGAAAAGTAGGACACCTAAAATATTTGCGATTGTCCATTGTAGACACCTTGTTTGAAAAATCCTGATTAATATAAGGCCTTGTTCTTAATGATAATGCTTCACATACAGAATAACTGTGATACATGTATTTGGCTTGTCAGTTTTCATTTACATAAAAAATTGTCCTTGAAGAGAACATATATTATGAGAAGCTTATAGGGTATTTATTTGCATGGTTCTGAATTAGATATTGATTTAGTGAATATATGTAGAGGAGAAATATATAATCATATAGTTCAGTTGTAAAAGCATTCACAAGCCTAGGGTAAAATATAACCTTTATATATCTGATTAAATCCTCTAAATAGTGTTATATAATGTTGAGGATGGACCTTTCATACAATTTATTGTTCGCTAGGGTGAACTACTAATAAGAAAATAGCAGCAAATCAATAGTTATAGTATTCTATTTTTAGACTAGAGTAGTTACATTCCATTTAGTGTAAGCTGTGATAGTTACATTAGTAGGATATTTATTTTTTTCCAATCCTTGTGAGAGAAAAAGATGGCACATTGTAGTGAATTTGAATATAAAAGAATACCCAGATTGTTAATTTTTTTTAGTTGAATTCAATGGGGTCACCCCCTTGCTTTTCCATTCTGTAAACCACAGGTTATACATTATTTTAGACTGTCCATCAGTTGGACTCTCTCAAAGGTTGCCATTCTGTTAACTATAGTTCTTGAATTTAAGTTGAGTTTCAATGTCATATAATTATGATTTTTGCTAAATATCTCAATGGCAGCTTAACCCTTGACAAGTACTTAATAAAATATCTTCTCGAAACTTTTGAGGTAACATTAATAAAATTAATTTGATTTCCAAGTTCAATCAAGTTTTTGATGAAGGATTCGGGTATTGATTTATGGGTGCGACTAAGACTGTGATGGAGTCTACTGCTGTGTGCATGGAGATAAGAATATACATATATTTCAATGACAAAGCTTGGCTGTATTGTTTGTATAAATTAAGCAATAAAATCTTAAGATTTCATCTTGTTTGATTTATTTTTCAATTCGCATTGAAACTTTGTAGTCTTTTATATAATGATCTTAATATTATGCTTTCTTTGCCATTCTATATCAGTGGAACCATCAAGAAGTGGTTGAATGAAAATATTCAATGGAACAATCAAACTTTTAGATTGTCAAATAGTCTGATAGCTATGTCCATAACAAAGAGTCCAAATAATTCTGAAAGCAAGAGATATGGAGTAAGAATGACTTGCATTCTTATATTTCCCACGTCATCTAGTGAAAATGTCAATATTAGCAGCATGTTATTGAAACAAAACATTTTTCCATTTCACCATTTCTCATGCTAATTTCCTATGAAGTCTCATTTGAATATGCACAGTACTAAGGAAATATCTGAACCACACTTTGAATATGGTGTAACATTAATGAAGCCCTGAAATATGCTTGCCAAGTCCAAGTCAGATTGCTCAGAAAAAGAAAAGAACACTTCCATTAAACTAGATGTGCTAAGAATTGAGAGATTGATTGTACACGTGAAAAGATTCAGCGGAAGAAAACTGATTGGCACGATAGTGGTGAATTAAAACAAGACAATACAAAGTTGATAATAAAAATCTGCTCCAATTTATTCACTCCTTAATTAAACCCATTCATGCTCAGTGCTCACCCAGAAGTTACTGTCTCGATGTTATGATTGTTTGACAATAACTTCAAAATAATTCTTAAATATTAAGAGGATGCACCAATCTATAGGATTTTACCAAAATAGTCAGCCATTCTGGGCAGCTTCTGGAATGAATGGGTTGATGAACAAAGGGCATAACAATAGAATCTTCGACGACCACAACATTCATGCGCCCTCAGTTAACATTTCTTTTTTTGTATCAATTTGACTCCACTTTTAAAGGATGTTAAATCACAAAATCGCACATGTGGATAAAACCAAGTTTTGAAATAAAAATTTGATGAAAATTTAGCGTATTAGGTATGCATACAAGATACTTTAATACAGTAAGGCTAATGCTGTTTTATCCAGGGACCAGCATGCTTAATGTTTTAATAGTAACTTGGTAGGTAATATACCTTGTTACAAATTCGTTCTCAAAAAACATTCTAACACAATTCAGACTGATATAAATTAGAATCCTCCTCCATCAATTTCAAATGCATTTGTTGAATGTCTGGGTTCTTATTGCCATACATTATATATGTACAACTAATGGAAATGATGATCAAGTTTATGGATAGGTTGTAAGATTTGGATGATCTACAGAGGACTTTTAGGACAAAGGATCTTTATACTGCTCAGATAATCATAATTCATCCTAAAAGATCTATTCATCGGTTTTTCATGTGTTTCACATTTATGACTCTGCGAAGGCACCTATCTCCATTGTCTTGTAACATCTTACATCTGTATTCCACATGGTGTCTCAATAATAACTTGATACATTTGTAACTCCAAAAATACTCTCAGCTGCTTGGGTTAGCAAAGTGTATCCAAGCAAAATAAAATTACTCTAATTTGGATTCTATCAATGTGATTAGAATTGTTTATGTATGTACTACACAGGTGGACTACCGTACAAGCCGACACCACACATTCAGAAACTAATTTACTTTAAAATCAGTAATGAATTCTAAATTCCATTAATGGAGGTTACTACTATGAAATATACAAGACATGCGCTAATATTTCCTATACAATTTTGCTGGCGAGGCATCTTTTCTAGGAAAAAAGCCCCAGCTGAAATGGTCTTTACCATTCCAGATAAATACATGTAGAACAATTTCCTAAAAAGATAGTAACATAAATAACAGGATCAGACCTATTCCTTGCCAGTAGTGACTAGGGGAAAACCAACACATACAAATTCTCTGAAGCATAGCCTTCACAATACCACAGTAAATGCAACAGATGATATCTTATATATAGTCTCCTAACTGAAAAGCATCAGCAGGACCTGTATCATACGGACCATTATGGAACTCTGGCACTTTATTTGAAAAGTGAATAATCTCTATATAAGTTTCCCTTCAGTCTTTCAATATGTTTTAACAGTGTATTGTCCTCTCAGCATCCCAGATTATTCCTGTCTGTATTTCATACCTCTCCACACAGTCATTCAGGCTTCTCTTGTAAGTTGGAACAGGTTCAGGTAGGCAAAACTCTCAGTAGCAAGTTTCATTGTATTGTCAACATGCTCTTTCTCCATCTCCCCTACTCAGTGCAGTAGCCAAGCTCGGGCCTGTGCCTGTAGCGCCACCTGGGATGCTGAGTCGGCATCTGTTCAGGATGAACTCGATACCGCCAATTTCTTAAGATGATCCATGAAGACTTGCAAACTAACGTCATCAGTGAGCACTGGAGCACCGCTATCCTGTTAAAACAAATGAAAAATGTGTTAAATTTTACTATGACATATGCATAACAAAAACTTCCTGCTCCTCTGGAATTTTCCTGCTAGGAAATATAACAGTAGCATATGCTGGTATCATGGTATCAAGAACCTATCCCTTAAAATAACTATGACCTGCCAGATGCCCCTCTCACTCCGTTATCAACAAAATAAAATCCATTGCTAAGAATACCCACTGCCCACAAAAGAAGTTTTCCTCGTAACAAAGAATATATTTTGAAATCTATCAAGGAGATTAGTAAAGTTAAGAAAATTTGCTAAATCTACCAAAAATAGGAATATTCTTCTACTATTTTCCTAGATAGAACAAATCAATATTACACAGAAATTTTCTGCACTAATTTCAACTTTTTTACTCTTCTCTCATATAAAATACAAAGCCATACCTCTTCAGTAGACCTAAATATCTGTTATTCAAGTAAGAAAAGCCTATTATTTCAAAGATATCTTTTTAAAAAATTCAAGCGTCCAATGTGTACAAGCTTCAGACTGTATATTTTAAATTATTTCAACCAGTATGAACCACTGGTCACATTCACTTTGTTTTCATTTCTCTATGTAATTCTCCTATTAGCTCCTAGGTGGCATCATGAGAGCGAATGATGACTCAAGTTAGTAGGGATGTCGCTAGCGCATCAGAATAATACAAAAATATGTACCATTTTGGCATTTCCTCATATTAAAACTAACAATATGACCTCATAAGTTGCAATATACATATATATATATATATATATATATTATGAGATCAGGCACCTCCACCTCCTCCACAAAAAACACGCAGCAATCAATTGAGACAAGAAATATTAGAACAATCACTAGGTAGGCTGCTCATGTGGACTGATAAGAAATGAATCAATTACTTAGAATAGTTTAATATTAACATTATTTTTAGATAACAAACATGAAAATGTATTTTAAGATTTCCAAATAAGAACAAAACTAAGACTTTAACATAGCAGCATGCATATTTCAAAAATGACAAAGAACCTCTTTGAGATACTTCTTTTAACAAACTGATCATGCTAGTATTAACAGGAAAAATAGCTTGAATTACTAGTTATTAACTTCATGAATTACTGAATATATTGAACAAATACTCAAGTGTATTTACACATACTTTATATCGTACATTATAATGCACATTTATCTCTTTACTTCACATCATCTTTACTTATTCTTTCTGAAAGAAAAGACCTTCACCTCTCATCCTAATGTCATTTTATTAGAAAGGACCATACTTTACTGACAGTTCTCAACATCCACCAAGATGGACTATCTACAAGAGAGCCTTTCCCTAGGCAATAACAGAACATTGGATTTATCCCAGAGAGTTTCCAAAATGCCTCCAAAGGCCATGTTATCAGTAACCACTAGTATAGATAAGCCTGGATGACATGGTGTATGTGTTCCATGAGGACAAGCTATAAGCGGACATGCTATATAAAAATTTCCCTATCAGTTGATGCCTCATATCAAAGGATTTGTCAATGTGCCAAGGGTGTTTATCTAGAAATTACTATATTTAATTTGTGTAGGATATTTTCAATCACTCACACTCCGCAAAGATAAAAGCTTTAGGTGACTCTATCAAAATAGATCTTGGCACTTGGCACCAATCTTACATCCTTTTGGGTCAAATAGGGTAAATGAATAGCTATTATTAAGTATGTAAGTGTTATATTTCATAAACTGTATAAGACGAAATAAGCATTTTGCTATAAGTTCAAAAGGAATGCCAATTGCCTATAAAAGCCTCAAAAATGGGTAGAGGGGTCACATTAGATTTCATACATCTTGTGTCAATTTGTATTCGCAATGTTTTGTGGGGGTGATCTGTAGCATTAGAAGTCACAGACTTGAGTTGAGAGGATGACACAGGTAGCTGTCAATGCCAGTGCTCGAGAACTTTGTAATAAGCTACTGGAAGCCTGTATGGTAAGACAGAACTTTATTGAATAGTAGATTGATAATTCATCATCCCTGTCTGCGGACAAGCAGTCCAACAGTAGGGCTTCACCCAAATGCTCACACTTGAGGCTTGGCACTAATTCAGTGACACCACAATATACTCAGATTTCAACAATAAACAAGTGTAAACTTATTGAAATGAGGCATAATTTCCTTATACAATGTCATGGGAATTTTATTGTGATGAAAAAATTCAATTATATGCTTGAGATTAACATTTTCAGGTATTTTCTCACACCCAAAATTTGGGTGTTCTGAGGGGAGATTTTTTAGGGTTTGGGCATCCAAAAGGCAGCCAGACGCCCTGCTGGCTAAGACTATGATGTGAGTCTCTTACCTTAGAGGCTAGTTTATCCCTGGCCTGATCGGAGGCCCTGCGGCCGTCTGTGAGAGCGGCCTCCAGCTGGCGGTTGAGGCTCGCGCACTCCCGCATCTTCTCATCGAGGCGCACATTGCTCTGGTGAAGCAGCTCTTCCCGCTTGGCCAGGCTTCCCACAGCGTCCTGATTCTGGTCCTCGATGTCCCGCATTTTCCTAGAATTCAAAAGCATATCTTAATGATGGCATGCTACAGCATTGCAAATCAGGATATATGAAAATGTAAAAGATGAAAAATTCATAATAGAAAGTTTGATTTTTTCAGATATAGTTTTCAATATTGTCAAAAATACTTGTTACAGTCACACTCAGTGACTTAGCCAGGACCCGTCCTGCCTATCCTTTGGAAAGGCAGTTTCCTGAAACCCTCCTTTTTCGACAGGCAAACATTTCTATTAAGAATTATCAATTCTGACTTTTTGGGAGTAATAACCAAACGTTATCCTAAAAAAACATCTTTAAGGACATCTGAAATGTAATTTGCTTTTTTGACACAATAGGCTTTTAAATGTAATTAGTATAATGATTTGAAGTAGATAAGTAGTTAAATCAGGACAGGCATAAATTTTGGAATTGCTGTTTTGGACAGGCATTTTTGGTCACACTATCTATATAATATTATATATACTTATATAAATCTTAGATTTGTTTCTCCACAGTGTCACCTGTTTTACACTGTTCAAGTATATATACATTCAAGTGGAATTTTTCTTGTTTTGAAGTAAAGGCTTTGTTTATTAAAGCTTATCCATTTGCTCAAACATTGAAAATATAAATAATAAATAATGATAGGCATTTATTACAGCTTGATAACAAAACTAGAAGGATTCTGATGACATATCTTCTCACTTGATGATTTGCCTTTCAGTTTGAGATGATCAAGGAATCTCACAAATGCCCCTTCACAAAGCCTCTATCAGTGGTTTCTACTCACCGTTCTACTTCTGCAAGCCGGTTCCTCTCACACCAGAAAGCAGGAATACACACCTGCCATAGAGCACTCACCTCCCAGGGGACATCAGATAAGGGAGGGCCATCAAGTGCTTAGATAAACATCATAGCATGGTGCACCCTCACTTTGTGTAGGCAGCATTAAAAGAAATCTACTCAATCTCTTAGTGCCCCACAGCAGCCTAAAGGAGCCTGCCAATTATGTGAAATCTTTCATGCAACAAGTAATAGAGATGGGAAAATATTTAATGTAGAAATGTCTATCATAACTAAACCAGCTACTCTCCTCAAAGATATACCAAAAAGTTCTTAAATTTGGACATAAAAAATGTTACTGTATTTTACGAAAGTGTTAACAATACATTTTTCCATTATTACCTTAAAAGAAATGTGGATAGTCATGTTTAGGATATTTGACAAACCTTCTTAAATGATTACATTCTCACTTATTAGTATAGTTATGAGCACCTCTAAGGAATTAAAAGATACAACATGATATACTCTCCTAAACTGACTTGGTACCAGAGCGCTTCCATCTCAATGACATCCCACAATAGCGCTGTTGGACTTTGTGACGTCAGGTAGAATATGAAGGCCCTGAAATCTTCTCTGTCTCATTCCTGCTAAATAAAGAAAAAAGAAAATCTTCTCCGCGAGAAGCTGTTAAATGTCATCAGGGGCACTCTCAAATTAAGGAGAGGGGTAACTTTACTAACCTTGTAAGTATAATGAACATGGCAGTTTAAATTTCCTGGTTTGGATGAGGACAGACACAATTAAACATCAAATATAGACATTTTAAGAAATCCTGCATCAGATCTTTTTGGTGTCCTGAGGGGTGATTTTTTAGGGTTTGGATGTCAAAATGATGATTATAAATATTGATTACTATTCACTAGAATACTTTGATGTGCTTCATATCAAAGGACCGTTTCAATTATTAAAGGATCTAGGGTTGGGTTAGCTTTTGATCATTTACCAATCCTAAGTTTCTCCATTCTCTACACAGTAGCATATCCACACAACAGTGATTATCCATACTCAAGCAACCAAACAAGATGACACAAATGCAATTGAGATCACTGATGCTAAACTTAACCTGGAAAGGTCAATTAAAGTGGAGTTAATTAGTGTAAACAACTGAAATACACACACAGAGACAGTGTAATTGACTTTGACCTACTTGTATCCAGGTGTTCACTGTAGGAGGCTATCAGGATCCTGTTTTATGCATGTTTTACGTTAATTTGGAGATGGGAGGGCTGAGAAAACTTTAGGGTAGGGATTTATTTCAATAAAAACTTGTTAGGGTAGGGTTACAGTTATTACTGACACCTCTGCGAGATGAATTATATTGCAGTTGTGGTAATGACATTGCAATAATTACCTGCCTATCCCCCAAACAACAACACTGAGGTCCTTGCTGCAGTCTCAGTCTTGATTGCAATAATGAAGGTTATCACTGTTGTAATTGCAATAATAAAGGTAGCATCACTATATATATTGATGCACACCATAATATGTTCACTTACAATAAGACCATGGCAACTGAACGCAGATCCACAAGAATCTCCCAGAAAGACAAGAGATGGAAGGCACACCACCTTGTGTGTTATAGAAGTGATGAGAGAGTGGCAGTGGTGAGGAAGGACCAGGTGCAACTAACAATTAACAGGGACAATCCCATCACAGAGGCTCTTTGGCCAGGGCAAGCTGGTTACCAACCCATCATCTGGATTAGTGACCATGGTAAGATCCATTCATCATATATTTTATTCATCAGCGGCTCAGTCACAATCAGGGTGCAAAAGTTTTTTTCATAGTAACACCACTGAAAACTAGATGGTCTCCTATAAACAAAGTTTTCCCAATCAAACTTGCTCATCATAGATTCCAGCTCATTGCTGACGATGTGAGTATATATACTATAAAATAGGTAGATTATAGGTGGACTTTCAGTTAAAACTGGTAGACCTTATGACTTAGGAGTATCATCATTTCCACAAAGGATCTAGTGTAGGTTAATGCCACTTAATTAAGGGGGCTCGGGACCTTCGTTATTTAAGTGTGACTTCCATGTAAAGATTGACCAATATCTTGGTCTATGTACAAGAAAACCCCAATAAACTATATATTTTATGAAAGCTGAGAATCTTGAGAGGTCAAATATTCTAAACTTATCTTGTGAAATCTTCACAATTTCCCCAGGGTGGGGCCGAAATACATACATGCGGATTTCTAATACATACGTTATTGCAAACAGCCTCCTGGCTTCATGAAAAGTGTAAGACAGTTGGTGTTTAAAAGTTTCATAGAAAACAAATTTAGGCCTGCCCTTATATTTTGTTTTTAAATCTTTTTGTTCCGAACAGAATTTAGAGCAAGCTAAAGTCATGATCAATATCTCTTTCTAGAATTTCACTTTTCTTCATTTTTGAAGTCTGTTTAAGAAATAACCAGACCAGCTATTAAGAAAATGAAATGAAGTTGCTTACGCAAGGATGTTTTTCATTGTGTAGCAGAATTTCAGCTCTCTGGGATTAATATTGAATGAATGAGGTTGTTTCAAAAATGATAAGTATGGTGATTTCAGAAAGCTGTCTAAAGCTCAAGTCAAAATGAACCATGCATTTATACATTCTAAAATGACTTTATGCTCCATTATAAAACTTAAGGGGTTAATTTGGAATAAGAATACTATTCATTTGCATTGGTAGAATGGTTTGAATATTTAATAACTTACTGGGTACTTCAATTACTTGAATAAAGGGATTTTTAGAGAAGATTCTCAGCTTTCTGAAAGGAGGCTGGCACCCCCTGGTGAGTGCTCCTCCCCCAGCTGATAAGGAAAGATATCAAGCTATTAGTGACTACTGATTGCTAATTGGCTGTCTGGAGGTGAATCCATTCAATTTCAAGTCCTCAACAAAATTTGATGAGAGTTGTTGGCTAGGTACATATCTACATTTCTTTCTATTTTTCTAGATATAGCTCTAATCATATGCATGATTGAAGAAGACTACAATAGAGTAATTATGAAATAACTTTGGGAATAAGGGTAAATCGAGAAAAAAAGTTCAAGGAGAGTTGTTCACTATGTACTGATCTACATTTCTTCTTTAACTATTTTATTGGTTTTACCTCACCTGTCTGACCTGCAACTGTAAAGCCAGACAGCTGATGCACAAAAATCACACCTTTTATTCAATACCCTAATTGCAATGAATTGGTCACTCATAACTGCTTGGTACCTGCTTCCTGGGTAAACAGGATACTCCCATTTAAATACACATTCTGGACATAGCCAGGAAATAACCCCCAGTTTGCGTCAATCCAGGAGTGATCAGATAAGGAAAGGCCATTATGGATATAGATAAGCATCACAGCTGGTGACCCAGGATATCTGGCCTCTAGTAGGAAGCTTTTTAAAAACTCCTTTTTTGTTATTTGTAGTTCTAGTTGAGAGTTCTAGTTCAAAAGAATAAGTAGCAAACCTTTTCAGCTATCACATATCAGAAAAAAAAAAACACCCTATTTAAAGGTGCGAAGTTCCCGTGCCCCCTTAATGGAACCCCAGGTGATTTGAATTGCGTTGTAATAGTGTAGCTAAGATACTGTCCATTCTCACCTGTACATACATATTGTACAAGCTTGAATTCTAAGCATAGTATGAATTCAAGGAGCCGCAATGTTAGACTCAATTGAAAAGCTTTTGGGATTGGTGTGTGAGTTGTTTATCAGACAGGTTTGAATAACAAACACATTTTCTAACTTTAGATACGAATAAGGAAATCCATTAATAGAAGACCATTATGCATTAGCGATCAACTTACAGATACTATACTGTATCAAGTATTGTGGGTTTAGTATTTTTCAACACCACTTATATCTTAACATCTCTGTCGGATGTAAGTTTTCAGGAAGCTCACCTTAAGTGCCAGCACTTTAACATTTTTAATTGCATAGCAGAACCTCATAGGTGGAACATTTTCTAAATGCAAGGTGATCAAACACCCAAGGTGCTTCTGTACATTTGTTCTAATGGGTACGTACTCTACAGGGGTATGTACTATAAATATGCTCTTTACATAGATAGATTCTAGATTAGAATCTAAGAATTGTCATAGATGTTATTGATTCAAGTACCTCCCAAGGCCCTTTACACAGTTACAGTGTAGTTGCCTATATTCAGCCATTAGTGTTATTTTGGCCATTAATGGGGTTAAATTGTAGCATTTTTATTGTTGAAAAAGAAATACTGATCTGGCCCTAGAAAAAGAAGGCATATTTTGAAACTAAGCAAATCTACTTAGGGCGGTACATACTCCAGAAATGCTCCTTACATTGACATATTCCATAGCACCTAGGAATTGTTGTCATACATGTTATTGTTCCAAATACCTCCCTAGGCCCTTTAAACAGTCAGTCTTTATAAAAGATTCCAATATGTAGTGTTGGGACGATCATCGATTATAATCGATAATCAATCGTTTACCCCTCTGATTCTGATTAATCGATTACAAAATTGGCAATCGATAACAATCAGAAAAGGTGACACCTAGTGGCAAAATATAGAACTAAATGACAGACATGTTGTCAGCTTTCTTGCTATGAAACTAAGCCCCCCAAAACACTTCAAAACGAAGTTACGGTAGGTGCTAATAGCAAGTAATTGTCATAGCCTATCACCTATTATTAGGCTCTAGACCTCTAGTACCCAATGACTTCAAAAGTGCGATGAACTGATTATGATTGATAATCGATCGGTTGGCTGTAACTGATTATTGATCATGAAATTGCACCCGATTCCCAACCCTACCAATATGCCATACACTGGGTGAAGGTTTTTCAACATGTCAATAATTGGCATTTTTCAAGATCCTGGACTTGCATATTCTCATTCACCATGCTATAAGTGTTCAACATTTGTAAAGAACAATGTGGCCTTGGAAAACTGTGATCACTTATTGAAACCAGACATCATGACATAGTTTATTGTATAGCAGCTCTCACGACCTGCTATGCCACCAGTCATCAAGAGTAGAATAGTAACAGAGAAAAGTCTGGTCTCCCATTCCAACTAATTTTACTTCATGGCTTTCAATAGGCGATCACAATATCCTAGAAACACTATCATCTTCACAAGGTTAAACATATACATGTAGTACAATGGAAGTAAACGCTCCCTTGAGTAACTACACCATGCTATAAGTGTTCAACATTTTTAAAGAACAATGTGGCCTTGGAAAACTGTGATCACTTATTGAAACCAGACATCATGACATAGTTCATTGTATAGCAGCTCTCACGACCTGCTATGCCACCAGTCATCAAGAGTAGAATAGTAACAGAGTATCACAATATCCTAGAAACACTATCATCTTCAGAAGGTTAAACATATACATGTAGTACAATGGAAGTAAACGCTCCCTTGAGTAACTACTACTATAAATCGATATGGGAATCACAAGCAAGGATAATCTCTATCAATGTTAATTCATAGGGCAATATTTGTTTAAATGTTATTTTCAATAAGGGATCATTTCCTTCATACAATATGACAGCTTAGTACAGGTCGATAGTATTATCTTGGCTAAGTTTTAAGAGAACACAGCATCATCCACTGAAGAATCACATGAACCTAACAGAAAAGTTCAGAGTTAGACTGTCAGTGTCAGCATTCCTCCCAATATTTGAATTGCTCATTCCAACATACTATATGTGTTTCACTTTTTGAAGATAAATGTGGTTCTAAAAAACATTGATCACTTATTGATAACAGACATCTTGACCTAGCTCATTGCATAGGCGTCTTTATACCAGCTATGCCACTAGTTGCCAAGAGGAAATAGGTGATCACACTTTTCTAGAACCGCATACATCCTCAATAAGTTAAACATACAAAATCAGTAGCAATGGTAATGATACAAGTCTAATATCCTGAGGCCCTCCCTTTCGCCTCAATTACCTTACTCATGACCTTCTGCAAGTGGGTGATGTAACTGCGGCATTTGTTGGGTGTCATTTTCGTACTCCAAAACAGCCGGATCCCATCTATGAGTTCCTGCTTGGTTTGGGGCTTGTGTATATTCCGCAACCAACGCTTCAGCTCCGCCCACACATTCTCGATTGGATTGAGGTCAGGTGACTGGGCAGGGAAAGGCATCACCTCCACTTGTGATTCCTCCAGAAAGGCGGTAGTGGCGCGGCTGGTGTGAATCCTGCAATTGTCCTGCTGCAGACGATGACCTTCCGGAAACTTCTCCTCTATAAATGGCAGCAGATGTTCACCTAGAATGGTGCAATAATACTCTGACTTCATGATTCCAGTGAAGATGTGAATATTTGTTGCACCCTTCCATGATATCCCGGCCCAGACATGCACCTTGTAGGGATGTTTATGCCGCGCAGCCATAGGTCGAGGTTCTCCTACTTTCCGAAAAACATAGTCCGAATTGCTGTTCATCTGAATGGTGCTCTCGTCCGTGAATATGACATCCTTGAAGAAGTCTAATCCATACCGATCCTTGCACCATTGGAGACGTAGAGGCTTATTAGTGTGACTAATAGCCTGGCAGTATCGGGGTTTGGTACAAATCCAACCTAAGCGTCTGCGGTGTCGTCTAACTGTAGAGAGGCTGAACTTCCTACCAGTCACAGTCTCTATAACCCTTCGAAGATCAGCAGCAACAGCATTCGGAGTTTGCCTTAGCGTCTCTCCTATAACCTGCTCATGCTCCGCAGTGAAAGAAGGTGTAGTTCCAGGGTTAGGTTTCCCATCAAAAAAGCCAGAGCGATTGTTATGCAGCCAGCGGTAGATAGTTGTGGGATTCCCTTTCCAACCCTCAAAACGCAGGTACTTAATAATATCCACAGGGCGTAGGCCTCTCTTGTGTAGATCAGCTATCACGTACCTAAGAGGAGGAGGAATCTTTGTGGTCTGACCCATGGTGGGAACAGTTCACAAGTGATTCCAAACCAGTGGGCAGATCACCTGTTCCCTTGCCCACTTCCTCTTGATGTCCAACTGCCTATATTCAGGTGAACATCCTGTAAATTACCTCTGCTTGCACCAGGCCAGCAAGGCATCCTGTTACTGCTAGGCGCAGACTCCCTGTGGAATAGTTGGGGAAGCCTGTACTTAGAGGTGTGTATTTGATTAATTGGGGTAGCCTGTACCTAAAGGTGTTTTCATATACTATTTTTCCCTCACTAGGGGAAATGCTGCCACCTTGATATACTTTACAGAGGTTTTCAGAAACCTTAATATGAACTTTCAGAGGAATGGCACTCCGAGCACTAGTAAAATCACACTTTTTTCAATTGAAGTGTGAGATCTACCCTAGCGTCTACCTGTGTATTGTGCGCATCCTGTCCATCAGCTGTGCTTCCACTAACATAGCCAGGCATCCTGTTAGTACAAGGGCCAGACTCCCTATAGAATAGTTGGGGTAGCCTTTGCCTAGAGGTGTTTCCCTACTGTTTTTTTTCTCACAAGGGTAATGCTGCCACCCTTGCAGAGGCATTCAGAACCCTTAAATGAATGAACAGAGGAATGGCATTCCGAAAGCTTGTAGAATCACACCTTACTCACCTGTAGTGTGAGATCACCTCTCGGTGTCAGCAAGCTAACCATGTGCCTTTGATCATTTACAAAATTGCAGCTATGTAATGCAGCCTACTATTGATCATTTTAGTAAGGCCAGTGTTTTTCATAGTCCTACTTTCATCAATTCCAAATAACACAGTTAAACCACCAAGATGTGTGGAACATCAGTGTAGCTATATAGTGTAAAGATTGTAGCATATGATTTTCTTCCTATTAGCATTTGCACAGGTGTACAACCTGTCCATCACATGTGGCTCCACCAGGATAGACCTGATGGCCGTGTGGTCTGAGGCTGCACCATTAACTGCTAGCTGGGGTAGCCGTTGCCTAGAGGTGTTTCCCTACTGTGTTTTTTTCTCACTAGGGTAATGCTGCCACCCTGATAAAGCCTAGCACCAGAATATTTCCATGAGGTCCTCAAAGAAGGTATTCTTTTTCAACAGCAGCAGGTAGTCTATCAAGGATGATATGAGTTTGCTGCAAAGGACAATGGGTCATTCCGTGTCAAATCACCAAGTTGTGTTGCTGCATGTTTTCAGATATGGCTCAAAATTGGTTTGGTGAAAGCTACACGTTTTATTTAGGGAATCCCCAAAATATCAGCTCAATATTTTTTCTGGCCCAGGAAATACGGCCATTCTAAGGCCAGGGGGGTGGTCAACTACTAACAAACTGGCCTGAAACCTTGATTTTCAGACCCTAGAAATTGTGCAAGTGACATTCCAAGTGCTTCCCATCTCAGATATAACTCTCCAGGTGACATAGACCAGATATTCGATCACAATGGGACTATTTTCTATGTTCCCATTGGTCAGATAATGATATGCTAATTAGCTCAATCGTCTCAAAATACACCATTCACGTTTGTGATTTTAGTGTTTTCAACATCCTCTAGTTCAGCTTATATTTAGATATTTTCAGTCAGAGGGTTTTCAGATACAATCAGCTGTACACTTCTAATCATTAAATCTTGCAAAATCCTGAAGAACAACTTGGTCAATTTCCTCATCTAGCCGGTACTGGCAAGCTTGCGGTCCGTTGTAGGTGTTGGTATGACACGCAGGATATGAGAAAAAGGAACATGGCAAACATCTTCTCGCACAGGCCAGTGGAAAGATGCTGCTGGACCAGCAGGGGGCATGAATTTAACTGACACATCCTGAAATTCTTCTGACTTGTCTATGACAGTCCCAATCCACCATCTACCATCATAGACACAGGAGATGTACCAGCCAGGTTCCACATCCAGACTTCGCTCATATGCTGTTCTGGCTGTAAAGTGAGCAGTATCTCCTGACACCCTGCTGACGCTCACAGTCCTATGTGACTCTGGGATAAATCAGTGATTGTCCCTTGTACCAGGTATTGTCTTAGCCCCAGGAAGCGCTGCTCCAGCATCGGTCTATAACTGTCAACCTCTTCTCTTGTGACAAGGAAGAATGTTATGTTCTGAATGTTCTGAGTACACCAGGTAAACAGGTCTGGTACAGTCAGGATTTGGTTATCCAGTGGTCAATGAAGGCTTGCTCTGGCGGCTCGTCATTTGACTGTAGCCCAAATTCCATCGTAAGGACTCTTGCCATGTGAAGTGGCAAAAAATTGCCTTTCTGCATCTAGTTGGAAATCAATGTGATGAAATCGAAGGTTAGCAAAGTTCTTCAGATTCTTGTAGTGCGAGGCAGCTCCATCACTGAAGTATACCACCTTTTGAGTGTTGGCATGACTTGCTTCAGGTACTTCAATGTTGCTTTTTGAAATGCATAGACTGTGATATACTCATGTTTCATACAGTCACTGATGCAGCAGATGCTGATGCTCACCCTCTGGCTCCCTGTAGTACACTGCAAATGGATGATGAGTTGCTTGGGAATTATCCCAATAGAAGCCTTGTGCAGCATCTTGGATCACAAATGCATAGTTCTCAGCAAAGTCTAGTAGAATTATAGCTGTGTCATCTCCCAGGTTGGCCTTCGAGTCACGAAGGTGAGCACTCAGGTGCTTAGCCACAAAATCATGTGTTGTGAGACGAAAAATGTCAAATGCTTTTATACAATAGCATATCTCCCCAAAATACCAGCGTAATAACCAGTCGCGAGTAGTAATTTTGTTTAAAATAGCACTTCTAGAGCCCTGTATCTGAACCTGTAAGACCTGACTATTTCTTGGTCCTCCTAACACTTAGTATATAACAGAGGTAGTATATATCCTTTTACAGCCTCCTAGGATATATATCTGCTGAACTATAGGATGTTAAAAAACACTAAAATCACAAACGTGAATGGTGTATTTTGAGACGATTGAGGTAATTAGCATATCATTATCTGACCAATGGGAACATAGAAAATAGTCCCGTTGTGAATAGCTGGTCTATGTCACCTGGAGAGTTATTTCTCAGATGGGAAGCACTGTGGGAATTTCACTTGCACAATTTCTAGGGTCTGAAAATCAGGGTTTTAGGCCAGTTTGTTAGTATTTGACCACCCCCCTGGCCTTAGAATGGCTGTATTTCCTGACCCAGAAAAAATATTGATCTTTTGGGTATTCCTTAAAAAACATGTATAGCTTTCACCAAACCAATTTTGCGCCATATCTGAAAACATGCAGCAAGACCTCTCGGTGATTTGACACGGAATGACCCCAATGAAAATGTCACCAGTTGCTAAGAAAAAGGTGAGCAAATTCATTGCACCCTGTATGAACTCGAATAAGCTGCTGCTAATGATGCTAATTCTCCAGAAATAAAGAGAAAATAAAAGGTGGTGTGTATTTGATACTCTAGTTTCCTACACTACTTTCAACCGGCTAGTCACTCTACCCAGAATATGAAAATGAAATTCAATTTTCATATGAAAATGAAATTCCAAAAGCCAAACATGATAGCAAAGTTGCTAGTAACCTGGAGTGAGGTGATAGTGCCATATGTTTTCTCTTTGCACAAAAAACGTTTTATGCGTAACATTGTAACCTTCACCTGATAGATGAGAGAAAATGTATATTTTGTTAATCATTTCCAGTCTCCCCATTTCCTTGTATGCAGATGGTATGTTCTACAGGTCTTAGTACGCATTTTTTTTTGCTTCCAGATTCCTATTCCAAGGCAAACAGCAAGTGTACCAAGGTGGAACTGCTTCTACGTCAAGGGCAATCTCCGGAGACACTGCCGTTGGTGCGCACAGACGACGAAGATGGTACAGATGATGAAGATGATGTGCCACATTCTACAAGAAATGAGAGGAAGCGGAGGCAGTCCAGTAAAGATGGCCATCAGTCACATGTACAGAAGAGAAGGGCAACCTCCGCTGTGAAGAGTTCTGTTGCAGTAGCTAAGGTGGGTTTCATGTTCCCTAACATCTCCATACTTCTAAAGATGAATTTCCTTCCTTCCAGCTAACAGCCCTTGTTTGACTTGAGAGATGATCATTAATAATGATTAATAATAATAATTTGAGACACTTCTAGAAGGCCTGACACAATGTAGAATCCTTCATGTGTTGTGGAGGCGCATGCAACAATCGCAGTGCACTACTGGAGAAAGCAAAATCTTGATAAATTTGAGTCTAGTCCGTGGCTCATCCAGCTTTGCAATCATATTCCTGTTGTATTATAATCATGAGTATTTGCTATAATACAAGCTGGATATCACCAGTGATGCATCATTACTGAGTTTTGACTTTGTACAACTGTCCTTTGTTCTAGTGCTCTCAAGTGATGAGTGATGTTTGTATATGACTATTAATGGGGTTCCCTAG
Organism: Maea johnstoni; assembly: GCA_963942565.1. Classification (NCBI taxonomy): domain Eukaryota; kingdom Metazoa; phylum Annelida; class Polychaeta; order Spionida; family Magelonidae; genus Maea; species Maea johnstoni. The sequence continues at coordinate 37,864,667 of OZ012694.1, read as the reverse complement.
CCTCTAGTGTTGGGACGATCATCGATTATAATCGATAATCAATCGTTTGCCTCTCTTATTCTGATTAATCGATTACGAAACTGGCAATCGATAATAATTGGAAAAGTTGACACCTAGTGGCAAAATATAGAACTAAATGACTGACAAGTTGTCAGCTTACTTGCTATGACACTAAGCTCCTAAAACACTCCAAAATGAAGGTAGGTAGGTGCTAATAGCAAGTAATTGTCATAGGCTATCGCATATCATTAGGCTCTAGACCTCTAGTACCCAATTGCTGCAAAAGTGCGAAGAACTGATTATGATCGATAATCGATCGGTTGGCTGCAACTGATTATCGATCATGAAATTGTAACCAATTCCCAACCCTACTAGCCTCCACACCAGCGATATCGTACTAAGTCACAAGCAATTTTTTCCCATGCCCCGGCAAGTGGTGAGAGATGGTTGGTAGTCCATACAAGTTTTCACATGCCCCAGCCAAGTTTCGAACCCAGCCAGTGTTGAGAGAAAGTTTGTAGTCACTGGCAACTTTTTAACAGTAGTTACTGGCAACTTTTTTTCACATGCTCCGGCCACAATTCATACCCAGCCAGTGGTGAGAAACAGTTAGCAGTCATCGTCAATGCCTTAAAACACACCCTCAACAAGTGTATGCTTAGTCTTAGAAAGTTGTTTGATCTTGCTAGCTATTCTACCTCCCAGGCGATATGTTGAATTTCATCCCATGTGGATAGATTGCACTGCGGTGTACTAGTAGAGTAGTTGGAAGTATAACTACCATTTCAACCCTCTCATGTGAAAATTGGGTCAACTAAATGTAAACAGTAGACCCCTACGTATGTAGTATAGGTAGAGGCATACCGTAATTTCGCGTGTATAAGACTCACTTTTTTACCCAAATATTTACCCATGGTACGGGGGTGCGTCTTTATACACAGAGCTAGAAAACCAGGGTGTTTTTTACATCGAGTCCCCAGGCCACACGGAGATCGGAAATCGATGACCCGCCATTACCGCACCCCATATCAGAATAAGTATGTTTTCATTTCAATTGCGTTTCTAACATGTTTACCACGTCTCAACATCAGTGGTATCGGTAACACATTAAACATCCTACCTAGCCGTAGACGGACAACTTAGTGGATTGTTTGTGTTACCAGCCGGTTCTATTTTAGGCACACTAATTACAATACACGGCATGAATGTCCGAGCCCCTGTCTTTAGAGCAGCATTAGAAGTGACTTCAAATTACAATCAACTTAATGTTTTTCCGAATCCACTGCTAGTTTGTTCAGGTACAGAAAAAACTTCTTGGCCTAGGACTAGGCTAGCACCTAGTATACCCTTAGTAGAAGTTTGAAGGAACACTTTGCACATCGTAACACAAGAAATCCCAAGGCATTATACACTTGAGTGGTCTTAGCCAACAATGGACATTCACCCTAGTCTCCACAAGCCCTGGCGGATAAACCGTGCACGTTCGGCGAGGCGGAGGCCCGTATGTTACTATGAACCGGTACCCCTATCTACCTCACCGCGTTACATGGTTCGTCCTACGGGGGGAGACGGGCCCTTGGAATATACAAGGGAGACATCCAACAGTCTTGCCAAAAGATTGAGAGGCAACTTACAGGCGTGACCATAAGTGACAACCTTTGAGATAACATGATGTTACCTGAAATACTTGGATGTAAAAAACACGGCTAAAAACAATTTTGTTAAATTCATATTTGCTGAAATTAATGTCTTTTTTGCGACAGATGGCGCTGTCAGAGGTGGCGGCTACGGTATAGAGACGTTTATATAAAGATTCGCTATGATGCAAAACTCCCCAATTCGCTATACTTGGGACACACGTGAATTTTGTGTTCTACAGTATTCAATTGCAACATGTACAAATGCATCAATTTTCTTTCAAAAGTAAATGAAAGACCAGCATAGATTATCTTATCAATTTATCCCACTCATACTTCTACCTGAGAAAGGATTCTGTACTATTTAGATTGCTATGCACCCCAGATCTTATCACAGGCAGTAGGTATACCACTTGACGTAGTACTTGGGCCTCTCCTGACCTATTGCACTTCTGGCTCTTACATCTAAACAATCCACTATGTCAGTACTCATTTATCAGTTTACAACCTGTAGTTGTTGGAGTCAGTTGAAATTTCCCAACCGATCATCAGTCAGCTAGGCCAACCGACTATCACCGATTAATCGGTTCATCGCACTTTCATGATGTTTGCTTGTCAAAGCTTAAGTTCTGCATTTCTACATATTATATTGTACTATGTCACATTATCTATTCTATTTCGGTATCAAAATTTCACAAATGTTTTTGATTTATGCTATTAAGGATTCTACATGTAAACAGTGCAGGTTAGATATACTTGTATGTCTTCTTTCTTAGTTTTATTCAGTAACTTAGAGACAAATTACCAGTATTCTAATAAATCAATATATACTTTTATTGCAATATGTATGAAGGCATTAAAAGATCTCTTTAGAAAAATAATAGAAGACACATAATAGAACACATTTCATCCAACCTGGGAGTAGTAAACAGGGAGTAGACACTGTGCATGCGTCATCAAATTTCGCTGCCTCACACCACTATGAGTCATAGATAACATGTGTACCCCATGATTGGCTGCAGGCCCTGATTCAGACTGAAATTGCCGCGAAACCAGTCTTGTGACCAATACTTCCCCAGGTTACACCGCGTAACATGAGGCGCACATACCGTAGGTACTAGCATGCTGTGCCTATGGGGTTGCGGCTCAAGGGGATGTATCTCTCTGATCCAACTCATTTTTCTACAATTAGAAGGAATATGAAATATCGAGTTTGCTCAGCACCCAATTTTTATCCGAGTCAGTAGGTATACTACTTGGTATACTATTACTTACTACTTGCATGACACACTCAAGACCTATACACTGCTGGCTCTTAGAAGGTATAACAGGCCAGTGGGTCAGTACATGAGACAAGCAACTTTCTCTGTGGGATATCTTACAAGGAACCCTTTGTCCTTAAGGATGTGGGCTGGCTTATTAATGGGCTATTATACCAACTAAATATTAGGGGTGAAGTCCCCAGCTCAAACTCTGTATCAGACTGGACAAGAGGGTGGCCAACGTCAACATCACAATCATTAGTGTCCAGGACGCATTTTCAAGTAAGTTATCACCACAAGACATCTGTACAGATACAAATACCTGTGCATGAATGCAGAACTCTCTCGATCACGGGCCATGTGGTCCACGCCATTAGGCTGCATTCGATTATCATTACCCTTTGTACCCAATGAGCCTATTAAACTTAAGCACCATGCATGAAAACAATTAATTGCCTGCCGGGGGTTTTGAAATCGAACCCCCCCATAACAATTGTCCGTGGTGTGCTGGCCTGCTAGCTGCCCGGGAGGAGGTTTTATTGAGAATTTTATGAGTTGTCAAGTGTAAGTACTTCCATCAATTCTCAGACTACACAGCAAACAAATGTGCTGTCAGGCACTTCCCTGATCGGGTAAGTCCAACTTCAGATCGACTTCCCCGACTGTCAATTATTAATGATTTTGGGTAAGTCGGGTAGGTCAGGTAATCCTTAGTGTCGAGCCCTGCAATTGGTTACTCTTAACTTGCTGATGACTCTCGACTAGAGCTGATCATCGTTCCATCACTAACAACATGTCTGTCTTTTTTCTTCAGTCATCAGTCAAGGGCACAGCAGCAGGCAAGGCCAAGAAAGCTGCTGCACCTTTAGCAGTAGGGACGGCGGCACCCTCGGATGAGGATGACGACGGCGCGGTGTGGGAAGCCTATCTCGAGGAAGCAGTGCAGAACAGAGCTGCTGTGTTGGCACGTGAGGCAGCTGATTCTTCTCCAGCATTGCCCACCCCAACATTACCGCCATCATCGCCCACCCCAACATTACCGCCATCATCGCCCACCCCATCATCGCCCACCCCAACATTACCGCCATCATCGCCCACCCCATCATCCCCGCCATCATCGCCCACCCCATCATCCCCGCCATCATCGCCCACCCCACCATCCCCGCCATCATCGCCCACCCCAACATCCCCGCCATCATCGCCCACCCCATCATCCCCGCCATCATCGCCCACCCCATCATCCCCGCCATCATCGCCCACCCCAACATCCCCGCCATCATCGCCCACCCCATCATCCCCGCCATCATCGCCCACCCCAACATCCCCGCCATCATCGCCCACCCCATCATCCCCGCCATCATCGCCCACCCCATCATCCCCGCCATCATCGCCCACCCCAACATCCCCGCCATCATCGCCCACCCCATCATCGCCCACCCCAACATTACCGCCATCATCGCCCACCCCAACATTACCGCCGCCATCATCGCCCACCCCAACATTACCACCGCCATCATCGCCCATCCCAACATTACCGCCATCATCACCCACCTCGACAGCATCACTACCATCACTAATATTACCATCTCATTCACTCGCACTGGATAATGATGACAGCGACAGGGAAGGGCCTGATGTCCTGCTGCGCTACTCTGGTCGTACTCGTAATACCTCCACTCCTAATGCCTCCGATGATGACCTGTCAAGGGAAAGCTTGCCAAGGCATCTACCTGACCTGTCACGCAGTGACAATGGAATTGAGTTTGTCACTCTGGCCAAGTATAATGAGCTAAAGGCGGAGATGACTGCGGATATGACTCAACTAAAGGCGGAGATGACTGCGGAGATGACTCAACTGAAGGCCCAAATGGCAAAACAGCAGGCTGAGACTACTGCCATGGAGAAAAAAGTCTCAGCCATGACACAGGAAAACGCCCGTACCAATGCACTGTTGGAGCAGCTTCTAGAGCAGAGGACTCGCCAACTGGACAACCTTGACCCGCAGCAGCAGCAGGAATCACAGCAGCAGGAGGCAACAACCCCACTCAGGGAGATCAATAATCACAATATGCGGGATCTCTTTCACAAGTTCAGGGAGTCCGCCCCCAAGTTTTTTACACGCATCATGCAGCTGGCCCTGGGACCAAACAAGATGGCCTTTGGGAATTGTAGTGGGGGGTCCCATCATCCTGCCCACGATAGGGAGATCTTTCAGCACTGCTGGAAGGTAACTTATCGGATGTTCGGGTTTGCAGGGGAGGAGCGAAAAAAAAAGTTAAAAGAATGTAAGGTAAAGTGTGACGCCACAGGGCGTAACACTAGGAGCACGCAAGGGTTCAAGCGATGGCTCACGGCAAACAACCTGCAGCCGATAAACTATTTACAAAATTAAAGTTCGCAATGTATCTATAATTCCCGGTATCTTTTAGGTCATTAAAAGCTGACTCTTGCCCTTTTAAACTTCATAATATTAGTTCTCGCTCTCTCTCTCTCTCTCGCAGAAATACTTTATATTTTAGGTCATTTAAAGCTGATTCTCTCTTTTAAACTTCCAGAAATTGTTCTTTCTCCCCCTCTCTTGCTTCCTATTTTTTGAAGTCCCATATTTTGATAGGGGGGGGGGGGGGGGTGATCATATTTAATTAGCAGAGCATTTTTTTAATGTTTACTTGAATAATTTTGAAGTTTTGAATATTTCCTTTAAGTCCTGTCACAACATTAGGAATTCCTTTCAACTGTTGCAAGCCTATATTTAAATTTCAGCTAATTTTATTTACTTGTCCTGTACTTATCGTTTTCTTTGGATCTTTGGTATTGGTTTGCATGATATCCCATTATATGATATCCCTTTTTATATTGTATATATCTCTGTATCCTGTGAATTTCTTTTTTCTCACTTTGTTTGTGCAACCCATTTTCCTATTGTAATTCTGGCCAAATCCACTGCCTAATCAGAAGTCACAGCTGCTGGTGGGGAGTCCATTTTATATTTCACTAAGACTTCTGTAACTATTTAGAGTTATGGAGGGAGGGGGAAAAGGGGAGGGAGGGGGGAAAGAAATCCTTTGAATTGAATGGAAGCTGAGTCTCACTCTCTTATTTCGCTTTATTGGAGTTCTTCCTCTCCTTGACTCATCGATTATCCTCTCAGCTTTCACTCGATGTTCATTTTGAAATCCTCTTTCTTGAAAATACTGTGTAAATTAGGGGGGGGGGGGATACCTTGAGATATATTTTTTTTAATTTCTAAACCTGCGCATCCGTGAATAGGACTTTGAATCCAAACCCGTGCAAACCCACGGGGGCCTGCTAGTGCATATCTTAATAAAGGGTTAGGGCCAGATATTGTGTATTGGCAAACTCAACTGGAGGTCTTTAGACAAAAGAGGATGTGTCCATTTGTATTATATCATATTATGTCAAGGACTAGTCAATAAAAACTTTGATATATTTAAACCTGGTATTTTTGTTATATCTTTCTTCCCATTTTATCTCATTAATGAGTCAAGGAAATGGAATCTCTCCCAGCCAGAAATCATTTAGTTCCAGTCAAACAGTAGTAAGGGGGACAAAAGCTGAACTAGTATCATTCTAAGAGGACAACTGAAAACAATCATTGATAACTAATTGTCTTTTCCTTCTGTGCACGTATATATGACAAGTGATGTTGGAACTAAAATATAACATATAAATACCAACATCACATAGAAATGAGGATGCCTTAACATAGAACCCAGTTACCCCATTATGATTCTAATCTAGTACGATAAATAAGATCCCTAAAAGTGATATATAAGCGATGTCTACTATCCTGTTAGTCGTAAGTACAAACTGGTGAATTTATGCCTTTGAAGGACAGATCCTAATAATTGCACTTCCGTGGCACTGAATTCGAAGACTTCACACCCTCTTCTTGTGGTCATTAAGTGTCAAGACTGGCAAAAAAGTTGCAGGACCTGCAGAATCTGGAAGCAGCCAGTCTGTTAGACTGGCAAGAAATATTTTGAAAGTAATCCTCTGCATAAGGCAGATAGAGAAATTTTTAGATTGATTCTTTCTGATGAATGATCTGCTGAAACAAACCCTGTATAAACCAATCACAAAAACAACAATGAAGAACAGTTATTTTCTGGATATTATTTATTTCAGCCTTGATCAAGCTGATCACATACAATTAAAAACCATCCTTAAAGGGCAAATGCACCATTGGGATAACTTGTGCTAAATGTGTAGTGCCATATGGTATGTGTTAATTGCCCAACTCACAAATCCATTCCTATTACCTGTTGAAGAGGAAATTGCAATTTTCTGTGAAGCCTAAGATGCATTTGAAGACTCTAAATCATCATCTTGGTGACAGGAAGTAAAATAATATACAGAGTAATCCGGCCCTGTCTAGACTCAATTCCCAAGAGGGCCGGCTTACTGACTCACAGGTGTTACCAAGTGATCAGCACATGTGTATTTCATAGCAATTAGGACATAATGGTTTCTATCCACCAACACAAATCAAATGCAAGAGCCCTTTTCCTTATCAGCTGATAATCCAAACATAAATTTGCCTCCTCCTTAGTAAAGGCATTTGTTTTGTTAGAAACATTTCCATTAAGTTTCACTTTTTCAGTCATTTCTGGATAGATTTACCCTAAAATACCCTAAGATTTACCCTGTTAGACAGAATTGTGATCTGTCAACAGAATTGTATTCTGTTGGACAGAATACAATTCTGTTGGACAGAATATAATTCTGTCGACAGAATACGAATCTGTCCAACAGAATTGTATGCGCTATAGTAAGTGAAGAAATGGCTATCCCAGGGGTCTACAATTTGTCCTCAGTGTGACATTACTAGGCCCCTGGACCATGGTCCTAGCCAGCAGGGCGTCTGGGTGTTTTTTTGGACACCCAAACCCTTAAAAAGAACCCCTCAGGACACCCAAATCTTAGATAAGGAAAAAGCATTTTTTACGCATTTAATAATATTTGACCCTAATTTTAATCAAACGGCTATATGAATGCATGTTTTTGGTAGTAATTTGAGTATAATGTAGTCTCCCTTGATAAATAGGATGCCCAAATTATACGATTGCCAATTTTGGGCACACAGTTCCTAAATTCAGGTACCTACCTTGTGTTCATCTTGTGAGTCATAAACCCCAGGTAAGGGTCTAGAACAAGACTAGTTGCCAAGTCATCATTTTCACATAGTTCCTTTGAGGTCATTCCGGTGGTGGGGGTAAACCGACCTACCCCTCCCTCGACCACCATCTTGCCTAAAAAATAAACAAACATATGTTGAGCACAAAAAATTCAATCTTCCCTTACAGACTCAGTGTATACAATGAGTCAATGACTATATGTTGATTATCACCAACTTGAACTTCTAAAGGAAAATTGTGTATATAAACCAATATCAATCAGTGCAGCTCACCCAAAGGCAAAAGAAAATAGTCTTGGACAGACTATTAGATTTGTGCCTTTAGCAGCCAATAACAACTATTCTCTAGTCACTGTTTAATGAATATTGTAAGGGCTCCCTTGAGACACAAAAAAGATTTGCGATTGGTAAATTTGGGCGCCCACTTTCAAAAACCTATCTGCTTCAGTGCTGAGACCATGAGACTACATTAAAAGGGTGGCGAACCAATTTATCTTCTTCGATCCTTAGTCAGTTTGGATCAAGAGATGAGTGATTTCCATGACTACTCACCAGTTCCATGTCGCCATCGGCCACTGACTTGAGCAGTATCTCTACCTGCCGGTACACCTGTAGCTTCTCACTACTCTTGTTCGGGACAACGGTCGCTAACGTTCCATTTTGTTTCTTGTCTACCTTGTGCTGACTGACTGGCATTATACCGACTATCGTGGAAGACTGAAACATAAAGACAGTAGAGTTTAACAACCAAAAACATCTGCCGATTCTCCCTACTCTTGTTAGTGACAATGCACCCTAAACTAGTCTCTTCAGTTTTCCAATAAGTAGATTCTTGGACTGCTATTCCAGTCAGTAGGGTATGAGATAGATTGTATCACCAACTGGCGAAACCATCATTTGTTCGTTTGGTGAATACTCCTGCCGTATTTCTTAGGGCCTCTGTGTTACACATATCAATTATAAATACAATTCAATTATAACTCTCAACATCAATCAGAATCACAATTTAATATCAATTAGGAATATATTTCAATTACATCTATAGGGCCTCCAGGGTTAATAAGAGAACTTGGTGTACCTCTATTCGTGTAAAATCATCCTGCTGTGCAGCTTCCTGTGCAGCTGCTGTGGCCAGCAGACGAGAAACCTTGACGTTGTGAGCGCACTGAACAGGCGTCACCTTCCTCCGGTTCTTTGCCTCGGCCCAGGGTCCATTCTCCAACAAGATATCCACAATGGCCTCTGGAAACATAAATAGGAACACTTTCAGTAATACATGCTGGCAGTGATTCAAAACATCAATTTTTGGAATTTCTTTCCAACAAGAGCATAATTTGGAAAATGTTCGATGAATCCAAGGAGAAACTCTCCACCATCCATTCAAATGTCTTCAGTCACCACAAAGGGCTAGGCTATTTCAGTGATAACATTATGGCAAAAACATATTTTGGGAAAAATTTGAATATTTGAAAGAAAAAAGATAACCAGAAGAAGGGTCTTAGCCAGGATTTCAAAAATGCATGTCCAAAACAGCAATTTCAAAAGTTCTGCCCGTCCAGATTCAGCTGCTAATATACTTCAAATCCTTATACCAGCTATATTTAATAGCTTAGTTTGTCAAAAAGGGCAATTTACACTTCAGCTATGTCCTAGAAGATGGTTTGTTGGGAAAATATTTGGTTATTACACTTCAAAATTGAAATATCTTCATAGAATTTTTTGCCTGTCCAAACAGGAGGTTTTTAGGAAACTACCTGTCCAAAGGACAGGCAGGACAAATCCTAGCTAAGTCCCTGACCAGAAGGCAGCCTACAACTCTCTTAAAATTATCTAATAATAGTATTTGCTCTATTTCAAAGTAATTCTTTCAGGTTTTTTGCATCAGTTTGTATTGGCCAAATCATCATCCAGCAGCATAAGGGTTAATTAAACATTAGGAATATTTTCTCATGAGGCTGTACTCACCATAGCCCCATTTAGCAGCTAGATGTAGCGGAGTGTCCCCAAAATCATTTCCAACATTGACGTCGAGAATACTGCTTGTGTGATCATAATAGATCAATGCTTTTACACACTGAAAAGTAATACATTAATATGAATTATTAGGCATGTAAATTCTGATTTTTTTTTGGTGCAATTTCTTTCAAATATATCAACATAGATTAACAACATTAGATTTGTTTAACCTAGTGTAACAAGGAATTGTCAATTTTAAGTTCAATTATCATTCCAAATTCTGACCAACTATTCATCTATTATCAAGTATTCTTACTTTTCTGGACTGAAATATGACATTGTTGAGTGATGCTAAATATTGGACAATGAATGTTGAGTGGTTGGATTCAACTTCATTGGACAAGTATGCATGAGAGCTCTTAATCTTTTGCACTACCTAGACCTATCTTAATGAAAGTATGAAGTTTCCATGCTAGAACTACAAGTCTTTTTCATTCCAATTTACAAGATTTAAACAGAACACAAGTCAAATAGTAAATAATCTCATTTCATTTCAAAATTGTTTTTTATGCATTTCTTATATTGTTTGTGGGTATGCCACACCATGTGAGGAAACAAGGACTTTGAGTCACTTACATCTTCGTGGCCATTGGCAGTGCAGAGGTGGAGAGGTGTGTTGCCATCATTATCAGCAAGGTTTACAGCAGCCTTGTAATGGAGCAGCAACAACTGAAAAATGTGAAAATGAAATAGATAATCTCTCATCAGTCAAAAACATACAGTAACATATTTTTTTCTGGAGTGTACATATGGTCTGACAAATTTATCCATTACTCTTAAAGGAAAGTAATATTTCAAAACTATTTGAAGTGGGATTGTTAAAACCTACTAGAAATATTTAATAGTAATAGTAAAATATTCATCAAAATATTGAGTTGCTATCAAGATATGATCATGTTATGTTCCGAAGGTAAATAAGATATAGACCAACTGACAATATAGGGAATGTCAATTTCAGTTTTTCCAAAAAATTGAATTCCTGAAATTAAACAATTCATCATGGTACTTCTATGATATATATTTTCAAGACATTCATTTTTAATTTTCATTTATAAGGGAAAACAAAGACATATTTGCATTTAATGGATTTAGTCAATTACTCATTAAAGATTAACTGAAAGAACTGGTAAAAGAGCTGGTGATAAATTTGTCACATCCTGTTTGAAAGTGAGCTACATTCTGCTATCCTCTGACAGTCATCAGTATTACACTCAGCTCCACCTCATGGAAAACCAATGACTTCAGTTGGATCCCATGCTGTACCTCACTTTCAAAAATGGTGTAACATATAGTTCTAATCTATCTATCTGCATTAACCCTTATGCTGGTGGTGGCTGATTTGGCCATAACAAAATGATGCAAAAATCCTGAAGAATGACTGAAACCCTGGCACATGGGTACTCATTTGTGAGTTCTTGGCGAGAGCTATCAAATGAATACCAACATGACAGGGTTTGGCTGGTTTTCAAAAATCTTTGCGTCCTTGTGTTTTGGACAAAAGTAGCCTCAGCATTAGAAGGGTTAACACAAAAAGGATAAAATCAAAAGTGTGTGTACTCACTGCTACGGATTGATGTCCCTTTTGGCAGGAGATATGGAGTGGTGTTGAGCCGTGGTAGTCTGTACCATTCACCACCGCTCCCCTCCGGATCAGCAGGTCTGTCATACTGGCATTGCCCACCATAGCAGCCATGTGCAGAGCTACATACAAAACAAAATACAATACAATGGTATGCACAGAGCAGAAATACAATATAATATGAAAATAATATCATGAATATATAACAATAAGATACATGATGGTTCATTAACTACCCTACAACACATTACAATGAAAATATAACATATATGCGCTAGAGAATGAAGGCATATGATTTTCTCATGAATATTGCTGACTTGGGACAAGATTGCACAACCCTTCTATAATCAAAAATAGATAACACCAAAAAATGTACCACTAGCAAAGAAGGCTATCAACCTATTATTTACAAGCTTTTTTCCTGGGGCTCATGCTTGTTTTAAATTAGGAAACTTACTATTGCCTCATTTTGTGGAAAAACATCTCAACTTTTATATAAGACATTAAGCATGGTACTTCATCCAGTACTTCATCCACAGGTCATCCGAAAAAGTTGAGAAAAAATGGGCATTTTCTAATTGTACATTTTTGAAGTTATCTATTTTGATATCATGTATCTACTGCAGCTGACATACCAGTGAATCTTCTGTCGTCTCGTGAGAATGCTGTGACGGCGTGAGAGTCGCTGCGGCTGCGGGAGAGCAGCTTCTCACAGTTGTCGCAGGAGCAGAGCGGGTGGCAGAGCTGCAGGCGGGTGATGTCAGCCACCTGCTGGTCCTGGCTCAGCAACCTAGCAACCGCCTCCTCGTCACCCGTCCTGATGTTCTACAGCAGAGACCAAAAGATTAGCATTGCTACAATAACTGTTACAATCATAGTTACAATCATTGTTACAATCATTGTTACAATCATTGTTACAACCAGTGTTTCAATCATTGTTTCAATCATTGTTTCAATCATTGATACAATAATTGTTACAATAACTATTGCAATTATTGTTTCAATTATTGTTACAATCATTGTTACAATCACTGTTATAATCATTGTTACAATAACTATTTCAATCATTGTTACATTCATTGTTAAAGCATTGTTACAATCATTATTATGATATTTGTTTCAATCATTGTTATAATAGAGATTCCTGGTGGCAAGTTCAAGGACTTCGATGAAGTTGGCAACATTAAGTCAGGAAATATTAAGCATCTTTTTGTTCCTTTCTTTGTTATTAGTTTTTTGACATGTTATCAATGAGTGCTTCTACAACAAGGTACTGGCAGACATCTGGTTGACTGGTGCAGGAATCAAGTATCTGCACTGTAGTACCCTGTGAATACCAATGAGCAAGGACTCACCCAGGCAGGAGTCAGGGAGTCATTTTGACTCCCGAACACCAGATTTTTGGCAAAATGACACCCAGTTGTATTTTGCAAGATTTTCTGTATTTGTTTGAGTCCAAGGAAAAATTTCAAAAGTTTCACTCATAAAAGACAATAGGTACATTAAATGACTTCTTATATATTGACTGCTATTAAGTCAATATATAAGGTTGCTATGACTATTCTTGTAAAATGGGTAACTAACTTTCGACCCCCTAAATTTCAAAAATCCTAGATTTTGACCCCCTGTTTCTAAATCCTGGGTTACACCCTGCCAATGGGCATGGACAATAAAGAATTGACATACCTGGAATAGCAGGTCTATATTGGTACCGTCCCCTACACTGTCCTGCCTCTGCCAGGGTATGGTACTGTTGGCCATAGGACTCACCGACAGCTGAACTCTCTGAAAAGGAAATACATTAGAATTTATCAACTTGAATAGCTAACATGGACATCCCCATCATTCTGAACATTTTTTCTCTGAAAGCTCACATTTAATTCTTTCTTCAGAATTAGTACAAAAAGTGAGAACCTACATAAATTGGAAACATGTTTATCTTGAACAATTTACCCTTTCTTGCATGGTATGAGCTATTCCCATTCATATGCAATTTAGGAATTACTTTAGAATGACATCTTCTCCTCCTGTGTATATTGGACGAACAGTCATTTATGGAATGATAATTTCCATATTGAAATAAGAAGAGTTATCAATAAAAGTTATGTAAATGCATAGTGATGAAAATGTGGCATACATGTGGTTAAGATTGTTTTTATGAGAAATCAGGAGCACTACTTACTGTAGGGTTTGCTGCACCTATCTTGACTGTATTGAGTTGTCCACTACTGACATGCTCCAAAGCTGCCTCCAATGAGGCCAGGTAAAACCTGCAAGTATATGATTATTTAGCAAATTGAGATCGTTGTTGACTATGACTCAAACTATGACAATGTGCAGCGCTTTTGAACATTTTATGAATGGAAATGGCACTATATAAATTCCAATTATTATTATTATTATTATTATTATCTGCAAGTATGCAAAATTAGGCAATGGAGAATTCTAAAATGTGCTTAGTTTAAAAAATTCATAGACAAAGTTATTACTATCAAATCACTTCTTTTATTGAGATATCATACTGGCCAATGTCATTTCACTAATTGAAGAAATGATGAAATATGTGTGACTTAGGAAGATTGCCAAAATGTCTAAATATTATTCAAAGCATAGATAATTAAAATATATACATGATCATTCTTCTAAGAAAAAATAACTAGTACTAATAACTTTAAAAAAATAGTTCACTCAACTTACCCAAATTCATCATCATTGCTTGACTTGGAAAACCTGAAACTTGTCATATATGTAAAATGGGCCCACCTAAAATACAATGATAATAACAGAATTAGCTAATGAACCTAACATGCAAGAAAGCAAAACGCCAAATGCTAATGAAGAAAATAAAAACACTCAATGCAATAAAACTGAGTGTTTATATACACCAGACTGTATTTGCCACTTTGCTGTATGGTGGATTTCTCTGCAAAAAATTATTAAGAAATATGGACCACCCTTGGTTTATAGCTGGTAGCTTTTTCACAAAGCATGGACAGCTATTACTCTGCTTGGTCAGTATTTTCATAAAACATAGGCCATCCTCAACCCATAATAATTGTAATTATCAAAAATGACCCAAGTTACTGAGAATTTACGGCAGTTTGGAGAAATCAAAATATTTCTTTTTCCATGAGCTGACCTCTGGTCAGTTGTAGACAAATGATTGATCTGTGGTAAACCACAGGTTTGTCACAGCTCTGCTATGGGTCCATCATTATGTGTGGAAAGTACATGGTTAGTATGTGGTATTTACAATCCCATTCATGTCTGCAGTGGCCAAAAAAAATGATTATTTTGCTTGAACATATTTAACAAGAATTTTATTTTTAATTTGAAGCAGAAATGTTAGTCATAACTCAATTATTTTGTGAATCCTTGCTTTATTTCTCAAATATTTTCAAAGGTCTAATAAATCTAGATGCCAATTGTCAATGCAAACTCTATGCATTATTTGGCTTATCAGACACATTTATACCACAGAACTAAAGGGCTCCCAAGAGAGAGGGGGCAGGTTTGAGTCTCCGCTGTATTCCCCAAAGCAGGTTGGCCTAGTCACTATATAAATGATTGGCATTGTGGAAGACTCCTTTTGGTGCTTCTACAAATGAAAATAGCCTTAGAGCTATTAACGAAAAGAAGGGAATTTCTTCCAGGTTCCAGGTTTCAATCTCGCTGTGATATTAAGTTTTTGAAAGAGATGTAAAAACCAATTCCAAGATAGATTACCTACCAGTTTGGCATTTCAGATTTGAGAGGTCAGAGCGAGATTTAATCAAAGAGCGACTTCTATTTGTAATTCGGCACATGCCGCCTATTGTTTATGAAAATGGTCTTGGGACTGCCGTATGTGCCGAATTACAAATAGAAGTCGCTCTTTGATTAAATCTCGCTCTGACCTCAGAGAGAGAGAGAGAGAGAGAGAGAGAGAGAGAGAGAGACGGAGAGAGAAGACGGGACGGAGAGAGAGAGAGAGAGAGAGAGAGAGAGACAGAGAGTCAGAGAGAGACAGAGAGAGAGAAAGAGACAGAGACAGAAAAAGAGAGTGACAGAGAGTAAGAGAGAGAGAGAGAGTGATAGAGAGTGAGAGTGAGAGAGAGACCAAGAGACACTCGAGTCAGACAGACTATAGCAGGGGCCGGCTGGACAGACAAAATTCTCTCCACTACGTGCCCTAACTTTACAGCCCTAATTGTTGCTCTGACGGGCATTCCCACGGCAAACGGTACGGACAGCCTAAGGGGGGCAAAGCTCATGCTCTATGGGATTACTGAGAGAAAAGGGAGGACAGCATCCTCTTCTTCAAGTTCTTGAAGTGTATGTATTAGTACTATAAAAAACTATTACTTTCATACAAGCCAATATGTATGTGAGGGTTCAGTTGCCCTTTAAAACCCCTAGTACTCTATGCTACATGTAGAGATATAAATATATAAATATATATATATGTATACAATAACATATGTAATCTAATTACACTTCTCTGTGAATTGACTTACGTTTAAATTACTTGATCTTGTCTACATGGCAAAGTGACAGTGACAGCCATGTGCTTGAAAACGCTCCGACAAACATGTGGCCGTCAGACGTTGAATGAAGGATACCGATTGGCTGTGCTACGACCTGCAGCTATATTTAGATGACAGAGGTCAATACGCTGCACTCTCCACACAGAGATACGCTCTGTGAAGGATTTCTAAATTCAATTCAATTCAATGTCTCAATGCTAAGCTAAAGATTTTATGAAGGAATCCCTAAAATCACACGTTTTTAGTCATTTTTGAGTGAAAGCTTTCAAAAATTAAACTGTTAACAGGTTCTATTGTTCTCTACACATACTAAGGCAGTTTTCTAATGAAAAATGATGGGGTTGCAGGGTATGCTAGGTGTACAGGGGTGCCTTAAGTGTCAGGAAAATGAGAAAAACTGCGATTTTTGCCATTTTAAGATTTTAGCTCAATTAATGGTCACTAGGGGTCACTATCAGTACTGTATCTGATTTAACATTGACAAGCAATGTATGAAGTATATGTGTGTAAAGTTTGGTGCATCTACTGTCTCAGATAAAGATTTTGAGAAGGAATCCCTAAAATCACACGTTTTTAGTCATTTTTGAGTGAAAATGCCCAAAAACGGGAAGCTTTCTAAAGTTTAGCTGTTAACAGGTTTTAATATCCTCTAAACATACTTAGGCAGTTTTCTGATGAAAGAAAATGGGGTTGCAGGGTATCCTGGGTGTACACGGGTCCCTTAAGTGTCAGGAAAATGAGAAAAACCTGCTATTTTCGCCATATTTAAAGATTTTAGTTCAATTTATGGCCACTAGGGGTCACTATCTGTACTGTATTTGATGTAGCATCGACAAGCAATGTATGAAGTATATTTGTGTAAAGTTTGGGGTCTCTGCTGTCTAACATAAAATAATTATAAAGGAATCCCAAAAATCACAAGTTTTAGTCATTTTTGAGTGAAAATGCCCCAAAACAGGGTGTTGATCCCCAAAAGATTCAATGTTAACATGCTTAATCTTAAAGAGCACCCCAAAATACATAAAATAGCGCTGGTCTGGTAGGATCCTGGGGGGGGGGGGGGGGGGGGGGGGGGGCACGGAAACCCCTCCTAGCCCACAGACTATATTGAGATTGATTGGAAACAGTCCTGGTTGCTAGGGACCTGCGGTTGACATGGTGACAGGGCAGTTGCCTGGTGATCGATGAGGTCACCATGGAGTTGTTGTAGTGTCAGGGAGTGATGTAACTGTTATTTTTGTGCAACACGTGCCAAGACAGCAAGGGGCAGGGATAACATATTGTGTCATTGAACACCCCCACCCCCATCATACCTTGTGTGGTCTAAAGCCATGCCACTGACTGCCAGCTGTCTTTCACCACTGAGGGCCTGCCTGGTTTTGAACCCTTGAGGAGGCAAGTGAAGAAGTTGCCAGTGACTTGGGGTTAGGTGGTGTTTTTCGTCGGGTACTCTGGTTTCCTCCATGCTTCACAACTGGCTAGTCACGACTTAGACGCAATTTGGCAGAAAAAGTGACGAAAACAGAAAATCCAAAATCCCAACCCCAACGTTTATGTCCACTGACTTAAATACAACCATAGGGCCACTCCAATTTAAATACTTGTCTTGCGATTTTTTTTTGGACAAAAATCCTGTCAGACTCCAAAAAAAAGATAAAAAAGTCAAGCGAGGGTAGGTGCTATTAGAATTACAAATGACAAGAAAAGACTTCTTTAAAAGCTGCCTACAAGAAGTGAGCAGTCATGAGGCACCCTGCTATGATGCTTATCTAAGCACTTAATTGATGGCCCTCCCTTATCAGATGTCCCCTGGGAGTCGGTGCTCTATGGCAGTTGTGTATTCCTGCTTCATGGTGTGTGTGGTAGGCAGGAAATGTGTATGGTTCATCTTTATATGCATAGTCTTACCAGCTAGGCATCATTTCGACATACAAACCCTCAAAAATATGTCTTTGGTTTAATCATTGAATGTATATTAATTATATTGTGGTCATTATACGGTCAAAATCGCCGATTCTAATATCGCCGTTCACAAATGGTTGAAAGGGCCCTATATATTGGAAATCAATTAGGCATAGTGTCTGTGTATAACAGTGTGGAAAGTGATAAAAAAAAGTTTTGCATTGGTTTCATGTGATGTCATTTATCACCTAGACGGATTTTGGACTTGAAAAAGAATATTTCAAGAAGACAAGTAAGCGTAGCTAAGCGCTATAACTGTAAGAGGTCTTGGCTTCGGGACCAGAGACTCAGACATTTTCAGGACGTAAATACGTCTAGAATTAACATTCAGAATAAACAAAAAATATGACGAAACACAGAAAACTTAAGAAAAAAAGAATGTCTACAATAGGGGCATTCCATGGTATTTGCTACATGCTTGGGAAAAAATGAAGATAATATCCCTTCATTTCTCTCAGGTTGGTTAGAAAGAAAAGATTTCAAACTTTATGGATCTACTTTTATGTTTTAGTCATGTTTACTATTTTTGGAAAAAATGGCTGTTGAAGTAGTGCAATTAGGTTTTCCATGTTACACAGGACATTTATTAATAGCTAAATTCTACTTAATAACTTCAGGGGTTTTACAATACTGCTTTTAACATGTACCACCATACAACTCTCTATTCTTTTTAATCATATCATTAACTGGCAAGTGGGGCATCTTGAAGCTCACTTGGAAAATCCCATAAACTACCATTTCTTTTGAAATAAATTGGGATTCCTCAACACTCTTCTGTGAACTAGTGTTTATATTATAACTGTATGCAGATGACTCATTGATGAACCATGCATGAAGGGATAAAGCAATAACAATAAGGCAGGCATTAGATCATTAAGTCTTTATTTGCAATGAATGAGGTGAGTGGTGAACATAAGCATCTTCCACACATTTACAAAAAATAAAACTACTCTCCACATGAACATAAGCATCTTCCACACATTTACAAAAAATAAAATTACTTTCCACATGAATAATAAAAAGTCCATTTAAAAGTCATAATAAGTCTAGACAGCTACACACAGTCGACGACCCAAAAATCCAAACTATTCATACTGTGTACAATAACGTTTTAAAATTTCCACAAAAATAGTCCATATTCATCTCAAAAAAGGCTACACGAAGAATTGACAATTGGCTAATTATCGGCAGCAGCTGGATTGACTTTGCCTGGCCCTGATGTTGTAGTTATGGATGACTATCTAGGAGACTGAGCATTGACAGCAGCAAAATGGAAAAGATGTACATTCCCTGACCCTGCCCACTTATTATTGATTAATTACGCAAACCTGCAGCTTTGTTAGTCAATTACTTGCTGAAATTCCTCCTCCCCCGCCCCCCAATCACGCATGCATTTAAGGTTGTCAAGGAAAATATACCGAAGCCAGCACACTGCTGCCCAGTCTGAACTCCTATTTCTCCAATTATTACCAGAGAAGAGCTACCCGAATACAGGAATCTCGTAAAAGTTAAGACAATCAAACACAATGGCCCCAAAAAAACTCTCCTCAGTTCTCGTTATTTTCCTCCTTAGGTTCCTGATCCTTCTCCTTTTAGGGAGATTTGGATTTGGACCTAGACTTGCTCCTAGATTTACTCCTTGACTTAGACTTGCTTCGGCTGCGAGAGGGGCTCTTGCTGCGCGATCTTGGGGTCCTGGATCGGCTGCGACTGCTGCGGCTCCGGCTGCAAGAACGGGAGCGGGATAGGCTGTGGCTCTTGGTCCTCCTGCGGCTTCTACTGCGGGAATGAGAACGAGATCTGGTGCGGGAACCGCTGGAACAACAAAAAGATTTTAAGATACAAAAGGTGCAAACTATCAAACTTGACTTTGTTATATCCACAATTGGGCAAATTCAATATAAATTTATACATTGAACTCTTCACTATTCCAAGCATCAAGGGCTTAGCGAGGATCTGGGAAGTGGGTTCCTAAAATTGCTGTTGAAAACCTTTGGCTAAATGTAGTCTGGTGGTAAATCCAATTTTTTGAAAGTAAGCAGCAAAAAATATATCTCATCCGATCATGACAAACCACCCCTTGGGGGAGACTTCATGGTGAGCGTAGAGGCAGATGATCTCTAAGCTAAAGCTGAGGATAACTAAACTGCAAGATTATTCATGTAGAAACCCAATTTGTCTTGCCAATAAAGCAAATTGTCAGTTTACCTGCGTCTGCGCCTTGGTTTGTCCTCTATCAGTCTGATACGATGGCTATTAACCTCTGTGTCATCAAGATTCTCAATGGCGTTCTTCAAGTCTGAGTAGGTTGCATACTCAACAATACTGCAAACAAAGGAACACAGCAATCAGTCTCAGCTCACAACAGAAAATATACTTATTAGATGGTACATAACAGGAGTATAAGGGTTTGGGTTTGTTTGTTTTTGATAAGTGTTAAGTTGTCCCGTTGTAGCTTACTTCCACACAACATAAGAATAACTTCTCTCAGGAAGCACACTAGCCAGGTTTCCATATACAAAGGAAATGACAATACTAAAGAAACAAAATTTAATTGCCTAAAGAATCAAAAGATGTATGTAACTTCCACAGTAGGCCCAAAACTTTTATCCCGCATACAAGTATGCCTTTATGAATCACCGAAAACTATGCGAGGCAAATTCATTCAAAGTCCAGGGTAATCAGGTCAAGCTTAATAATTCACCATTTTCTAACAAGTATCCAGCCTTTGTTAAAATCCTAGTTCGAGACAGTTCATGGCAAAAAGTGAAACGGATAAACATGAGACCTTTAAATTCATTAATTTATGACTACATGACATGTCAAATATTTTACAGATTTGTAAAGGCCAATTTTATCTACAAACAATAACAATTGAAGCACTAGGTCATTAAAAGTCACTACATCATTAATGAGAAAACAGAATTTATCAGAGATCATGGTAATATTACCTCACTCTTTTAGGTGCTTTGCTTGCACAAACTCATAAGGCCTAAAAAAAGAAATTGTTTGTTTCCTGTAAAGGTCCGAAAAAAATAAGGTAGGTAGGTCGGTAAAATCCTTTTTTTTTTTGATAGTTTTTTTGGTCAAAAATGTGTGTTTTATGCATGTTTTACGTTGATTGTGAGTTTGGAGGGCGGAAAAAACTTTAGGGTAGGATTTTTTTAAATAAAAACTTGTTAGGGTAGGGTTACAGGAAACAATCAACTTTGTTTTTAGGCCTAGAACAGATCGACCCTATTCTGCCCTCAAAACAGTGACGGATGTCATTTTTCCAAGCTTAGGGAGGGACACCAGCCACACTACCAGCCCATCAAGACGCAGTGCCAATTTGACGACTGTATTTTGGATGGCCATTGGACTAAGGACCAAAAGCCATGGTATGGTGATCATTCAAGCATAGATTGGGACCTCCTTACAGACTTGTTCCATCATTACTAAGGATTGCATGTTGGTGGCCGTGCCTGATCAATTGGGATCTGGCATGGTAGTCGAGTGGGGATGCGAGCAAGAACCAGGGCCTGCCTGCCAGACGGCATCAAATGGAAGGAAATCTCAGATAAGCCATCAATTCAAGACTTCCAGGAAGGAGCAAAGTGGTCCTCCTTAACCCTCTCTCACTTTCTCTCCCGATAACTTGGAAAGGCAGACCCCCGAGTCACTACTGAGACAGTCGCTCTCCCTGATTGTGAGAACCTCACCAGTCTTCTGGATAAGCTTTTGGGGAGAGGAAGACAATCTAATTCATTATTATCATAAGCATTTGACACACCTCTCCGGTGAAAGATACCACAACAGAAAAGTTATGTTCGAAAGCAATATTCTAAAATTCCTTGTAGTAAAATGGTCTTCTGTATCATTAAATGGTCTTTATACAGTTGATTTGGGTTCAAAATATCTGTGTGTTATAGTTTTATCAGAAAGGAGAACAGCTGGGTCTGTGGCATTCCCATAAAAAAAAACCTTCCTACCTATAATTTCCAAAATACCCCTTACACAAGATTGTGTAGAAAGTTTGAAAGCGCCAATTATATTGCCCTAGGGGCATGTGCCCTACCACTGAAAACCAGGAAATAAATAGCTATGCATGCAAAGACACAGAACTGTACCACACAACACCTAGGATGCTGAACAGGTACAAGCGTATTTAAGGCACATGAAAGAAAAAGAACAGAAGATTATGTTGCAAATTCCATCATTCTCTTCCCTGAGAGAAAAAATAGCTGACAAGTAGGTAACTAGTGAGCATGACACTACAGCACTTCCAATTAATCTGTTCATCAATTCCTAGTCTTTCTTGATACGATAAAATATAAATATCTGTGATATCTAGTATTAAACCATAACTAACTGCAAACAATTCTTCATCTCCCACACAGGATACAAGCACAAAGTTAACAGAGGAAGAATGAATATAAACTTCATATATCTTTTCTTCACGACATGACAATGATACATTTGCAACACATCTTGTACATATTAATCAAACAGACCCCAGCTGCTTTGAATATTTCTAAATGCTAACAGATTAGCCACACGTTCATACATACCTGCCTGCTGATACGGGATGAGAGGTTCTCCACTATCAGCCTGTACTCGGTCCTCGTTGGTGGCCCATACCTCATGGAAATGGCAAAAAGGTGAGCTCAAAATCATGGCAAAACAATCATTTATATCCTCACTATGAAAAATCTTCTCAGAGAGATCTCCAGAAAGGTAGTATTTAATTACTGAATTGTTAGAAACACTCAATAGGGTTTAATAAATGATATAATCTTCATGACTTCCTTTAATAGTTCATAAAGTGAAATACAAAAACTTACACAAAGCTAATTTGTCAAGATGTATAAATGTAATCAATAAGTAGGTGCATTTAGAAGGTAGGTAACTAGGCTGTTAGCGATCTTTCTTTAAATCTCAATATAGAATTAATGTAATACCACTACCTAATACATGAAATGCTAGGCACTAATTGGTCATTTCATTTCAGCTTCCTTTTGAAATGCTCTTCTATTTCAATACAATTGATACTTGATATATATACGTTCAAAGATTGTCCCATGTTAATTTCACTCCCTCAGTTAGTCCTACACGTTGTATATCAACGAGCACTGAAAGCGTCTTACTTGTCACAGCCTCCTCCACCTCCCCCCCCCCCCTGCGGCGCTGAGGGTAGCCGTAGCCATAGTCTCCGCTGTCACGGTCGCCGCCACCTCCACCACCGTAGCCATAATCACCACGCTGAATGCCACGAGCATGTTCAACGATTATCCTGAAACAAACACAACACAGTTAGTGATAGGATAAAAAAAAATGCATTCATAGTCCAAGGTCGTAGCCAGGATTTCAAAAATGTCTGTACAAAAACCCCAATTCACAAATTTCAGCCTGTCCAGATTTAGCTATTTTCTACTTGTCCTAAAAGATGTTTAAGGCAAACTGACAGGCAGGACCGGTCCAAGTTAAGTCCTTGATTCACATTCAGAAAATCTGGTGACTTTAGCAAGGCCCACAAATGGTTGTTACCCTGACACAGGGAAAAAGTAAATGGGACAAAACTATTATTATTTCATCAACCATCACTTCACTTAATAGTTCACTCAGTCATTATGGCTTTTTAAATGCAATGTTTAAATGGTGTTCAGTGAAAGTTTGGCATCAAAAAGTCTTCAGACCCGAAGGATAGTGAACATCATTAAACCACTTTGCCTCATTTTTTATGACAACTGGGGAATGACCCATTACCTATTTTTTTTGTGAAAGACAAGACTTAAATTTGTAACTGTAAAGGTTAGTACAGGAAACATAGAGGAATAAATATTCTTAGTCAAGTCGTAAATATGAAAACAGGAAAGTAAAGAATGGGTCAGACACTGATATTGTATGCATTTATTGTGAAATCATACCCTAAGTGAAATGTCATCTGTTGGGAGGACACTCCCTGAGATCAGAGAGAAAGACAGATTACATACATGTATAATCCATCTGACACCCATTAAGTTGTGAAATAAACTTACACATAAATTCTAATAATTCAACTGATCTGAGTCAGAATGACCCTATATTTATCCCACTATTTAAATATCTAACTGTATACACCCATCTTAATACTGCTAACTCTGCACAAGATTCACTTCTTTAAGAATAATAAATATGAACTAGTTGCTATAAGCACTTACAAGCCAAAAGTGAGTTTTGCACGAAAGGAAACTATCTGACATGTAACTCCCTAATAGAATTTTGACAGTAAATTCTGTATAAAATGTAATAAGTCTGGATTACTTAAAAGATATCTGAGCAGTCTGTACAAGTCTTTAGTATATATTTTCATCAGTTATGAGCAATTATGTATATTTGTGATTAGGTTGATGCTTACCTTACTCACAATCCAATTAAGATTATTATATTCCAATATCGTTTACACAATCTCGATCACAGAAAGTTTAACATAGGATGTCACATTGTGGACATCTCTATTAACAAATCTACATTCAATCATGTTATACAATTAATATAGATAGATAGTTAGATAGATAATCTTTAGTTCAAGTCAGTAATACTTTTACATAATAAAGACGAGCTGCCAGGGCACTTGGCTGATTATTTCAGCCATTGTCAAACCAGAGTTACATTTTTATAGATTCAACTAAAGCTCTTAAACTTCTGACAACATCCTGGATAGGATGTCAGAGGTAACATTAACCCTTTCATGCCTTGAGATCTGAATAGAAAGGGTGGAAACAATTTTGGAATTCTTTGGAAAACAACTTTGGAATATGTCTTAAATTCATAAAATATTTGAAGTAGAAATGTGAATTGGTTCTGACCAAAACAAATGCCTCAATAGTTTTTGAAAAAATGCCCTAGATTGTGCACCCATTTCTTCGAAATCCTAGCTAAGACTCAGCTGTAGAGCCCTAGGAAATCTTGCTTACCTGTCAAACTACTCTGTCAGCTGGTGTCTACAGACTGTCATCTTCCTTCATCACTTCTGAATCATCAATTACTCTCTTCAGCTCCCCCATCAGCCTTGTTAAGACATGCCTGAAATTGAGAAATAGTTTATCATAATTTATAAATGAATACATATAATGATCAGCATACATCTAATGACTTACAGGACCACCTGTTTAAATTTCATATCATCAAATTGGTGATATTTCCTTCATCAATTATAAAAACCAAGCCCTATAGTGGGCCCCAATAGACAGGCTGACAGGGTGTGTGTATTCCAGTAGCACACTTCCTCCCTGGGGGTCAGCCTTATCTCACACATCCTGGCACCATGCTGGGCTGCAGGAAGATGTCCCAGTCACTTGTGGGAATGCCAGAATATGCAAAGACAGATTACATACATGTATAATCCATCTGACACCAATTAAGTTGTGAAATAAACTTACACAGAACTGCAATTGAATACAGCACCCAATTGCTCTGTCATACTCCCAAACAACAGATCCAAATTAGTCTACCTGTTTGCAAGCTATGAGTAAGATGTACATGTATGATACTGCTGGGGTCTGCAGATCATTGTTTCATTCTAAAGTGATATAAAGATAAAGCTAAAGAAAAAGAAAAAGACATAAACACACTGGATTATATCATAGGAACAGTGGAATATTGACTAGGATGTACCTCCATTTTCCGATACTGGAGCTCAGCAAAGTCAACATTTCACACAAAAAATCATGTGAGTACCCTCCTAAGTTATCTATGTTTTATATTGATCAGACAGGTTTCCATAAATAAGGTTATTTCACTCAAAAAATACAATATCTATATCTGTACCCTTATGGTCATTAATCTGTACCCTTATGGTCATTAATCTGTACCCTTATGGTCCCAGATCTGTACCCTTATGGTTGTACCCTTATAGTAGTTGTACCCTTATGACCGGTATTCGCTACAGAGATCCACTATAAGCTGTCCATGGAGGAGCCCCTTCCTATGTCAGTTATCCTTTCACAGAGAGAGAACTTCCGGTTTTTTCAAAGTTGTTTTTTTACGATTGTGGGGAACAAAGAAATTCCACAAATGGGCAGGATGGATTATTTAGAGTCTGTTTTCTTGAAGTTGAAACTTTTTTTCCGGTTTTAGTGGCGAAATTAATAAGTAAATTTAGAATTTCGCCAGGGTTCCTAAATCAACATTCCAAAAAGCCGTTTTTGCCGTTTTTTTCCGAAGTCGCCAATTTTTTTCAAAATTTACAAATATAACCAACAAGTTATGATAATAGGGTAAAAGCCCTATTTGTTGCGAACACTTTGATGGGTCATTTGTAAATTTTGACCCAGAAACGGCGACGTGACAATTTATTGAAAAAAGTAGAGTTAAAAGTATGGAACTTCCTACCTAACAATTTGAGACAAACAACATCACTAACAGTAAAACAGTTCAAAAACCTAATCTGCACAATTACGAAGCTCGTATCAAGGGGTTGTTTCCACAAAGTACATGTACATGTTCACATATTATAAAGAATAATTTCTTTACTTTATTGCATTTGAAGGGGAATGCAGAAATAACATCATCGAGCGTCGGTTTCTAGGCAGCCATGATGGATTTCAAGATCTCGTTGACCTGTTACGAGATCTTGAAATCACAACGGCCGCCGCCAACGCCGCCTATAAACGATGCCGGAACTAAATTGCCGGCATCGCAGGTACGGCGCTGATCATCGCTGCGCTTGGCCGCGATGGGATCGCGTTGGGAGCGCACTAGCAGCGCGTTGGTAAAGTAGCGCGCTCGCAGCGCGCTGTTTTTTTGCAGCGGCAAAAATCAGCAGTGTATCTAAACATCTGTTGTCAGAATGATCACCATCTTTTGAAGTGGGCGATCGATTACGCATAAGACTCGCCGTCCGTGGATAATGTATGCTCGATTGCGGTACGCCTACTCGCCGTATTATATGCGACATCGACATGCCCATATTACCATCGTACCATATCCATGCCCAACCTGTTTTTTTGTGTTATTTTTTTCTAAAGATACCCCTACTCTTATTCTTACCAGCTCTAAGATTGATTTGTCAGTATCTGCTTAATATAGTTCCAAACTCAATTGTATGTTCCAGACGATTACTTTCAGAAGGATGAATAAGGATGAATTTAATTGTTTTTATGATGGTTATTCTAACCAGGGACAATCTATATATAATCTGATAATAGACCTCTCTGTTCTAACCTTAGAAATGGTGACCTTTATGAATATTTTTTGCACATCTTTTACAGAATTGAATTGGCAAATATGCCTGAATAAGGCAAGTATTCAGACACATTAATTAGTATTTAAAATATTAATAAATAATTTTTAGACATACATAAATGAATTATAGATATTTATAAATGAGTTAATGATATTTCTAGATCTTCATAATGTTTCATTGTTATTCAGAAACATTCATAAATGCTGATAAGTGTCTAAAAGTGTCATATCACACAAGGAAAGATTTGTTTCCAGACATGTATCTGGCTCTACCAACCCTAGAAAATTCTATTTTTTCCTGTGAAGATAAAGTTCATACTTTTCATACACATTTCATTGTTCTATTGGTAAAACTTCAATTATTCTTTTGGTTCTATATTTTTTTAAATAATTTTGCCAGTTGTGACAAATCTAGATTTGACTTTCATAATGAAATATATCATTTTACTATTTTTTTATTTTTTTTTGTTGTTGTTGTTTTACTTTTTCACAAAAGTGGACATTGGATCATTAGATATATCATCTTTTATTTTTTTAACACATTATGTGCATCTCTGATTATTTTAAGTTGGTAGAAGGGTGTATTATAGTGCCAAAAAGTCCGTTCTTCTTTCAATAAGCGACTATGCCGCGGCTGGGAGCAATGTGAACCGATCGTCCATTTTCACTCGCCGGTGAGTTCGGCGAGTTATCGGCGCAGTCGAAATATGGATGACGTCATGGAAACTTGTGAGTGGAATCCCCTTGCATAATTAAAATACCACGTGACGGGGAAACACCTCCACGAGCGCACGCGGCGGTGAAGGCCCCAACGGCTAGTTGGTTTGCGAGGGAAAGCCGAAAGGGTCGCACATTTGATCTAGATAGGTTCCGTTCGGACCGACCCTACAACTTTACATCAAACTTGTGTGTGTGTATGTGTGAATGTATATACGTATGTATGTAAGTATATATATATATATATATATATATATATATATATATATATATATATATATATGTATATATGTATATATATATATATATATATATATATATATATATGGTCCGTGGTACGCTTAATAATTCAAACTTTGAAATATTCAAATTTTCAAATATCTGTATTTTCAAACTTTCAAACTTCCATATATCCAAACTTCCGTACTTTCAAACGGGTTTGAATATATGATATTACAGCCGTATTTCCATACTTTCAAACTTCCAAAAGTCTTTACACATTTATACTATTGCATGTTTAGAAAAGCCGCAGAGTGGCACACTTAATAAATCAAATTTCCAAACCTTTCGTAGCGGTACGCAAGTAGTTCTGTTACAATGTTATGTTGATATAGTATACATTGTATAATATCAATAATATCAAAACAATATCAAATGTTACTTTTCAAAGGAAATTGCCAATTATAAGAAAAAAGGATAATTTTCGCAAAGCAGCAAGAATGACCCATTTGTCTAATCTATTATTAGAACGGCAGCTTCTAAAATGCGGAACTGGAATTATGTAAAACTCGTGTCGATATGATGGACCAAGTGTGAAAGAGCAAATAAAGAACTTTAATTTCAAGACCTTCTTTTGGGGAGGGTAAATATAACTTTATTTGTTCCCGACTAACCCATAGGCAGGATAAAAAAACTTTATTTGTTCCCGACTTACCCGACCACTCTAGTGAATAGGTATCTATCAATATATATCATCTATCTAACCTGTCTGTCTGTATTTCTGTCTATCTATATATCTATCTACTATCTAGCAATCAATCTTTCTATCTATATATGTGTGAGAGCCTTATATAAATAAAATGTTGTTCTTCATATAAAGTGAGAGCATCCAAACACACACACACATAGACATATATGTATGTATGCATGTATGTGTGTGCGTGCGTATGTGTTTTATTTACCCTTCCTCTGGAGTGGTCTCCAAGAAATAAAGTTTTATTTACCCTACCGGTAAAACAGTGTTATTTTCCTCCCCCTAGATGTCCAGATCCAACCCTAGATCGTAGTGTACCAGTTAGACGTAAGTGCAGCACTTCAACTGAAGTGTATGTGTACAGTCTAAGGTGGTTCACTTCGATCTAAGGGCAGCACGTAGATTGTAGTGTCTGAGCATACTCAGTGAGCACTTCCTGTTGACTTATGGTAGCTCTAGCAAAATAAAGAGAAGGAGGTACATACGTTCGTTTAAATAGGTCTAAGTGACTAAAAACATTACAGAAAGGTATGAAATTGGCGGGTTTGGTGTAATTTATATAAAAGAACATATATGCAAAGTTTGAGTTAGATCCATTGACCGCTGATGGTTCTAGCTCTTCTTGAATGAATTGATATTTCCCTTTTCAAGGTAGATCTGCCATCTTGACAGCATATACTTTTATCATGATGTGCCTTCTTTTCGCATGCAGAGTTGAAACCCTTCCGGAAGGTTTTGCCCGCTGATATTTCACACACTTGTAGTTAAAAGTGTGGCGATTAAAATGAGACTAGTCTGAAGTGTGAACATTACCTAATTCTCTCACTCTGCCACTTCAAACATGTACTGTTTTCTTGATGTTTACATTGCTAATTTCCATCAATCTCCTGTGCATTTCACTATTAGTATTTACTCTCGGGCAGAGTTGAAAACCTTCCGGAAGGTTCTGCCCTCTGATGTTTCACAAACTTGTAGTTAAAAGTGTGGCGATTAAAATGAGACTAGTCTGAAGTGTGAACATAACCTAATTCTCTCACCCTGCCACTTCAAACATGTACTGTTTTCTTGAGGTTCACATTGCTTTTCCATTGATCTCCTGTGCATTTCAATATAAGTATTTATTCTCGGGCAGAGTTGAAAACCTTCCGGAAGGTTTTGCCCGCTGATGTTTTACAAACTTGTAGTTAAAAGTGTGGCGATTAAAATAAGACTAGTCTGAAGTGTGAACATAACCTAATTCTCTAAACTTGTTAATTGCGAGGAGGAACCTAGATCAAATTCCCAACAAGTCACTTTCTTTTTCATCTCTTTTTTTGGGGGATAAATTTTGTTTACAACATTATACTATTTCTTTATCAATTTCAATCCTTTTCCTTCAGTATTTGCCTTTTTCTTTTATAAGAATATCATCATAAAAATTATTTATGCATTATGAGCCATATGAACCATGTGTTGTCTCAGTGGATACTTATGTCTTTTATATCTTTTCTTATAGATAAACAAAAGGAAGTAGCTAGTCTGTATCATACACATGGAGAAAAAGGGCCCCCAAGGTGATTTCATTCTTTTCATGATTTCAAACAGAAATAAATTAGATTTCTATGAATTTCTTTTGAAATTCAACAATTTGTAACATTCATTTCCAATCTAAGCCAAAGATAGGGGGGATAAATATTGATTATTTGAAAATTGAGCATGTTATTGTATGGAACTGATCATTTACCTAGACCTTTTAAATAAAAAGGAGTGAGCTTTTGTTTAGAAGCATAATCTTAGCCAGGATTTTAAAACTGCCATATGTTATCTGCACATAAAGTTACTGTTAGGAAAATTATCTGGAAAGGTGTTTTCGTGGCAGCTGCCCATACAGGCTGAACCGGTACGGAAAGAAATCTCTATTTTGAGACCCCTCCTTCCAATAGGCACTTTATTATTTTGGATACACTTCTTAACTCATTGATATTATATTAAACAATCTTATTATAATTTTTAATTTCTATTTAAATGTATTACTCAATCTCTACTTTTAATATTACAAGGGCTTCAGGATAGTTCAAATACCTCCATTCAAACCAGAGATTGATTATGTTTGTAACTTTTGTTTGCACAGTCATGAGAAGTGGAGGCATCACAAAGGCCCCTACTCATTGCAGTATGTAGAAGATGTGAACCAAAGGTCCAAGACAAGGATATCGAGAAGGTCCACACTCCTTAGGAAGGCATATGAACTACATGTTACAACCGGGGATGTTGTCAGCGTAATTGTTCAAAAGGAGAATGGTGACACCAATGTTTATGCCTCGTATATAGATAATTGGAACCTACTCAATGAAGGAGGTTTAATTAAAACATGTTGGGGACACAAAGAGAGTTGACTTTGAGGACCAGGGGGAAAGCAGCCCTTGGAGAAGACAGTTGCAACCGTTTTATGCCAGAAGAAGATGCGTGTCATCAGTGCAGCAGTTGGGCGTCCTGAGGAGGACGCAGAGACGGAGACTGAACGCAGTGTTATTAATATCCCTATAGAGTCAGAGTATCAAACCCCATCGAACGCAAGCACAGTTGATGCAAACTTTATTGACTTATCCTGGACGTAAGCTCTGGCTCCAATAAATATCTTTATAGAACTTGGAATTTTGTTTATCTTCACATTTATGCCATATTGTGACTAATTCGTGACTAGCCAGTTGTAAGTAGTGACTCCACCGGACTCCAAGTCACTGGCAACTTTCTCACATGCCCAGGCCGGGCTTCAGAACCAGGAAATGGTGGGAGACAGTAGCTGTAACTTTATTGAAATACTAGATCTGTTTAGTTAAACATTTAATTCCCGCCCTTCCCCCCCCCCCCCCCCCCCATGATGGTTTTCTCTTGCATTTAAAATGATCTTGGCTTGTTACCTGGGTATGGGGTCTCCCATACAAAGTAGTTTGTGTTGGTTTGTTTTATTCACCATTTTCTGTTAATTTGTTGAAAGCTAGTCACTTGGTAAATTGTAACCTTATTTGAAAGCAAAAGCAGGGTTTATCAGGATGTGTCCCAAAATCTTTTGCTCCCAGTTTGGGATTAATGCTCATTTGTTTTATGTAAGGTAAAACCTAAAAATCTGTATGAGAAATGTTTCATTAATCTGCAATTCATTATATACTTTGTCTGCATCAGAACTTTTGCTCAATAAGAAAATGAGGTTCTGTCATTGTACACAACTCAAAACTACACAACTGGTTTGCATCTGGTAGTGGTGGGAGTCAGTTGAATTACCTAACCAATCATGAAGTAAATATTTTTTTAACCATAAATTGCATTATGATGTCCATGGATACATTGTATCATATCAATATTGGCAGCATTGGAGTAGAAAATGTTCTGTAAAAGTGTGTTTAATTATGTTTCGATTATAAGTTATAAGTATGATGAAACTTCATTAGAATAAATTTCAATAATATATGCATTAGACAAACTAAATTCATAAACAACTCTCTCTAAATGTTATTTGTCTTCACAAAATACAAGAAAGAATGTTGGTTACAAAATTGCAGCTTTATTTCACATAATTTTGCATCAGGACCTTTCAGGTCATAGGTTACAGTTTAGACACGTTAAGAACAGAATACCAAGTACAAACACCATAAATAGTATTAAACTAAAGCTCCTGCAAAATCCTCTCAAGAACCAAGATATGTTTATACACATAACCACAGATCACAGTCTGTAAATACAACTATTTGCTACATGAAACAATGATAATAAATTTTGTACCATTCACTTAATGTTATGTTGCTAATTTACAAATGAGCAGATACTGATCTACACAGTATCCCTGAACAATAAAGATGCACCGAGATTACATTTCATTCAGATGTTGTCTAAAATGCCTGAAAACCACAGCCAACAGTCCATGATATGCTTACTACCAACTAACATGTGCCTCCACTCTACCAATTGAGCTAAAGAGGCAGGGACATTTCAATGTAACAAACTAAGTGCTTAAATGAATTAAATTTCATCATGTCTCTAAGAATACCCTGTATCATAATTGAATAGGTTATTTAAACCTCAAATTGGACAGAAAAAAAGGGTATATTTGAATTAACAGGTTTAG
>OZ012694.1:37651531-37826531 GCA_963942565.1 Maea johnstoni | reverse complement strand
TAGATCAAATGTGCGACCCTTTCGGCTTTCCCTCGCAAACCAACTAGCCGTTGGGGCCTTCACCGCCGCGTGCGCTCGTGGAGGTGTTTCCCCGTCACGTGGCATTTTAATTATGCAAGGGGATTCCACTCACAAGTTTCCATGACGTCATCCATATTTCGACTGCGCGGATAGATCCTCTACCGAGTTATCGATGTTTTAGTTTTTAACTTTGTCACTAGGTGGCCGTTTCAGCTTCTCCAGCAACCAATCAAATTCCTTGTTACATTCAATATCTCACGCATTCCAAGATGTCTGCTGCTGTCATAGGTTTGTTGTGTTGTTTGTTTACACTTGTTTTTTACCTATCCTAACACTTAACTGAAATTAACAAGGGTATCCAAGTATGGAAATCATGTAGCACGGATACTTACTCCTATAGAACATGAATTTGATGGCCGACATTAAGGAAATGGTCTAAAAGCTGGACTTTATACAGTACAAACAAATCATTTTAAACCCTCTAAGTAGTAAAGTACTGCTCTAGCCGTCTAGGCTCTAGATCTAATGATGAACTCAAGAAGGGAATCAAGAACAGAATCAATGAGGATAAAAAAAAATGCTGTCTTCAATTTTGATTGGAGATTTTTTCAAATGTTAACCCATTCTAGACCCGGTTTGTGTCTATATCAGGCCATCCTTTTTATTTATTGATGTTTCTGTTATTGGCCCTTCCGAGACACGGTACCACACAATAGTAAAAATCTGCCGTCAGTCCGGTGAATTCACCGGAGTGGATTTTTCGCGTTTATAAGGCGAGTGCCACGGCCAGACTTATACCAATGAATTATGTACATGTTTGACTAGTGTATATGCCCTAAGTCGGCAGGTGACAATGGCTAAAATGTTTAATAATCTTAGAAAGAAGTTCTGAAGCGGCAATTTCCGCCATTTTAAATTTCCGATGTAAGCTAAAGACTTGACTAATCGAGCACCTGCCAAGACATTAGGAGCGTCTGTTCGCATATAACAGAGGGCGAGGGAAGCTAGACGACAGTGCGTGGGAATTTATCCACAACAATGCACGTTCATTCATGCACCTGAATCATTTTACGTTTCATCCAATGAAAGCGGTTTTGTTACATCGCGTCATTGCAGACCAATCAAATCTGTCATACTTAAACTACATAGAAAATCGGAAGTCGTTCGCACGTGGGGTCAAGAGGACTTTCTGGGTCCCTGTATAGATTTCTCGGTGATGTCACACACACGCTATTGCATGACTCTGAGCATCGCAAAAGGCCTGCGGCCTTTCCGAGCTTTGCTCGCTAATATCATTTGAAAGTAATATCTGGAGTAGTACTTATTATATAACTACATGACAGGAAATGGCGTTAATGGTCACATAAAACTTTTGAAAGTCACTAGTTATAACTTTCAACCCTCAAGAGCATGCTAAATCTCCTATATATTAATCTGGAAGCCGGTGTATTGTATACTTCCTTACCTAAATATTACCCTTTTTTGTACATAGCCATTTTCAATAAAACTGCTTTTATATTCAATTTTCTTCTACGAGTGGAAATCCGTGAGATTCTTTCTTCTTCTGGTACACCCCCTCCTGTCAGCTTACTAAGCTGACCCAAATAGATTACCACGGCATGTTGGGAAGTATAGCATTCTCAGGGGAGCAAGTGTCTGTGTTCACAGCCACTTACCGTAACGGCGACCCAGGAAATAGGGTCACGCCGGTGGTACTCCATGTGAACATTTCCTGTAATGTATATTATGAGGAAGCAATTAATGAGTTCACATTTCATCCAGACTGTTTTGTTATATTGCGTCATTGCTGACCTATCAAATCGGTAGTTAAGCATGCACCCATAGCAATTTTCTTCAAACTAAACAATTATCAGGGTATCATTGTGTCTTTCATGTATTGCCATTAATGCAGCTGCACAATTACAGTTTCAATCTGTTCCTGTCTTATGAATCTTTACCTAGTATCATTCAAGCATATTTCTTTTATGTTGGCAAATTTCAGTTGGAAGGTTATAATACATAAGAAAAGAGTGTAAGGAGCAAGGACTACTCATTGTTATATAAATTTCTGACACCATGGACTATGATGTGGATGACCTGTATACGCCAGCCTCAAGGAAGAAGAATAAAACACCCACCAAGCAAAAAGACTCCTTTCAAAATGAGCTTCAGTCCAAAATTAGTGACCGGCGGTCCCGTGGCTTAGGGGTTGGAGGCACACCAGCTACCACTGCTAGTGAAAGGGATGATGATAGCGAAGATGATGGTTTGGGATCAGATGATGGTAAGTATATTTTGAGACCCTCCCAGCCTGCCTCCCAGGCTAGATTTAAAATATGCTGGTGCTGGTCTAAAGGTTGAGGGCACAGCCTGAAGCCATATTCTTAACCAATCAGTGTTGAAACTTGATTTTTAGTGAATCTGGTGGGCATTGCAAAAGGGTGGCAACTCTATTATGAGAATTAAAGTAGGGCAGGGTACTAGACTACAGGTCAAAGTGAAGATCTGATTTTTAGTATGTCTGCTCGCCACCAGGAGTGTCTCAAATAAGCAAGTGTCTATAAAGTAGTCATCAAATGAATACAACTATCAGTGCAATGCATAGTTCTTTATTATCAGGGTATGCAATTATGCATTTTGGATGAATTTCTTCTTGATTGAACTTAAACATGTTGCTAGACTTCAGTTCACCCTGGACTAAGAAATTACATGCTGTTCAAAACCCTTCATACATGTGTGTTTATGTATATGAATGTATTATTTAAAGTCGTGTTGTCATGAATAGTTTTGTTTGCAGTTTGAAATTTATTTCTCTTTTCAGAGTTACTTGCCCAGTTTAACCTCACCTCAAAGTCAAGATCTAAGTCCCCGAAGACTGCAGAAGCTCCCAAGGGTCGCAAATCACCATATGAGAAGAAGTCCCATTCCCCCTCCCCAGAGAAAGGGTGGCGCCCGCCCAGCGGAAAACAGCGCCAGTCTCCGTCTGTCCTAGAGGGCAGCACTGGTGGCCAAAATACCGAGAAACGGTCAGTGATGGATGATCTCTTTGGGAAGAAAGATTCGTTCAATGATGATGGTGACGACTATTTGAAAAGTCTCAAGAAGAAGAACTCTGTGGATGGGGGAAAGGGTTGGAAACCACCAGGGGTAAAAAAGAGGGAAGATGCTCCAAAACCAAGTCCTCGGTCTAGGTAAAATGAATTTTTGATTCACAATTTTGTTTATCATCAGCTTCTTACACATTAAAGCTGAATTATGATTAGCCATTTGTTAAAGGCAAAGGACACCTAAGTACCAGGAGAAAATCACCAACTTACCTCAAGTGACTGGTAACTTTCTTACATGCCTCGAACCAGTTGAGAACTAGGATTCATGATTCATTTGCTTGTGTAAAGGATGGTCATAGTTTTATCTGTTTATTGCAAGCGTGAAGTGCAATAATTTTGGTAATATTGTGAACCCTAACGCAAAATAGAATAATGCCAGTACTTTTTGGTAGAGAGACTCCTGTACATAATGAAATATCCCTAAACCTGTGTGTAAATTGTCTTTCAGGAAGCAACAAGAGTCTTTTGATGATGATGAAGAAGATGATTCCGGACGGCGTAAACAATGGCAACCTCCGTCGTCCCGGAAACATAGAGGGGAGGAAAAGGAAAATGAGCCAGGTAATACCATTGTTTAGATTTTGATGAAAATGTTTACTTAATCTTTCATGATGAATGATCTTTGTGTAAAAATTAAGATAAAATAACAAATAGTATCCTTTATGTGGTTAAAAAGTATTTGTTTCCTCATACACTGACCTAGCGAAAAATATGATGCTGGGCTAAGAAGTCAAAATTTAAAGATCATGGCACACCACCCTTTTTGTGACCCACATCATTAGACAAAATGTTCCAAAATTGCTAACAAATAAGCTTTCATATGAAAAGTAAGACCTGGATTAATCAATATAAAAAAGAAGTTGTCCACATGTTAGATGAGATATGTATCAAAAATGATACATAAACAGCATGCAGTATGCATATACAATAAACATTTGCTCTACTGGCCACACTTCCAGAAAGTGCAAGCTCAAGTGTGTTTAATAGATTTGATGTATTGCAGGTTTATTCATCAAAAAAATAATTTGATCAGATTCAGTAACAATTACGGTACTTTGTTCCCTTTATGACATTTGGGTATTGTCATGGTTCGATAATGGCTTCAGTATTGAATCATAAGTTACAGGATCATTTTTGGTGTAATGATAATAGTTATTCAGTAGTTCAAGCAAGTCTATTTTGTTTCAGCTGTGAATGGTAGGAAAACACCCACTAGGGATGGAGCACCAAAGCCTTCTCCCAGACACTATCGCACAAGTTCTCAAGAACAGGATGACTCACCCAGGTATGCTCTACTTATATTATCTAGAGAAATACACTTCCTGCTTTTTCTACTTAGGGCAGAGTAAGCCACATTATTTTGAAACCATTATTTTCTGCAAATTTCTGAAAGTTTTTCATTCATATCTTACTTATTTGTAGCCAAGTGCTCACTTGACAAAAATACAAAATTCGTCAGAGTATTTTTAGTGCAAACATATGTAAAAATTGCTATGAAGTAATCAACCATATTTCTTACTTTCAGGGATCGTCCTAAGCCAAAGCCAAGAGGACGAGGTAATTCCGATGCAGGGGGTAGAGATGGCAGGGGTCGTAAGACGCCCACAGCAGAGCTAGAGGACAGCGATGAGGAGAAACAGGAGAGAGCTTTGCGGCGTAGAAGCACCCTCACCAGGCAGCGAAGCCTCCAATCACCCGGCAGTCAGGGCACGTCTAAAGGCGGCTCCAGGGCCGGAACCCCAAAAGCGTCGGCTTTTGACAAGCTGTTTGACGAGCCTCCAGAGGGCAGGAGCAGGAGTCGGGGGCCACGTGGGGGTTCTGATGAAGAGGAAGGTGAAGGTCGGGCAAAAAGACCTTCAGGAAGAAAGAGCCCATTTTCACAAAAACAAAGAAAAAGCCCCTTCTCTCGTTCTAGAGATGACGAAGACGATGAGGAGGAGAAAGACAAGCGAAAAGGGAGAAAAAGTCCATTTTCTCAAAACCAAAGAAAAAGTCCCTTTTCGCGGCTAAAAGGTGATGAGGATGAAGACAGTGACAAAAAGGATAAGCGAAAAGGTAGAAAAAGTCCCTTTTCTCGTTTAAATGATGATGAAGATGATGAGGAAGAGTACGACCGCAGGAAGGGTAGAAAGAGTCCATTTTCCCAGAAACAGCGGAAAAGTCCTTTCTCACGCCTTCAAGATGATGAAGATGAGGGTAATGATAAGAGACAAAGCAGAAAAGGCAGCTTTTCTGAAAGACGGAAAAAGAATTCCTACGATGATGATGATGATGATGGCGAGGAGGCTGATACTAGGAGGACTAATGGTATCGTGAGACCAACGCCGAGGAGGAGAAAGGGGAAGGGCGACGACAGGGAAGGGGAGGATGGGCGAGGCAGACAGGGTACAATGGAGAGAGAGAGCTCCATATGCAGGGAGTATGAACACGAGCCCGGACATAGACTGAAACAACAAAGATCCACATCCCAGCAGGGTGAGGAACACCAGTAAGTGCATTGATTCATAAACAGTAATATGGCAATTTTGGTATAAGATAAACATAGTGAATATTGTATGCGTTTTTGAACATTATAGGTGGAAAGGGCGCTATATAAAATATCAATTAGTATTCGTAGTAGTGGTGAATAACATAAAGAGTGATGATAATGCAGAAATGGTCTTGTCTGCCAAATTTAGGAATGGCAATACTTTTATCACCTTATGCTCTTGCACACATTGGTTCTTTCCTGTTATCGACATCTTGTACCACACAAGATATTTGTCAATACTACTAGGTCTAAAAAATTGTTTGTTTCCTGTAACGGTCAGAAAGAAAATATGGTAGGGTGGTAGTTTAAAAAATATTTTGGATTATTATTTTTTTTCAAACAATGTATGTTTCCTGTCTTGTCCTGTTTGCAGGCGGAAGAACGAGCGTGGGGAGAAAAAAGATGATGGATAGTTTTATCACAGGAGTATTTCAGCGATGATATATAATGTTACACTCTGTTTGCAGGAGGAAGAACTGGCGTGGGGAGAAAAAGATGATGGATAGTTTTATCACAGGAGTATTTCAGCGATGATATATAATGTTACACTCTGTTTGCAGGAGGAAGAACTGGCGTGGGGAGAAAAAGATGATGGATAGGTTTTATCACAGGAGTATTTCAGCGATGATATATAATGTTACACTCTGTTTGCAGGAGGAAGAACTGGCGTGGGGAGAAAAAGATGATGGATAGTTTTTTCGCTGGAGTATTTGGATTAATAATATCTAATTTTGCGCTCTGTTTACAGGAGAAAGAACGAGCGCGGGGAGAAAAAGATGACGGATAGTTTTATTGCTGCTGTAGCAGACGCCCAGGATGACGAGGAGGAAAATACAATGAGGTACATAAAACCTGATGATGGCAACCAGCAAGGGTTAGTCTTCAGTTTCATGCTTTTTCTTGTGATTTTGACTTTAAATCTTCAGAGGAAATTCATATGTAATACCAGGGAGAATGGATAACATGGAGAATGGAAAACAAGTTAGTATCATGTAGAGCTGCACTCACGGAGGGAGATCAACTCATGAGCTCACCACCCGTTTGACTCATGAGCTCATGAGCTCACGGACATTCAAATTTTCCAAAGAAATACTTATTTTGAATATTTTCCAGCCCAGCTTTTGAAAAATAAATATTTGTTGGTGGAGATTTATTAACATTGCCATGTTTATTTAATTTTTAAACATGCTGACGAGGTACAGAGGTCAGTATAGCACTCAACACCATGTGAATGTATACATTGGAGATTGTAAAGAAGACATGACAGCGATAGGCAGTTATGTATGTTAATAATGTGTGTTAAGTGCTCTGTGTTACGTTTGTGTTCCCAACATAGACGAGCTCACGATTTGAACATTTCAGGGCGAGCTCGGCGAGTTTGCCCCAGGGCTCGAGCCACTCGAGTTCGTGAGTGGTGAGTGCAGCTCTAGTATCATGTATGTCCCTGGTAATACTAGTAAAGTACAGAAAAACTGTTCTGAAGTACGATGTACATGCATACTGTGAATCTTCTTTATATATGCTAGCCATTTACATTCGCACCATTTGTGCTGTATAGTGGTCAAGCAAATATTAATGGCACTAAACGCATAGACAAATTAAAAAAAAGGATGTTTTCACTTTTGCCACATTATATTACCAGAGATATAGTGGCTCTATCATGATTGGATGAGAAGAAAACTAATCTTGCACAAGTGAGTAATTTTGTATCTTGGGACGAAGCTTACTTCTCACTTTACAGGTGTTCCATACACAGTACACAGGCCTCTGACTGGGAGAAGTGAAGCTCCATGTTTTGATACATATTATTAAACTCTTAATACTCATAATCTAAAAGTTGCTACTATATCAAGTGGACATATTACAAACAAAAAGGAGTACAATGATAAAGGGGTTTACAATACATGTATTTACTGTTGGCCATATTAAAGTGATAAGAATGAATATTCTAATGTTGAGTTTTTGGTCTGGTTTCTCCAAAATGCAGAAGTGGTCTTCATGAAACTCTTCATGGATAACCTAGCTGGAATGTAGCTTGATTTTAGTTAAATCCACTTTTAATGACCTACTGACCAGAAACATGTTAGGAAAAACGCAGACGACCGTTCCTTCAGTTGTACGCTATTCACGCTACCTGAAGGTCAAGCTTTACAAATCAGCAACTCGTTAGACACCATTCCCTCATTTAACAATTCGATTTTAATGACCTGCTTTGTTTGTTTCCAGAGGTGAGAGAGGCACAAGGAAGATACCGAAACATAAACCTAAGCCACGGTATGCCAAATCAGAGGAGGATCTGACTTCACCGCCAGCGTCAGCTCGCAGCTTCAACAGCACTACAGACATCAGGGACGCCGTGTACCAGGAGTGGTACAAGGAGAGGCTCGTCAAGGCCAAGAGGGAACTCAAGATAAAGAAGCAGAAGGAGAAAGAAGAGGAGGACAAGAAAGTCAAGGTTTGTGAATTTGGATATAGGTTATGAAGTGCATTCGTCATCACTTTTTCTGATTTATATGTATACACACATACACATGCAAATAAATAAATAAATTATATATATTTATATATATATATATATATGTATATATATATATATATATATATATATATATATATATATATATATATATATATATATATATATATATATAGGCTAAATCAGTCAGCCATTGTTACGAATATAGCACAGCAACCATATAGTCCAGGTACATATTCAAGTTAATCACCCTAAATGATGCCATGTTGTGTTGTAGGCTGAACGAGACAAGCAACTGGAGGCCAAGGCATCCTACAACTCCTGGGTGGAGAGTAAGAAAGGCGGGCTGTCAGCAAAGGCAAGAGAAAAAAGGAAGGAGGAGGAGAAGAAGCGGAAAGAGGAGCAAGAGATAATACAGAAAAAGAAGGATGCAGATTTGGTAAGCATGAGAGGCAATCACCTTTATAGTAAAATGACTGTCTTCCCTGTGGCTTAGATGACAATTGAGCCTCTAGCCCACACTGCCCTGGAGCTCTACTAAACCATGCAAGGCAAAGATTTATAAAACATAAACAAATATTGGTGGCGCAAATATAATATATAAATGCAAGAGACCTCTTGAGGCACCTTATAATACTAATATGAAACTCCTAGTACATATAATTATGGCACCTATCAGCAACCTACCTAACAACCAGGGTGATGGTAGTGCATTGTGGGTATATATTTTAACCCTCTACCTAAACCTTGTCATGTTAGTATTCATTAGATACCTCTTGCTGAGTGCTCTCAGATGAGTACCCATGTGCCAGGATGTCAGTAATTTTTCAAGTTTTTTGCATCATTTTGTATTGGCCAAATTAGCCACCAGCAGCATAAGGGTTAAGTTATTAAAAACATTTGTGGTTGATCTTTCTCCCTACTCTCAGTGTTTTACATAATGATTTTATTCTCTTTTTCCAGACTTACAGATCATGGAAGGAAGAGAAAGATTCCATAATTAAACAAAAGGAGAGGAAAAAGAAAAAGCAAGAAATGGAGAAAACAAGAGAAGAACAAGATATGAAAACTACCCAGTTAAAAGATGCTGAGAAGGTCTATGAGGGATGGTAAGATACT
The DNA here is from genome assembly GCA_963942565.1 of Maea johnstoni. Classification (NCBI taxonomy): domain Eukaryota; kingdom Metazoa; phylum Annelida; class Polychaeta; order Spionida; family Magelonidae; genus Maea; species Maea johnstoni. Next base: position 37,817,278 of record OZ012694.1, on the reverse strand, counting down.
TGTTGCAATGTATTATATTAACACATTATCCAAGTCTGGGGGTGATAATACTTTGAAAATATGTAGGTAATAATGCAAGAATGTGAAAATATTCGCAGGACCCACCCATCAAAACCCACCCATCAATGTCCCCCCATGTATTTTTCAAATCATGCTTCATTACAATACTATATTCATATGTATCAAGCGCAACTGAAATGTGAACACCTATTCATGTGAATATATTCTTGCAATTCCTCAGTATTCATTTCTCTGTGTTTTTCTTGCGTTTGTTGTAGGAAGTCTGAGAAGGATAAGCTTTTGAAGACACAGCATATTGAGAAGCTGAGAGAGGAAAAGGAGAAGCAGAGGCAAGAGAGGAGAGCTATCAGAGTCAAAGAGCGTGAGGCAGATGCCTCCTATGAGACGTGGATGGAAAAAAAGGTATGGTCCCATTAAGTGAGATGAAATTTTAATTTCTATCCCCATAATTCTTTTCTTCTCATTAAGTATTTCATGACTGCAGAGCTAAAAAGATACACTGTTTTTTAGCTAGGTGAAATCCTTGGATTTCTCTTGCCATATATTTGAAGGAGATATCTTAATTTGAATGAAATTACAAGGGCAAATTTTAAAGGGGTAAATGACTAAACAATGACTGAATATTTCAAATATATTTCAAGAGTTAATAGTAACAAGACACAACCTTCAATACTCCTGCAAGTACTTTCTGAACTCATGCTTTGCTTCATAAATTCATGCTTTATCTTGAAAGTAGCATAGATCTAGTTGTTATTTTACTAAGGAATTCTTGTATAAATAGGTTTAAAAGTATGCTTGTTTCTTTAACTCCTAACTATGAGGAAGGGTTCCAATAGTCAGCTTATTGACTACATATTCAAACTCTAATCATCATGATCTTATATTTTGATTGTGTACTAATGTCTTTTTCTTCAAACCCTGAACTTTGTGATTTTATTTATGTAATTATTTTTTGGGGTGGATGGTTTCAACCATCAGCTAATGTACTTACAGGTTTGATTTGATATCTCAGAACCTCCCATAGGCTTGCACAAGCTGGCAAGGAGATTGGCTCTTTTCCCTATATTGAATTTCACAAAAACATGGTAGCTTCTAACATGCATTTTGGGTCTCAAATATCAACAGATATTCAACCTTTCTGATGATATTTTTCTGACTGTGTGCTGTTTTGGTTGTGCTAGGAGAGACAGATCCAGCAGGAGAAGAGAGAGAAACGACGCAGGCAACAGGAAGGTCTGGAGGAAGAGCGTGCCCCATGGAGCCCGGCTAACAGAACTATACCCTTTAGGAGATAGTCTCCTCACCTGCTGGTTCTCACTGTACTACTACATGTATGTGGTTAGCCCCGTAAAGCATCACCACTACCACCAGAGTTTTATTTATTGTAGTGCTGGACTGCTTGCCGCTGTTGGACAAAGACACTAACCAATAAGGCCATAACAAACAGTGTCCCATTTTCTCATTGCCCTTTTAGTGACAAAAACATATAGATTGAAACACAAAAAACTTGCAGGTCAACCTCTTTTCATTTGAAAATTCTGGTTATATCATTTCTTGATATATAATCAGTTTTTAAAAAAATATATTTTTTGCTCATTTTTTCTACCTGGTTACAATTTCCAAATTATTTTAGCCACTAAAGTTTTCTATCTGGTAATCATGGTAACCATCATTTCTGATGATGTGAACAGGCAATTAGCCAGGTACCGTCCAGCATGTCGTTCGTACAGGCAGTTTCCTGAAAAACACCTTTTAAAACAAGCAACATTTTTTATGAGAAATTTTCAATTATGACTTCATGAGGGTAATAGCCTAATCTTTTCCTATCAAACCATCATCTTAACCCATTCACACTCAGAGATCCCCCAGGAAGTATTGTCTGCTACTCTTATACTTTTCAAAATAACTTGTGAATAAAGCAAAAGTTCAGAAAATATTTGAAGGAGAGTTGTTGGTTGACTTCTCTTTAACATTTCTCCTTCAATTATTTTCCAAAAAACGCTTTTGTTCGAAATATATTTTCAAAATTGTCAGGCCTGTTTTGGCCGCTCTAAGTGTGAATGGGTTAAACAGGGCTGATGTGTAAATTGCTCGTTTTCACACAATAGGCTATTAGATGTGGTTTGTATATGGATTTGAAGTGGCTGAGTAGCTAAATCTGGACAGGCAGAACTTTTGGGAATTGCTATCTTGGACAGGCATTTATAAATCCTTGGATGGGAAACACTTTTTGTTATAGCCTAACACTGTTGCATCATTTAGAATAATGGACTTGAGGTATTGTTTTGCAGTTGCTTTGTAGTGAAGCTCTTTGATTGGTACAAGGAAAATCAAACCAGACTAGCTGCAATGCCTTGAATTGAAGTTAAATTTCAAAAACAGTTCTTTATTATTAGTTTGTTAAACCTGATTAATTTTTAGTATGTTTTTCAAAAAAGAAAATAGTTCAATCAAAAAGTTACTGATTCATAATACACAATACAGTTAACAAGAGAGAGAAAGAGAATGTGAATGGGGAGATTTTTGTCAAATCCCAGAACTTCCTTTTGTCTCCACCATTGTATGATGCATGTTTGCTGTTTTGCTTGTTGAATTGTGTTAGAGTGTATGGATTAGTTGAATTGCAGCATGAAGTTTGGTTTGTCTGAATTCAACCTTTATCCAGTATAGACTATTCTCTCCTTAATTAAACATGTTCCTCATAACAATCTAACACCATATGCAGCAATGACTTGGTCAAGATTACTTATCCTATAGGGTAATATTCATAAATATTTTTAAACAGAACCAGAACAACATTTAGCCAAGTATTTCTTAAAATGTTGCTTAGATTTAAGAATATTTTTTGTTTTCATTAAAATATTTATTTTAAATAGTTGCTAAACATGCACATGAACATTTGAGTATTTAGGCAGAATACAAACATCATTTAACATCATTCATGCCTGCAGATCTCTTGGCAGGTTTTGTCTGGATGTATTACACTTTTGAAAGTAACTTTGGAAATGTGTATTATTTAGAAAAAATACTTCAAGAAGAGTTCTTGGTTAGGTTCTGATTATTAACCTATTTGAATATTTTCCGAAAATTAGTTTGGTCTAAACATATCACCAATATTGTCAGTGTTTTTTTATACTGGGTTAATTGCACAAGTTGCCACCCCTTTCATGAATTTGAGTAGGATTTTATCCAAACCTTTCTCTCTTTTGCTCACAGGAGAACCAGCAGTTGGGAGAGAGAAGGGAGAAGCGTGAGAAGACCATGTATGGCATGGATGAAGAAGATGTCCGTCCAGCGTGGAGTCCAGCAGCCAGGACCATTCCTTTCCGCAGATGAACATTTTTTAGGAATTGTGGATCCCTGCATACCGTCCATATGTTTAACAGGCAGCAAGGGGCACTGACCAACTGGTGTTATATGTGTTGGTAGAATATTGCCAAATTGATATGATGCACATTTTACAAGTGTAAATATACCTTTAAGGCTACCTACATCTCTAATTCATGTTAATGCACTATAAAAGCTGATGAGGGTAGAATATTGCAAAATTGATATGATGCATATTTTACAACATGTGTAAATATACGTATAATGCAGTCTAAATCTCTAATTCATGTTAATGTACTGTAAAAGCTTTGAGGGTAGAATATTGCAAAATTGATATGATGTAAATTTTATGTGTGTAATTATACTTAATTATGTACACTCTCATTCATCCCAATGTACTGTAAAAGTAGACTGTTTGAATGTGGATCTTATCCATTTAATATTGTTCAGTGACAAAATAATGAATTATTTGAACCTTAGTATTTAATGCCAAATGTACTCTATTCAACGTTTTCATGAAAATTTGGAGCAATAACGTGAATTGTAATTACATTGAAAATATACTCTAGACCAAAAGAGTTACAGGCAAAACATATCTATAATGAATACTGACAAATTCAAATGGTAATGGTACTCAAGGACAAATTAAAATGGGATTTACAAGAATTCTATCAGTTGAAAGTGACCGTCCTATCTTAGACATCAGTCTTGGCAGATACTAGTATTCAATTCTAACCCGTTTACCTTGATGACATTCATGCCTGCAGCATGTCTTAACATGATATTTTATACATTAATTTTTGTTGTAACTATTTATCTCCTTTAAACATTTACACAATAAGTTAATATTCTAACTAATGTATTTTATATTTTTATCCACTCAAATTGTCTGTTAGCAGAAGGATTTCTGGCTCGTTCAAGATTTCCCAGTGTTAAAAGTGATTTATGTTTTTAGCTGTCCTGGCATTAACAGAAAATATCTTTTGCAATTGTTTACCAATTCATATTTAATGCTAAGTGTGAATGGGTTGATTGCATAGAATGTATAAATGTGTAAGAGGTCTTTCAGAAGTTCTATGTTGTATGTCAAGCTACTATTTATGGATTTATTTATTGGAGCCGCTCTGTGACTCTCACCATGGTACATTATGGCATATTCTTCATGGAAAGAATGCTGAGCATAGCTATCATTTTTATATTTTTCATGTCACCACTTTGATCTTCTAGTTGTGAATAAGTAAGGGCCATCTGAGAAGAAATATGTTTACCCTTATGCTACTGGTGGCTAATTTTGCCAATACAAAATGATGCAAAAAACCTGAAAAATGACTACAACCCTGGCAAATGGGTACTCATCCGAGTTCTCATTGAGAGCTATCCAATGAATACCAACATGACAGGATTTAGATGGTTTTCACAAATCTTTGCATCCTTGTGCTTTTGACGAAAGTAGCCTCAGCATTGGAAGGGTTAATCGTAAACTTTTCATCCACGGAAAGTTGATCTGTAACAGTCTTATAACAAACTGTTCTGATTTTAATTCAAGTATGGAACATCTGACCCTGGTTTTAGTGTTAACTGATTCCACAAGGAATTCCAACTTGTTCAAATATTGCAAATTCTGCACTTATACAAACAGGTGTAATGAATGCTTATAAAGAACAATTTATTTCTTCACATATCACTTATTGACCTTGTTTCAAAAATGATAAAGAGAAGAAGTCGTGGTTTTATTTAAATGGACAGTGAATAGGAATTTTAAATATTGCAACTTATGTACATCCTGTTCTGTGAATGCAAATAAATATTGTGAAAAGAAAGCTATCTTGTTGTTTCTTCATACTAGGTAAAGAATAAAAATTAGAAGACAAAAGGAAAGCAGGAACATGTAACTGTTTTTCATTTTTATTTTCGTTTCAAGCTCTCGACAACAATAGTTAACTGCCATTGGCCAAATCCAGTAAATAGCCACTCGTGAAATGAATAAACCTTTCATGTCACAGTGGTACAGTATTTACATATGATTTTGATTTACAAAGCAAATATTAAAAGTTTTCTCACATTTTTCACTATGGTTTAGCAATCATGGTCTGTTCTAAAAATTCAGGTAGAAATCTCATTTTAGTATATTTCACGGAAAGTAATTTTAAGGAGAGTGAAATTCAGTCATTAATGCATTCTTTGAGGGGGAACATAATGTAGTTATAATACAAAAACAATTCCACATAGTAAAATATATGAACCAACATTTTTGTGTACGACTGCAATGCCAACAAATGCATGTCCACTATCAAACCAGCCTTACTTTTAATCGGTCAAACAATCCAGTTGTTCAGAATCCTTTTGATATCTAGATGCTCTGAAGAAAATTGTTTTTCCAGAGTTGTGATTATTTTTCTCCTTTAAATAACTTTGAAAACTTCTTCCATGCCAAAGTTATCACTAAAGTAGACTCCATTTTTGGGCCGCTAACATCAACTTCAGTGCGTTATTCATAACAAGGAAAGAAATATCAAAAATAGTCTCAACTCAAGAATTTTTAGTGAATTGCCACACAGTACCGAGGAAGGGATGGCATTTAGCTGAAATAAGTGCTCAATTTGCATGATGATGATCTTGTATAGAGTGAATGAAGACCTTGCTTTAAATGGCAAAATATCTACACAATATCCAATAGATAGTCCATAATCTTGTTCTTCCTTCCTCATGGTAAGAACTTTGGAGGTTTGTAATAATACTTATCTAAGCCAGTTCTCCACTGATAAGGTTCATAAGGATCATCGACATAATATTTCTTTGTCTTCCATGACTTGTTGACCATCTTATCAAAGAGCCTACATTGCGTATTTGTGATAAATACATGCTGCTGAAGAGCCACACGTCGACGGAAACTTTTCTTCCAGAGTTTCTTTTTCCTCCCCGCTCTTGTACGTATCCAGAGGCCACTGTCTAAACGGTAGAACCTATTTGTTACAGCTTTCACATGTTTTTCAGTTCCTTTATAGCTGACTGTCACCTTTGTACGGCTGTCTTGAACAAGGCTGGTAGCCGCTTGGAGAATTGGTCTGCAAAACATAAATGATAAATTAGAATTTTGTACTGGCTTTAGCACAAGTTACTAACTACAAGAACTCTCACTGGAATAGTAGCTTCTGAAAGCAGGTAGCACTGTAACTTCTCTGTCATCATCATCCATTCCATAATCATGATTATCAAATGAGTTATTTTCATCCCTATAATTTTCATGACCATCACTTATTATTATTATAATTATTATCATTATTATTATCATTATTGTTATCATTAAATTATCATTATTATTATTATAATTACTATCATGATTATTATTAAATAGTATTATAATTATCATCATCATCATCATTATTATCATTATTATTATTATTATTTTCATCATAATTATTATTTTTTATTATATCATAAATTTATAATTGTCATTTTGATCATCATTAGCATCATCGTCATTTCTATTATTGGCATAGATACTTTCATTCTCAAATATCAATGTTATAGGTAGTTATCGTGCTATTTGAAAATTCTCATCTTACCTTGACTCTGCAGTACTCCTCAGAGTGGTAAATGCTCTTGTGCTGGCTATCTGAGGAGTCAGACTAGTGGGTGTTAGAGTGACCTGTTTGCTTGGTCCTGACATGGAGGACAGCTTCCTTCCTGCACACACTGCTGGCACTCTGGTTCCCAAACTCTGAATCCTTGACGCTACACATCTTAGACCTGAAGAGGGATTGGAAAAGAGGGTGTTGAATATTCAAATGAGATTGTCTTATAGCCTTTGTTTAACCCATTCATTCCAGGTGTTCTTAATAAATGTCAACTGGATACTTTTCAAAATAACTTTGATATTGATTATGTATCTTCACAAAATATTTTAAGGAGAGTTGCAGATTGGATTTTGATCAAACATCTAAAATCCTACAACTACACCAGGGTGACAAATATCAACTATGTAATTCCAACAAATCAAATAACCATCATTGACTTCATTCCAGTGGAGTATGCCACAAATTTTATTTGTAGTGAGCTTAGCTCCAACAGAAGGCCTGACTAATCGAGCGCCTACCAAGACATTAAGGAGCGTCTGTTATATATGCGAAAAGACGCTCCTAATGTCTTGGCAGGTGCTCGATTAGTCAGGCCTTTAGCATACATCGGAAATCTAAAATGGCAGAAAGTGCTGCTTCAGAACTTCTTTCTAAGATTATAAAACACTTCAACCATTGTCACCTGCCGACTTAGGGTAAATAAACTAGTCAAACATGTACATAATTCATTGGTATATAAGTCTGGCTGTGACACTCGCCTTATACACGCGAAAAATCCACTCCGGTGAATTCACCGGACTGATGGCAGATTTTTACTATTGTGTGGTACCGTGTCTCTGAAAGGCCAATAACAGAAACATCAATAAACAAAAAGGATGGCCTGATAGAGACACAAACCGGGTCTATATAGTAGGCTATGTGTAAACTGTTGACAGCTTAAATTGCATGGTGACCATGGAATAGTATTAGCTCGCGTAGTGAGTCGGCCGAAGGCCGGCTCAGCGTAGCGAGCATTTACGGTATATATATAGTGTAATGGCAGGATACACACTGAGGCAGGATTTTTGGTGTTGACGTCTGTCTGTTCGTCTCTCGTCGGGCTCGCTCGCTCGACCCTGCTCGGTCGATTACCTCGGAAAAATGAGCATAACTTTTTGCTTTAAGAGCACATTTTGCAGCCAGATCGTTTCATGTTTTAAATATTTCTTAATCAAATAATAAATTTGGTTCGTTTCCTCTAAATTGTATTGAAATAACCTTTTGGTCGCCGACTATCGTGCAACACGCGCGGAACTATGCAACAACTGAAACATACATGCTCACGTGCGACAAATGCTGACGTCATGAAATGCCATCAAGTTACGACGGAATTCCGCGGATTCCAAAGTCGTAACTTCGATGTTCACGGTAAAATTGACTTAACTCATCTTTCCGTGAATCGATTTCAATGCAATTTAGATCGCTACAAACGCCACAAATAATTCTACATGTCTTCCAATTCTAGTTGAAATCTGCCGTGAAATGATGATTTTGCAACAGGTTGAAGTCGTAGTAATTTTTATGCCATATTTTCGGTCAATCGATCGCTACGCATACTGTGTGTGTTTATTGCACAAATATGAAGCTCATATTAAGGGGCTTCCAATATGTTTCAGCGAAGTTCAAGTAAAGAATGACGTTACGGATAACAATAACAAACACTTTGTGACTGCATTTGAAGGGGAATGCAGAAATATCATCGAGCTGCGCGAGCATTTAAAGCTTTGCTTTCTCGTCATATTATATTACATCATCAGATTTTATCAATCATAAATGAATAGAAGATATTGGAGGATAAAATAAAGTCACAGACACTTGCTTTGTTTGTTTGTTTGTTTTGGATCCGTACCCGCATTTGTCCCGCGGGGTCAACTCCCGAGGGAGGACCTACGGAGACGCTCCCCTACCACCCAGGCCACTCGTCACCCCTGGGCCTCGTTGTTCTTCATGTTCCCTATCCCCCCATACTTATTGTCATGCATCCTGCATCAGGTCAGTCCCCTCCCCTGTCCTCCTGTCCTATACAGATATCCTACCAAGTATCTGGTCTGCCCCCTCCCTGTCTTCCTGTCCTACACATATAAATAACCCCCACACATATGAACCCCTCAAAACCCACATATAAACTGTGTTACTTATTAATTTCAACAGCCTTATTCTAATAGTAACTCTTGCTAGTAACTCCTACTTCCATGTTTATGAACTTAGATATCAAACTTCCAAAACCAAGGTCAATTATTGTTGTTTAGATTTGAACCAAGGACCTCTAAATCATCAATCCAAGTTAAAAGAGACCACTTAATTTACACAAATTTTCTAAATGAGCATTTAAAAGTAAGAAAACCGCAACCATTTCGTTAAAAGTTAAGATTTGGACACCATTTCACCCATACCTACCAGACAACATGCCCCTCAAGGAGGCAGCCATTGCAAGGTTTGCAGGTGCTTTCCTTCCCACAATGCACCTCGCTTCCGTCCGCCATGTTGAGATGCGCCGGTGCTAAGATGTTGAGGGCATCGGTTTCTTTACCGTCAAAATTGCGGGTATGTGGGGCACGAATTTTTATTTGCTGGGAACCGATGGGTTACATATATAGCAAAGTTTTTGCATGACCAATAGTTTGATATACTTTGCGACGTCGTTGATGGAAAATATGAACTTAATTTTATCGGACGTTTGAGGTCATGCTGTCATGCCAGCTGTCATGCAAACATCACGATCCCCCATTCAACAGAGGAAAGGGTGTTGTGGACTTGAAGATATGCAGTGTCTTCTGGCAAAATGGTCAATCTTACGATTAAGAGTGTTTTAAGATCACGTCTTTAAAATGCAAAAGAATTGGCATGATGACAGTTCTGGTTAAAATTGATAATCATCTCTGACCTTGTCCCTAAATTAAGTCATAAAACAACTGAAAAAGAAAGTGTTTTGGGAGTTTTAGTTGAGCAGGCAGCTCAGTTGCTCAAATGCCAAAGTCAGTTCTCAGCTCTCGTCACTTTCTGGTTGTTTTTCATCATCACACAATTCTCTTGATTGAATTTGAACACTACCAGGAACTGCAAAACAGGGAACTAATTGTTTTTGATGAAACCATTCCACTGAGAGCAAGTAGACTTCTGACCTGTATTGCAGGAGTGCTATATGAAGTTGATTGTAAATTGATTTTTTTTTACTGGTAAGGGTATTTTCATGAACTAATTCCAAAAGATGGACATAGAGTGCTTAGACTCCTCATAAAGTGTTCATTGTGTGATTGGTGTCAGACTCAATTTAAGGTCTCTAATTAAGCCCACATATGATTTACTCCTATCGATCACTACTACAATATATCATTATCAACGCCAACCGTTGTGAAAATCCTCTGCTCACTGAACAGGTATTGCAAAGCTTCAGGCTCCTCCAGAAACTGTTTAATATTAGAGATTTCTTGAGTATTTTAGCTATATGTACCAGCCTACATCAATATATTTTTTCTCTTCAGACGGTGTCCCGGACACCCCTTGTAAATGTGAGCAGAACTGTGAGATGTAGATACAGCACAGATCAGAAGGCTCCACCAGCCAAGCCACCAACTCCACAAGCTCCTCCCCCTCCGCCGCCAGCACAGGCTCCAAAGAAAAGGTATCATCTATTGAGTTCTCTCAATCAATCCTATTATTGATTATGAGAAAAAAAACTGCTGTGAAAACATTAATTTTCATTTGAGTGGTTCTTTATACCATATGAAGTAAACACGTTTGTACACGTGTCTGGCATGAATCATATATATGGCAAAAAGATTGGATGAAAATGCATAGATTTTTCTGGTCTTTCTATTGACCTGTCAACTACTTATTAAAGTCTTGTTGGTTGTTAAAAATGATCTATCATGATTATGTTATCAATCATTCAATCAATACTTTGGCAATTAATCAAGATGAGAAATATGAGTTCTAACACTAATCATGCACACTAATCATAGCTCTGAAAAAAATGCATTTATTCTACTAAAGTATTTTGTAAAATAATAGTCTAATCAAAGAGTTTAGGGTTTGAGTCCCAATTGTATCAAATGTGTCTTGTTCCTTAAACCTTATTTCCAACTATGTTTACTCTACTCAAGATCTGTATTTGAAGTCCACTTGTTGCATGTTTCAGGAGCCGTATTGGGGATTTATTCAAGGTACTTGGTCTCACAGTGGTGGCAGGGACTGGCACCCTTGCCTATGCTTACTATGATCCGGAATTCAAGAAGCAGGTGGAAAATGTCATTCCTATGGAATTTGTCTATCCCTATGTGGACCAGGTCATAGATACTCTTAAGAGGAATAACATCTATCCAAATCAAAGGTGAGGCATCTCGATAAATTGTCTGCAATTCTTTGATTATGAATGAATTTATTGTGTTACTATCACCAATTTATTGAAATATCAAACTAGAAAAAAAAAAATTTGAAATGTCTTTAACATGTATTTCTCAAATCCATTTGGTCAAGACTAGTTTAAAAGTGGACTGATGATTTAATGAAATTGTAAAACTAGCTGACGGAGATTGATAAGTTAATTTCACCTAGAGGTTCAATTCTGAATCTGCTACAGATCTATGAAACAATTCTCAAACCTAAGTTATTATGATGTTCACATATAAGGAATTACAGTTTTTTCAATAAACCATCACAACCACCCTTTGTGTTTTAGCACCACTCCCCCTGTGGAGCCAGGACCAATAGTTACCGATGTAGAGGCAATTAAAAAGCAGGGTCTATGGAAGAGAACTGAGGTAAGTTGACCGCAAAGCTCCTATATGATCTTATTGAGATTTTCGTTAATTCTTCATTGCTTTGTATTCTGGTGTTGTAGAATTAAACCAAATTGGATCCATCATGTTTGCTTTGGAAAATATGAAAAATAAGCAATTACATTAAGCCTGTTTGTTCTGTCACAGGTGCAGATTTGTAACAGTGTACCTATATTGGTAAAGAGGCAAGATACCACTCTACATGTGCATAAATATTCATTATGTGGATGCAATTTGGAACCCTCTGTACATGATGCAATGTTAGTCAAATAGGATGCAAGGGGTTATTCTTTTCTTGTTTTAAGAAAATGTATTCATAATGGTTGTGATATGAACAAATCCATTGGAAAGTGGTGAAATAAGATGTTAAATTTTTATCCTTTTATTAAAATATTATAAGGATATTGTTTTCTTCAACCTTAAATGAGATGACTGAATATTGATTCCTTTTATCCAAAAGGGTAAAGCTCATTTTCATAATGCTCCATTTACCATTAAAACGTTTTAGAAAACTCTGTATTTGGGATGGGAGATTGAAGTAATCTGGTTATTGCTATTCAGAGTGAGTGATGCTCTACCCCCCCCCCCCCCCCCCCCTGTATTTGGGATGGGAGATTGAAGTAATTTGGTTATTGCTATTCAGAGTGAGTGATGCTCTACCCCCCCCCCCCCCCCCTGTAGATTGAATAGACTACAAGGCACTTACTGACCGACTGAACAATATGATTGTTTGTAGGGCGCTATATAAAATATCAATTATTGTTATTATCATTATTATTATTATTATTATTGTTTTGTTCCAAGGAAGTGCCTATAGAAGTACCTGCAGAGGCCCCAGCTAAAGAGGAAGTCAAACCAGTGGAGAAGAAAAAAGGTATATAACAATAACATTCCAGCCATTCTTTCTCATTAGAGCTTTTTCTTTTTACGCAATCATGGCTATGCTAATGTTTTGGAAATTATCAAACTATAGCTTTGAATTGTCTCCTATTTCTTTCAAAAGATCACGGAAATGCCAATGTTTCCGGAATTATCATATTTCAGTGGGACATAACTATTAGTTTCGTGTTTAACAAATATCAATTACAATTTGCTTTTTGACTGTAGTGTCTGTTGAAAGCATGTATCTCTTTCAATGAACCAGTATATGCTTGCCTTAAACTCAGTTGGCCAATTTCTTTAAATCATATCATGGCAAATGATATGGCATTTTTGAGTACTGCACTTCAATCAAAATTGATGCAAACTATTCAAATAGATTGGATAAGCCTGACAAGCAAAGTGTTAACAATCATTGACTATTTTAATAGATATTTTGGGGCATCAAGTCCAACAAGTGAATCTTAAAAGTATATAAACAATGATTGACAATTAACTAGTTCAACATGTTGCTTGCTTGTTTTCAGATGCTGCGGCCGTGAAGAAAGATGCGGAAATGAAGAAGAAGAAGGCTGAGGAGGAGAAGGAGGCCAAGAAGAAGCGTGAGGCTGCCGCTGCTAAGAAACGCATCTTAGAGAGGGAGGCTGAGGAGGCAGCAGATAATGCAGGTAGGTGGCGCTAGTGGTCTGGCCTTGTTGTTATGCCATTTTGTACCTGCAGAACTACAATATGTGAGGCCCATTGTAAAGCAACCATTGAGCTTTTGATGGGCTATTATTTTCAACAAATGAATTTCTTTTCTGTTCAAAAAAACAACAGAACTGTTCTATATATTTATTGCTGTCCTACTTTATATATCATGGGTTGAACTGTACTGAGTGTTTCACTTTTCCTCTGATTGCAGCCTTGGAGCATGTGTTGAATGTGGTAATAGGCGAGACAGTTGAGGTGGCGCGTGTGGCCATCGAGAGACAGAAAGCTGCAGCGAAGGCTATCAACACCCACACAGCACAGCTGAAACAGGCCATGGACGAGGGCAAGGATCAGCTCTGGCTGGCCGTAACACAGGCCTACGATGCCAAGAAAGAGGCTGTGGTCAAGGCTGAGGAGATCCTGGAAAAAGCACAGTAAGTAAAAGAGGTCATAGAGGTCAAACAAGTTTGGGTTGGAAACAATATTTTTAGAAATATCTGACTGATATTCCTCATGGGTTTAAAGAAATTCTCCTCCAATTAATTTTTGAATATTGCTCCAATGTGCCATGAGTGATGTGCACATTTCAAATGCGAAAGCAATAAAATGACTTGTATTCCTGAACATATTGCTATTTTTCGTTAAATTGCCAATCATTTTTGGCTCATAAGACTGTCATGAAAAAAAAGCAAAATACATACACCTACCTCTAAATAAAGTTATTTGTCCAAACATTACTTTTTGGTTACTTATCATCAAATACAAATGTAATTTGTAAAAATATGCAAGATTCTGAGATGAAGCTTTTCTTATTTTAATCAGGTTTGGGCTCCTGTTTACTAAATAAAAAAAACTTATGAAAGATAATTGGAATAAACTTAGCTATGTGTTTGATGTGATGCTTTTTATTCCCAGATCACAGTGTTGAATTCTAGTTATTACTGTCACTCTTTTCCACATCAAACCTTAATTATTTGATATTGAATCTCTGTCATTAATTGTTACACTTATAGTTCCTAGATCAAACTTTTGGAAGAACCTTTCCTTGTGTTGAATCTCAAGTATTTACTGTGATGTTTGTAATTCCTAGATCAAACCTTGAGAAGATGAAGCAGGCCATTCAGGAGGGGAAGAAGAGCGCCGTAACCAAGGGCAACAAGGTGCTGTTGTCGGCGGAGGAGAACCTGAACCAGATGGTGTATGATCTGGAGTCTGCGCGCGGAGAGTTCTCCCGGGCCAAGTCAGACGCCAACGTCATGCAGGAGTTCAAGAGTCTGGTGGAGAAGGGCAAGGAACAGCTCAAGAAGGAGCTGGAGAGTATCGTGCCGGACGTCAAGCTCGGTGGCAAGAGAGGTAAGGACAATGACAGAGAGGGTCCACCAGGGATAGTTGCGTCCATTCTGTTAAGAGAAGCCACAGTCAATGTATCCTTTTAAGATGTGATCTTGATTTTATCTGATTATCAATTCTGGAGATTTTGATAGGTTTTGTCTGGACTTGTAATTGTTAAAAATAACTTGGCATAATAAATGGTAAAATATTTGGATTATTAGGCTCTGGTCAATAATCCTCCGAAAAAGCATCTAAACCCTGTCATGTTGGTACTCATTAGATAGCTCTCACTGAGTACTCTCATACAAGTACCCATATGCCAGGGTTTCAGTCATTTTCAGGTTTTTGCATCATTTTGTATTAGCAAAATTAGAAACTAGCAGCATAAAGGTTAAGATGAAGCTGTGTAGTACTATAACCTTCTTATTATGGAATGCGAGATTATGGAATGCGCTTCCACAACACCTGAAGGATTCTACATCATGTCAGGCCTTCAAGAAGTGTCTCAAAACACACCTTTTCAGGCTCGCCCATTGAGGCGTTGTGGACTATGACTCAAACTATGACAATGTGCAGCGCTTTTGAACATTTTATGAATGGAAAAGGCGCTATATAAATTACAATTATTATTATTATTATATTATTATTATTGTCTCGTCAGGTAAGAAGCTGAGTGAGGATGAGCTGAACACGCTGATTGCCCATGCCCACCGTCGTATCGAGCAGCTCCAGAAGCAGCTGTTGGAGCAGCAGGTCCTGGAGCAGCAGCGGATCAACGCCGCCCTCAAGACACAGCAGCAGCAGGACGACAAGCTGGCCGCAACCATGGTCAAGGTCGAGCTAGAGAGGCAGAGGAGCGACTTCGACGTAGAGAAAACTAAATGGGTAAGAAACGTCACAATATAGTAAACAATTAGGGATGGCACCGCTACTCGGTAATCGATATGGTACTAAATCTCGATATCGAGACAACAAAAATACAATAACTAAATGAGTAAGAAGCTTCACAATGTGAAAAAATATTGTGTCAATTGTTTTGTCCGTTAATCGATAAAAGACTTACCTTAGTCCTTTGACAAAAAATTTAGTGTGATACATGTATAAATGATAGTTCATGCTTCGTGCAGTTCTCAAAAATCTAATTTAAATTCATTTGAATGAAATATTATCAATAATCGAATCAAAAAAATATGTTGATGTTGTTTTTGCAGGAGGCTGAGGCGGATGTTCGGCTGGAGCAGGAGCTGCGCCACCAGGTGGCTCGCCAGACGGCGGCCCACAGTGACCACCTGGCCGATGTCCTGCGCGTCCAGCAGGGGGAGCTGCGTAGGAAGTTTGACGTGGAGCTGAGGGATCACCTGCAAGCAGAGCGCGATAACTTCCAGAACGACGTGGCAGGATGGATTGCCAGAATGAAGGGAATAGAGGCAGCTGTCGAAGGTATTTGATGTTGATTATTGCTTGATAGAAAAATTTCTTTATAATTTGTTGAAGATAATAAACTTTTTCAAATAAGCCAGGAGTAGCATTAGGGGAATAATTTAATCTAAGTTTATCTGGTAACTCTTTTGCTCTCCAAAATCTGAATTTGAATATCGAACTTCTCAGACGTTTGATTTATTTCAGTTATTTTCTTTCCTCATCTGTGAGTATTTTTACTGCAGAGCAAAGCTTACCACACTAAAAAGGCAATGGTAGGAGGCTTAGTCAAATATAAGCTGATAAATAAAAACACTTTCCTTCTTAAGAATCTCTTATTGTAATTTGTGATTGCCAAGAAGAACTCATGTTGCCTCAGGCCTCAATCCCTTCAATTACCTCTCAAGCACGTTTGACTGTACTGAAGTCTAGAGAGCATGTTGTGAACGTTATTATTTTCTTGCGTGTCGCAGGTCGTGCGGAGGCTGAGAAGTTGGGTCGTCAGGCGCAGGAGCTGTGGTTGGCGTGCCAGAGTCTGCAGAACTCCATCGCGACAGGCAAGGAGGGTGAGACCTGGGAGGATTGTCTGCAGCCGCTCGCTAAGGAGGTGGACGCCATCAAGGAAGCCGCAAACAACCACCCCTATGTCATGTCCGTCATAAACACTATGCCCGAGGACGCCCTCAACAGAGGCGTCTACACCGAGGAAAACCTGCGCTACCGCTTCTGGAAAGTGCGCACGCTGTGCAAACGTGTAGCCATGATAGACGAGGCCGGTAGCACATTGTTTAAGTATTTCGTTTCCTACATGCAGTCGCTGTTTATTTTTGACTCGGCGAAAGCGATCACGGATGAGACTGTGGATCCGGAGGAGTTGGACACTTTCAACATCGTAGCGAGCGCCAAGTACCACCTGAGCCGGGGTAACTTGGAGCAGGCCCTGCGCTACATGAACCAGCTCACTGGGGAGTCCAGGCGAGTGGCTGATGACTGGATAAGGGAGGCCAGGTTATTGCTGGAGTCGCGCCAAGCAGCTAGAGCATTAGCAGCATACGCTAGTGCAACGGGAGTCACTACGTTACAGTTTTAATGACACTTTTTCGTACTAGTTTCATTAAGCGGACAGGTTCTTTTCAAGGATGCTTTTTTCTGTTTTGCTCATATATATGTATAGCAAGCTTTGAGGTCTTTCATGAGATAATTGTACTATCAAAGAGTTATTGATACTACTACCTAGTAGTTCTAGAATTAAATTCTTAACTGCTTGGTCTTCTCAACCTAGTGCATTTAATATTTTGTGTTTAGGCACTCTTTTCAACATGAAAGATGCCTTTCCTGTTTAAAAAAGAGATATCTTTTCCTGCTAAGCATGGTACAATAAATAGGACTGGGTAAACTTCTATAGAGTTGCATGAAATACAGAGCCATTTGAAGGAGATATGTACGACTGCACAATATCAAAGGATATTCCAGAAATAAAATCTAACTCTATTCACTTTTACCTGCTTTTATGAGTATTAATCAGTAACTTCACTTGCCATGGGTAACTGGGGAAGTTCCTAAAGCTGACCATAGGTGTGTATATTCTTCACCATTAAAGCATTGTAAAATCTGCCTAATTGATAAGTAGCAGTTTGGTTTGAATTTGACTGCACATATCGTCTCAGAAAAAGCCTAACATAATGAGATGGTTCTTTTCAAAGTTATATTTGAATATGTTTTGTGTTACCAGCAAATAATTGATTAATATGAAATTAAGGCAGCTCTGAGTTGGGGATGTTTGGATAAGGAAGAGTTATAGCCTTATGGGAATGAATATATTTATATATAGAGCCTTAATGATGTGGCTGATATGTGCGGTGCCTTGCAGTATTAGTAATTCAAAGTATGTCCCTTCTTCTGAACCACTCACTAACCAATCAAAATGTTGCACTCCTAGTTCACAAGGGTGCAGGCCAACACCAATTCGGTGGGAGCTATTTTTGTGAAGTGCCAACTAGGGTCTTTTCCGATATTGGTAGTGATGTGCATGATTCAGGTAAAGATCTCCTTTTCCCAATGGGAATTTCGATTTGGAATTTCGCTTATCCTAACTTTTTCATCCAAGTAATGACCATTCAGTTTATGAAGAAGGAAATCTTACTGCACAGGACCACCATCACTTAATTCACTGGTCAACTGTCAAATCAAAGGGGTGGGGGGCTTTTCAAGTTAGATCCTGCTTGCTGCCAAGTATATATGTTGGTGAGAGGATGGCCCCTTACATATATATTGTTGAGAGGACAGTCCTAGTTCAATTCTGACAGCTGCTTTAGGCATTGGCAGGTAGGCCACTATAGTAGGGTGCAGGGTCTTAGCCAGGATTTCAAAAATGCCTGTCCAAAACAGCAATTTCAAAGTTTCTGCCCGTCCAGATTTAGCTACTAATCTACTTCATATCCTTATATCAGTTACAATTAATAGCCAAGTGTGTCAAAAAGGGCAATTTACACCTCATCTCTGTCCTAGAAGATGGTTTGTTAGGAAAATATTTGGTTATTACAGCCTAAAAGTCAAAATTTTAAAAATCGTCATAGAAATTTTTGCCTGTCCAAACAGGAGGTTTTTAGGAAACTACCTGTCCAAAAGACAGGTAGGATGGGACCTGGCTAAGTCCCTGGTAGGGTGTCGGTTAGCACCATAGTGATCCCTGTAAATAGTGAGACAAATGTGGTCACGTATGTCAAAGTAAGTCCAAGTATGCCCCTTCTTCTGAGCCACTTATTAACAAATCAAAATGATGCACTAATAATTTTCAATGATCTATTAATTGAAAATGCTGGTGAGCAGGTCTTGAGATGTAACTTATTTGTTTTTGTCTGCATTCTCTAAAGTTATGTTGTTCCGATTGGGATCATAGTTACAGGCCTGCTATAAATTTATCTACAGAATATTTATCCTCAGAACATTCTTAAGCCCAGTCATTGCTCATATATTACATATATTTGGCAATGTTAGTATCCACTTATCCCAAGATAAGTGATTTTTTATAATGAGAATTGGCACCTATCCGTATGAGACATTTCCAGAAATGTCCACCATTTATTAGGGTATAGGTATTCAAAACAGCTATAAAACTAAAATTTAACAACTATAGAACCTTTTCCCGTTAATGATATTGAGTTATTCACATTTTTTCTTGAAATGCACATTTTCTATCACACCTATTAGATTGATAATATCTAAGCATTTCTGTAAGGGTATACCAGCCTTGAACTAATGAGAAAAAAGATTTGGATTGTTGCTCAAAGCTCACATCTAACCAAAGATAAAGGATGAACATGCGAATGTATGGTTCATTTCACTACTGAACTATGTACTAGCACATTTCCGATCAAATTATCTTGGAGAATTGAAATAAATCATGTATTTAGATTTTCGTGTCATTTCTTGATATCTGCTTCCAGAATGAATATTTTATGGTTCCTTTAAAAAGGATGTACCAGATAATACCTCGATAAATCTTTGAACGGTATACAAAAATCGTTCAAAGACAATCTGTTGTCCAACAAAAAGCATCATTCATAGATTCGGAGAGATAGTGCGAACACTAGGATCATGTCAGTAATTCCATTTATCTCCACCAGGTGGGATTTACAAAGATGGCGAACTACAAATGCTTCTATAATGCTTAAAAACCCTAAATATTACAGAAAACTAAGGCCAGGCAAACAAACGATGCTATTGACATAATGATGCCACAGATGTTGATCTTGTTTTAAATGTTAAGATATGGTGTTTAGTGTGCACACATCTAGCAGAGGTGTTTTAATCCTTCCAATGCTAAAGCTACTTTCGCAAAAGCACACGAAAGCGAAGATTTTCAAAAATCATCTAAACCCTGTCATGTTGGTATTCATTGGATAGCTCTCATGAGTACTCCCAGATGAATACCCATGTGCCAGGGTTTTAGTCATTTCCTGTTACATAGGGACAGAACCTAACCTCTGTATTTTGCGAAAATGGGATCGTTGGACACCCCTGGTGAAATTGGAGACATTGTAGTTTTGAACCAAGTCATGCTTGTAGATTTCCTTGCAATTGTCATCTGGATCAATGATAGGTTAGTATGAATAATTTCTGAATAAGCCTCTATTGACAAAATATATTAAGGTTATTGTTTGTCAAGTTCTTGCAAACTTTTCTCCTTCAGCTCAGAGAGTCAGCTCCTATCAAGGCATGTGGGTGTTATAGCGCATTACCAAAATAGTTGCAACTTTTTAGCAGCTACAGCCATGGGGGTTAAACAAACTTATTTGGAGAAGAGGAAAGTGACAATAGTCTTATTTAAGGAGAGTTCATCATTTACTCCCATCTTGCTGAGTCGCATTGGATTTGAAATGCTGTTCATTAATTTTACCTGAGTGTACATTGATAGCCATTAAAAGTTTGCTAATGAATTAAACATGGCCCATTTTGCATAGGGTGGTTCAAAAAGGTCAGAATATTTTAGGAATATCTATTAAACTTCTATGGAAGATATTTTATGTGAAACCTTCAATATGCCTTACCTAGCACTTCATTTTATTTCTCATCTCTTCTAATATAAAGTGGTTCTAATTTTCACGAGTACCATACCATACACACACTACTTATCAAGGGCAGTGCTGATCATGAAAGAGTCAACAGACATTTCACTGCGGGAAGTTCCACAACAAAAACAATAATACCGGTATTCACTCCTCAAGATTTCCAGCTTGTAATAATTACAGAAATACTATATAGATGGCAGCACAAGCAAAAGTACTTCATGACAACAATCATTTGAGATCATCTTTAAAGCTCACTTGCTGATATAAATTCATGGGATCTAAAGATTACAGAGCACTCCTCAGTAGCTAGCCGCCATATTTGTTTGGGTTTAGGTATGGTATGGTAGAGGTACTCCCAGGATGAGTATTTAGTGCAAAGCCTCCCACTGGCAGTGCCAGAATGTGCTAGCACAGGGTAGGCCACCTCCCTTACACAGCCCACAGGGCCATTACCAGTGAGAACAGCAGTATTGCCAGCTCGGAGTCTGTTGCTTTTCTCTTATGAAAGACTGCTCACTGCCAGCCTCCTGGACTTAGCACTAAAGCTATTTTAGTGCTATGTGACTTTCATAATACCTAGAATCTGCTCATACTTTAAAATGAACGAGGTCACCATTTGAGTGTGCAAGCTTTAAGATATATCCTATCCAAAAATTGTTTTAGGAGCATTTTCATACATCAGACTTGTTCTTTAGCTTTGCTAAACTGGTCCCTTCATAGGTGTTAAGTAGTTTCTTTTGCATTACATAGTTTGGATAATAGAAATGATTGTGAAGTTAAAATGTAGGTGTTTTATGACACTATTGGAAGGCATGAATTAATACACCCGACTTGCATGTACTTTCTGACAATTTTGACCAAGATTTTTTGACAAAATAACTCTACCCAAAGAAAGGAGAGCCAGAAATAAGTGAACTGGAAACCGGCCCCAACTGCAATTAGGTTTTTGACAAAAAAAATTCATTTGTTCCTTTTCGGACTCGAGAACTTCACAGCAATGGCCCACATTACGGTTTTCCATTTCTCAGTGGGTAAGAAAAAAGACAAGCAGAAAGAATATCAGGTTTCATGATTTTATTTCAAATATTTCCAACGGAAGATCAGTTCTTAGGGTTCATGTCTACACTCCATACAAGCTTATCTACACAACATAGCGACAACTAATACAAAGGACAAGCGCACAGACAGAGACTGCTTGCCAAACATGGTCGGTCACCAAGGTAACACACGCAGTGCTCTCCAAATATGGACATAAAATCCTAATATGGTGAACGGTTCAGCGGAGCACCTTGGTAACTAATTCCATTATTGAAAATGATCACTTCCTCTAAGGATGCCTTTCAAAATATGGCAAATCACTACACAACAACACATCTGTCCAGCCTTAACTTAAAAACACTTATTTATGCAAAAATAGCTTGTGGACTTTTATCATGTGGACAGAGTTCCATATTTAGCAACCAGCCTCCTGCCTCTCTCTCTCTCTATTCTACATTAATGCACAACACTGACGATGATGTGACCTGGATCACACCTCTCCCTTCACTACCTCATCTAGTGGGGTTACAACCAATCAGGAGCTGTTTCTTCACACGCTTCACATCCCTGACCTTGCAGCCGGCATGGCTGGCTGCAGTGGGCACGCGGGGTACACAGGGTGTGGGTATGGGCACTCGGGTACCATCAAAGAGAGATTAAAGGAAACTTTGATTGATTACCCTTGCTTGAGACCAGAGTTATCATCTGATACAAGTAATATGAATGTGCATCTGGTTATGCCAAAAGTATGGATAACAGTTGCGTGGCTTCAACACAGTTACCTTATCAAAGAAAGTATCTTCAATCTCAAACAAGAAAGTTTCGCAAAGAAAAATCATAACCAAATATCATTTATACGATGATTTGAATTTCTTGATCAGATCATAACCAAATATTATTTGAACGATGATTTAGGTTTCTTGATCAGACCTGGTCAGTAATGAGAATTATCCTGGCACCTGGGTGCATCAATTAAATAACTGAATCCAATGATGTCTTGCCTTAACTACTGCTTTTCAAGCAAATAGTGTTTGGCAGGTGATTCCTATAATATATTAACTAATCAGATGATCACTGAAGGTGCAGTTTGGAGGAGACTCTTCTTGCAAAGAAATTCTCCTGAATGAGTTGGAGTAACCCTTGGCCATCTTGCCAACTAGTTTTAATTAACAGAAAAACATTGGTGAAGATTCTGATAACATGAATTAAAATTTGGCCTCAAGTTATTCCATGCTGGAAAAATGAATTTCTTGTTTCAGTAACATATTTTGTATCAGAAACACAGTCAGAACTACTAGCTCAAAATGATTTAGGTCAACCGATGCTACCCAGATAAGTCTACTGAAATAAGTACAGGGTCCGCAGGGCTATAAGTTCCTCAGATCTGCTTGTCTTGAGATGTCGCAGGAGGTTTTCTGAACGGGGTGAGTATTAAGGTTGGACCCTACAGTTTTCAGTGGGAGAGCTAGGGAGTGAGGTTAGGATGATCCCCTAAACATGAGTGAACCACCAATTTTGGAGGTTCACATGCTGCCATTTTATCCATGATTTTGGCTGAAGATTAAGCGAACACGCCCTAGAAGGTTATCCACTGCACTTAACCCTTCCAATGCTAAGTCTACTTTCATCCAAAGCACAAGGACGCAAATATGTTTGAGAACCATCTAAACCCTGTAATGTTGGTATTCATTGGAAAACCCTCACTGAGTACTCTCAGATAAGTGCCCATGTGCCAGGGTTTGTATCATTATTCAGTTGTTTTTTTGCATCATTTGTATTGGCCAAATTAGCCAGAGCATAAGGGTTAAGTGCTGTTGTTTCTGTCCCTGGTTTGCCTAGATGGATAGTGAAGGAGGGTGCTTTTCCAGGCCCTACCTGTCTGCTGTGAGGAGTGATTACTACACGCGCGATTAGCAAGATACACTAGAATGTTATAAACTACTGTCTATTATAAATATTGCAAAGGCAAAATGGAATGATGTACAATAAAAGTGTGTAAAAACTATTTTTCTTCTAAATCTGTAGAAAACATGCCTAACGCAGCAAAGCCTTATGAGAGACTCCACCCGGCCGGCAGCAGCTCAAACTGTTGTGTTATTATAGTGTCTTCGGAAATCAAACTACAGTTTACATAGAACCCAAATGAACATGGAACTAGTGAAGTAACGAGTTAAACAATGAAATGAAGAAGAGAAGTTACATGGCAAAACAAACTTAAAGTGGAGTTGTGAGTAGGACGTGGACTTCAGTCAGCCCTTGCCTCCCCATTCCAATGAAAAATAGCGTAATAGAGGCCTTCGCTTTATACAAGTGACCTCTCTCTCTCCTATTGGCTAATTAAGTTGCCATCCGCATAACAGATGAATAACACAATGACGCCGACTCGTTAGTACACAGCGCCCCCTACAAGTAAGAAGGGATTCGACCCCGCCCACCTAACGCAATCAGTTCTGTGCAGAGACCATTTCCCCAGTATCCAAAATAATTGGATCTCTGCAGAGAACCAAGTTCCTCCTCCTCCTGGTGGTGGGTGAGAACACTAGCCAGGAGGGGTAGGGGGCGCTGTTTGACGACGGCTACATGTGGTATTTGTTTCACTACCAAGCACCATTTAAACGCTTACTGTGTGCAGAACAAAACAAGATGACACAAACTAAGTCCACCATTAGTAGTTTTAGAGTAGTGCCCGCCCCCTCATCTAGGGGGCGCTCTCCACGGAGAACATGCAGCCTCCTAACTGAATCCTCCTCTGAGTAATGATATGATCATGAAGTCACCAGACTTGATATAGTTCAAACGAGGGCCAGTATGCATGGAAAGGGATCCAACAGGATGGATCGATCGAGGCTGGACTATCAATTCAGATTGGTCAAAAAGAGTTCAGTTGTCATACACCACAAGTTTAATGAGTGTGTTGTTGATACAATTGACATCATGAGTGAGCACCACCAACTAAGGTCTCGTTCCAGCTCAACAGCTACTACAAATATAGAGCCAATCTGATCTTGGCCCCTCCCCTCTGCATGTGCTCAATATCTCTCCTCCTCCTTCTCCTCCTGTTCGTTCTCCGCCTCAGCATATATTGTTCATGTTATCTGGATGTGAAGTCCACCCTGCAGTCCCCAGCAGCAGCAGCTGTGGGGTTGCCCAGCCAGCCACCTGCTGATGATGTAGTAGTAGTAGGTGTGTCTCTGACTAGCTGGAGATCTCCGGCTTGGGCAAGTGGATGGCCATGTCGGTGGTGGCGGCGTGCATGGGCATTGGTGCATGGGAGACAGCAGGGTGAGGCGGGTCCATGGTGGAGTGGACCGTCACCATCGGGGCAGGGTATGGGAAACCTTGTCCATTCATACCGCCCTCTGGCATGCCTGAAACAACAAACAATACAAACATTGAGTTATGGAGCAACAACAATAGCAACAAGGCAGATTTTTATGGATAAAATCTGAAAAGGAAAGGACAACAGAAATATGGAGTGAATTAAGAAATGAACATAGCTGCAATTAGATCAGTTTGTTGTTATAAAGAGATAACATTGCAGCACCTGTACAGTTTAATAAGTGAAATAGCACAATAGGAAACTTATTAAGAAACTGGGGACTCAAGTAATAATACTTCAATCAGAAAATCATTTCTCACAATAAGAAAGCAACAGGTAACAAAACTAAAACCATATTATTCAAGCACATTTTGTTGAGAAGACAAATTAGGCCAAGTTAGAAATAAGGCAATGACAAACTTCACCACAACCTTACAACTATACAGATGCTTGGCTACTCTCTTAAGTTCTATCTTGAGACTAGGTTACTCAAAGCATGGTATAAACACACATGCATGCATGCACACACAATATAATTAAATACAAGAAAAACAAACAAATATACAACAATTGAAGGCCAATTCTGAAGGATGGTTTCAAAAATATGTTGTTGTTATTACTGGATGACTTCTTTCCACCTAAATAATGATACAGCTAATGTTGATTTTGAGTACAATCTAAAATGATCAAAATTGGGCACACACATTTAAAGTATCGATCTTCAAAAAGGGTTTTTAACAGCCGAATGCAAATATTTAAATAGATTTGAAACATTGTTTAAAATTGGCCTCAGCATCTTGAGATTTCTTAATCTGTTAGCGCAACTTTAGACGATTTGCAAAGGTTAGCAGCAACCTTTGATGCCCTGAAAAGCCATATGGACTGAAGCAATAGCATGTCTCCATTAAAACAAATAAAGAAATGTTGTTCTTGAAAATGATCAACTTTTAAACTTTCTTTATGAATGCTGTATTTAGGGGATTGGTACAAAGGTGAACCTCTCTATACAAGCAGTTTTCTGAAGAATTAACTCAAAAGAAACTCAACTTTTATGATAGTTTATCTTTTCTTTTTATTAGGCCATCCAATTCCTGACTCTATAGCCAATGTGACAGCAAATATGCACATGATTTTGATGAGAAGAAAAGTATTGTAAAATTAATAGAAATTTTCACCTAATAAATGTTAATGACTTAGACCAAAATATTTTTCACAGGGAAATGAATTTTTCCATATTTCCATCTTATTTGACCAGATGGACTTTCAGATCACTGGTATGTTAAGGTATCAAGCCATACAGGTGTAGTGGTAAGAGAAATCACATGACCTATGCTCTACAGGTAGAAACAGCATTGAAGGAAACACACCAAAGCCACAGAAAAGGCACACCTTGAGTAACAGAGATAGGAGCCAGTCTCCCAGCAGGTTAAGGAAGGAGCAAAGAACAGGGATTTGATTCCAGTTTTACAAAGCCATCCAACCATTACCATGTCCTTATTACTTACAATCATTTTCTTCTTTCAGAACTATATCTTCATCTTGTATTTAAAGCACTTATGAACATTATAGGTAGAAAGGGTGTTCAATTTAATATCAATTATTATTATAAATTTATAGTTATCTTACTCTAATAAAATCAAACTACAGAATAATAAAAAAAAAAGTCTTGCGCAATTAATGTCAAAGATGATACATAAGGAATTTAGGAAAGTGCATGATAGATATACATATTGAAGGCAATAATATATATTTGGTATTTGCGTATGTGTAATTTCACAATTTGACTGTAGGACATGACTTAGTTCTATGGCAGCTTTGTGACTGTATCAAGGTAACTACCATCGTCACACTAGTCTGTCCTCTGAGAGGCGGGGATTTCCCGGGGAACATGCAGTACTAAATAGCCAGGGGCAATGCATCAATAGGAGAGATACCCTCAAACAAAATCTAAACATTTCTGTCCAAAACCACCGGTAGTTTTCTTAGCCTAATTCTTGCTAGGATCAATAAAGCACTTTTTCATGTGTTCTGAATTCACACAATTTTGTCAGAAAGAATTAATGATTACATATCCTTTTCTCATTTTTTCATAACCAAAATGTCAAGACTACAATAGATATTGCATGTTAGCTACGATAGCTATCAGCATACTACTGCATGTTCACCATAAAAATGCCTGAAAAGTACAGACTGAGCTCTGCAGAGACCGACATAACTTTTTCTCACACCTACTTGCCTTGTAGAAAAGTCAACCATAAGCTCTATTTAGAGCTTTATTACCAATGACCATCTTAGTGAATAAATCAAGTATTTTTTTCTCATTCTGCTTTTTTCCCATAAACACACGGAATTTTGGCAATAACATATAATTGCTCAGTAGGGGGAAGTCTGAGTGAGAGTTTGCATTCCACAACTGGATTTTGGGTGATTTCATTAAGCTAGGGCAAGCAGGACAAAAAGGTATGTCAGATTCAACACGTGGCAAATTCATCCTTTTGCATCTTATGTGCTCACATTGTCTAAAAAAAATCTGGACAAAACCCATCATATTTAGTAATATCTAAAGAATTTTGAAGGGGTACTGTATCATGAACAATAACTTTCGGTCAAATATTTCTCAGTGTCTTACTTTGGGATCAAGATTTCTTCAGACCATGTGTGAGAGGGCTATGGGTGGTTGTTGCAAAGCTCAGGTCATAACCAGTACTATCACACATTGTTAGTGCCATCTACTCTAGAGTTAACAGACAATGCAAGCTGGGTTTTATCAATGCTCATGAAGAATTTCAGAGCAAGTATTCCTTGTATTTCTGGCTAGCCTTATAGTATAATTTGAATAACAGAAATAATGGAAATCAAGTTCATTGTTTATAAAGTTATATTCCATCTGTGATTTTTGTTAATCCAGCCTTTTTACCCAAATGCAGTACTTTAAAGGTTTGGGTCTTTTTTACCCGTCACAAAATGTAGGCAGACTTAGTCACATCATGATGAAAATAATTGAAATAGGTTTAAACTTGGTGGTTCTTGAGCAAAATGGAGTTTCTCACAAAAAGGAATGCTAGCGATAGATGGCGGGTATATTTCATTTATTTAGTTTGGGAGGTAAAAGATAAAGTTCATTCATGACTTCCAACATGTCTTGGCAATTTTTATGAAGACACAAGGCTCCATCAGCAACTAAAACCCAGTTTGCATCTTTTGTCGCTATCCAGTTAATTGGAAACGGAAGGAAATACAACTGCCCAGAAATGTACGACACAGCAAAGCATAGGAACATCTCAGGTATGGTTAAAATAGGCATTTCAGGGTATAATTATTATCACGTAAGAGCACAGTGCATCATGAGGTGTTGTGGTCTGGTGGTGACAGCATATCAGGTACCAGGTTGAGGGGAGCTTCTGATATTACATGCCAGATATACCCTCATAACCACATGGTTGCAACTGACACTATCACTTGAATGTGATGTCAGAGAATAAGAAGCTCAAGGGAGAAACGGACTCCTAAGCTTCTAGTCTCATTTCTTCTAATGGCTTTCAGATAAGTCATAATTAGTTCAAGGTCGTCTAGAGGTCATATATAGACATTTGCCTGGCAAGTGTCAATTATTTCAGGGCAGATGTGGTGAGAGATTTTTGAGGTGAAAAGGGTGAAAAACCAATTCAGAAGGTAGTGGTTAACCTTATTTTAACAGCCGCCTGTACCGTTTGACTGTGGAGGCCCGGATGGGGGTGGTAGTTGTGGTTGTTGTTGTTGTGGTGGTGGTTGTGATGTTGGTGGTGGTTGATGGTTGTTAACTGGCAGGAAAAAAGAAGGCGAATCATGAGTTTATTTTATACCACCATTTCGAAATGATGCCATTTAGGCATTTAACAAAGGTAACCATTAATAGCCATTGTATGGCACCGACTAGTGCATACATATTCAGATTTAATGCTAACCCCAAGTGGACTCCAATTAATTCCCACCTTCAATGCGACAAAAAGGTTATGAGGCTCGTCCTTAACCCAATCATGCCTGAAACTTCTCTCTAAATATGATGTCACAATGCATGGAGACAACATGATTGAAATAATTTGGAAATAAAGAATAAATCAATTAACTATTAGAATAGTAAAAGGTTGGATAATGATTCTTATTTTACCTTTGAATAGTTTCAGACAAATGCTTCAATCACAAAGATATCAAAATGGCGAGTTTCTTTTTGGGTATGGATGGGTAAGAACAGCTATCTCTTAAACTATTAAGAATTCCAAGGCTTTTCTGACACTTATAAAATTGAACTTTCTCAAAGGAAGGCCCCTGCACTTAAAGCCTATGCTGGCACCAAAATTCTTTATGCACACAAAAGCTAAACATATTCCAGAGAAGCAAGTATTCAGTAAATTTAAGTTCTTTTCCAAGTTGTCCTTTTTCAAAAGTGCATCTCCCAAGCCACTGGACCACATAAAAAGATGGGAGGTGTAAGTTGATATGGTTTGATTCAGAGAAAAATGTGGCTTCAGATCCACATATGTCATATTCAAACACACACACACACATATATATATATATATATATATATATATATATATATATATATATATATATATATATATATATATATATATATATATATATATATATATATACACATATATATATATAATATATATAATATATATATATATATATATATATATATATATATATATATATATATATATATATATATATATATATATATATATATATGTATATATGTGTATATATATATATATATATATATATATATATCCATATATATATATGCAGAGATGTTTTACACTATCCACATTCCACATTCTTTGACAACCAGAAATTCCATATTTCAATATTGTGTAATCATTTTCCTCAATTGCTTTCATCCTCGTTAAACTGCCTCCTTCCGTGAGGGGGAAATACCTAATATCAAGAACTCATCCACCACGTCAAAAGGCCAGCCAGCCAGCCAGCATATGTAGTTGGTGGCCTGAATATATTTCAAGGTGTGTTGTAAGGCAGCCATGTCTAGTCTCCTATTTTTTTCAAGCTGTCCTTATTGCGCTTGAAAAAGAAAATTGCTTGGAAGGTATACAAATAAAACCTGACAACATCGAACAACATAACATAGCATCAGCACTACTGCTCAACACTCAATACTGCGAGGCACTACACAAGGAAATAATGGCATCTTCAACTTATGGTCAATGGTATTTTACATGGACATAATGGCATTCAAGAGAGAGCAACTTATCTGACAGAAAATTTCTGGCATTCTAAAAAATTCTAAATTTCTTGGAATTAATTGAGCCTTTTAATAATAAAATAAATTCAAATAATTGTTAAGAAATCTCTTGGCCAAAATAGCAGGCTACTTAATAATCGGCATCGACTGAGAAAGCAGGGAAGAGGGCAAGCCAATGGAATGACAGCAGTGCTTTGCAAGAAGCCAAATTATTCAGGAATACTGCTTGACAGACAGTCTCTAGCAGTTAGTAGCATCAATTATCAAAATATCTAGGTCTAATTCACCAAAGAGAAAGATAGCGTCTCACGTCATGCAGATGGAGGATCTGAAGCAACTCGGAGAGAGATTGCTGGTGAAAGTCTGAATCTGAATCAACTCACAACCAAGCCAGGATCTTAACTGAAAACTCGTTAGTCTTTAGTGTGCATTTCACATTAACTCCTTATTCAAAAAATAATTCAGTGGTTTGGAGGAAACCTCATTGTGTGTTATTGATTAAAAAGAAGTCTAAATAACCTTGTTTAGCAATTTCAGAGATGTTACGAATGAGAGATGTTGCTTGGTGATAACCCATTCATACTCAATGCAAATACAATCTTAATATCAAAAATCAAATTAAGGAAATTTAAATTGAAGATGTATCAAAAGCAGCTAGTAGACAAATTTAAAAACCTATTTCCAAATTCCAAACATGAGTAGTACTCTCATTTATTCGAAACAAAAGAATGAGAAACAGGTAGCTTAATGGTTGTTGTTTCCCTAATAGTCTGAGTATATTAAGTATATGCAAATGAGCCTGAATATATGCAAATGAGCCAGCGCACAGAGGCACTTTGAGGATGAATGGGTTAATTGTTGTTAAACTCTATCCTGCTGACAGTTAGAAACTACCTCCCAATCCGGGCTGAGAATATAATAAAAGGGACATCCACCTGAATAGCGATCTTTCTTACTTGAGGTAAAATACTCCTTATTGACACAGTTCCTAAGGCTGTCGGGAATGCGGCCAACGATCGCACGGCGCACTTCCCCGGCAGCCATTTCTCGTAATTCCGTAATACTCTGATCACTGTAGAAAGCTGAGTGGGGAGTACAGATCAGATTTGGACAGTCTTTCAGAGGGCCTAGAAAATATATAAATAGCAGAGCATGAGACATCATAACAAATACAAAGCTCATATATTTCATATGAAACAATGGCTCAGGATTCAGAAAAAATAACTGCTGAGCTTAATGAATCTTTCCCTAAACAATTTTGAAATGACAAAAAGAAGTTAGTGTTCTTTTGTCTACCAATCTCTGCGATTTGACAACAGATGTGTTTCTTCTAAATTATCACATTTAAGATAGTGTTAAAGGACAATTATACCATGAATAAAAAATCTGCCCAGATAGTTTCTTAGAGTATGTTCTACCTGAACCTGAGTTCCCACTACTGCCATCCTTCATACTAGAAGTATATTGCTGTTTATACACATCCTAACACACAAGAAATTGGGATACTGGAAGAAACCATTTTAGTCTATTAATAGCTTATCTGAAGCTGCATGGAACGCACTTGTCATTCGCAGCTACCTTCAGATGAATTAACAGCTACCCTCTACTCTTCTAGCTTAGCATTAAAGAAGAGTTGATAATCATCTCCCCACTTACTGTTGGCCACCACAAACGGCTCGTTTTC
The DNA here is from genome assembly GCA_963942565.1 of Maea johnstoni. Taxonomy (NCBI): domain Eukaryota; kingdom Metazoa; phylum Annelida; class Polychaeta; order Spionida; family Magelonidae; genus Maea; species Maea johnstoni. Next base: position 37,785,352 of record OZ012694.1, on the reverse strand, counting down.
GTGCACGTCTAGAGCGGCGGCTCTGATTCGTCCGTCCTTGAGTGCTGCGGCCAGAGCGTGCTCATCCACTAGTCCTCCTCGCGCCGTGTTGATCAAGAATGCACCTGCAGCGAGAGAGGATTACAAGTTACTAGCGTCTGGGTGATTGGGGAGAACAAGGCAAAGAGGGTAAGGAACAGTTGGGATTAAATTGGGATAACAATTTGATATGTGATAGTGCACGCCTTCCAGAAGGATACCATAAGGGAAAGGAACTAGTTGGATTAAAATCTAAAGTTATATGTGATATTGCACCCTATCATCTAAGTTGCAAGAATGTAATTGCAACAAGGGATTACATATTACAAGCCTCTGGGTGATCGGGGAGAATGGTACGAAAAAGGAAAGAAGATTTTAGGGATTAAACTGAAAATTTATGTGATATTGCACCCTTCCAATCTATTTTGCAAGAATGTAACTGCAGCAAGAGTTGATTAAAAGTTACAATCATCTGGGTGATCCAGGAGAGGGATACGAAAAGGGAAAGGAACTAATGATGGAGTTGAAATATTACTTTAATCTATTTGTGATTGAAGTTCGCCTAAAAAACAATCATCTGCAAGCTTCTATGCCAATGAAAAATAATTGGAAATAAATCTTTTTAAATTTTAAAAAATATTCCAAGGGAATTTAATGGTGTGGTTCATGTGAACATTTCTCATTCAGATATTTTGCAGAAATTGTTTTCCTTAAGATTACGCCTAACGTGACAGGTTTTTTATTGGAATCTACAGGCTAAAAAGGTCAATATGTGTGTGTGTATGTGTGTGTGTATGTGTGTGTGTGTATGTGTGTGTGTGTGTGTGTGTGTGTGTGTGTGTGTGTGTGTGTGTGTGTGTGTGTGTGTGTGTGTGTGTGTGTGTGTGTGTGTGTGTGTGTGTATATATATAAACACTGCATCTGCAGGATGGTATGTGCGAGATGTGGAAAAGGAGACATAAGGTCAAAGGAAAGAGGAGGAATCCCCTGTATAAAGGTACCTGGTCTCATCTGTTTGATGGTGTAGTCGTTTATGAGATGATGGTTGTGTTCGTTGAGGTTGCAGTGCAGGCTGACACAGTCACTCTGGAAGAGCAGGTCCTGCAGTGTGTAGACTCTTGTGATACCTGGAACAACATGTAACATCGTCATTATCAGCAACGCTCTTCACAAGTCAAGGCTGGACATAACATATGTGTACAGGTGAACTTGGATGTGACGGACCACTGTACAACGGATCTTTGCATATGACGGACGATATGCTTGGTCCCAGTTCGATGCATATCAAGTATTTGTCATATGTATACGACGGATTTTGCATATGACGGACCAATTTTCCTGGTCCCATTGAGTCTGTCATATCCAAGTTCACCTGTACAACTTTCTTGAAGGATGGGGACTTGCGTGGACTCAGTACACAAAAGGAAAATGTCTCATGTATTCAAATTACAGAGAAACCTCTGAAATGCGAACACTTAAGGACAGGGTTAAAGTGTTAATACTAGATGTTCACAACTCAGATGTCTTTACTCAATGTATAAGGATCAAATGAGACTTGAAAAGTGCATTCTTAACAGGTGTTCAGATAAGGTTCCATATAGGGACGTACAAAGATTCATAGGAGTTAAAATAAGAAAGGCGCTAGATACTAAATACTCATTTCTATTTTTTTCAAATTATCATTCTACATGCCAACATCATGTTATGACTCTTGAGAGTTCCTAGAACATCTCTGTGTGTGCGACATAAGAGTACTTACCTAATGACTTTTCTATGCCATCAGGGAGATAGGGATCATAGAAGATGACGTTGAAACCAAAAACTTTAGCCCGCAAGGCTACAGCAGTACCAATACGACCTGAAATGTTCATAGAATAAATCAGTACCAAGCATCTATCAAAATTACAGAATCTATCAAAACTGTGTAAAGCTTGAGTGCGAGCGCTTTTGAACATCATTGATAGAAAGTGTGCTAAATGAAATATCAATTTATGATCATAATTATTATAACTATTATCATTATTATTATCATCATCATTTTTATTTCTATTATTACTATTGTTATCAACTAGGCCTACAATGCCAAGCATGCGTCCCCTCTTACTGAAGCTAACTTTAATAATAACAGATCATAGGAGAACACTTAAGCTTTGAAGTATTTAAGTATGAACTAAATCCCAAAGAGAGAGGGAGTGTATTTCCTACCTAGGCCTACAATGCCTTATGTGTCACCCTCACTGAAGCTATCTTTAGTAATGACAGATTATAAGAGAACAATATGCTTTGAGGTACTGTAGGAGTACTCAAGTATGAACTGAATCCCGGAAAGAGAGAAGAGAAGGTGTTTTTCCTACCTAGGCCTACCATGCCTAATGTATCGCCCCTTACTGAAGCAGTTTAATAATGACAGATTTTAAGAGAACACTATGCTTTGAGGTAGTCTATAGGTACATAAGTATGAATCCTGTAGAATGGGAGAGTTTTTCCTACCTAGGCCTACGATGCCTAATGTGTCGCCCCTTATCCTGGCGGAGCCGGCAGCGGCCTCTCGCAACGACTCGGGGCCCGAGATCTTCTTGCCCTCCTTGACCATGTTGGCGAGCCAGTAGGTGCGTCTGTAGAGGTTGAGAATAAGGCAAAGAGCGGAATCGGCCACCTCCTCCACGCCGTAGCCCGGAACATTACATACGGCGATCCCTGAAACAAATCAACCTGTCAACGCCACGCCTACTTCCTACCCACCCCCAGCATGCATTGTGTGGGGACATCATACCAACACAAGCATGGTGAGTCAGGTATAATTGGCTGAAATCTACTGCAAAACAATACTTCTACGAAATGAGGTATCACCTCAGTGTCTTATAACTTGCAACTGTTTTGAACATCTAAACATCATCATTTATAATGTTGAAAGACAAAAGAATCATAAAATTTGGATTTTTAAAAAAATAACTATTTCACTGATTCTTTTTTATATGAGGATATTTTTTCATTCAATCATAGGTCGCTTTTACAGAAATACATGTATTGTTGTCGGTCAAGCTCAAACAGTTCTAGAACTATATCACTTAACAAAAAAAAGTTAATTTTCAAATATTGCTTTTCTAAGAAGTTTTTGAAAGTTGAATATTCATAACATAATAGACACACCAAGGATATCTGGTACCACTTTCTTTATCTAACTAATGCTGCCATGACCATCCACCTATTTAAGTTATAAATATGAAAGAGAATATGTTAAATCCCACAAAGCATTTAAATAGATTTTCCTTGGCCAACTCTTCAGTGTTAAAACTATTAATTCTTGAGCAATACTTTTTCTCCCCTTAGTTGTATATTCAAAGAAACTGTCTGAGTATGTTAGAATTTGCAGAAATATTTCAAAAGCAACTTTCATATGGCATATCTAAGTTGACCCGTTTTCAACCAGGTAGCGATAGGCGTGTGTACCAAAATCATGACTATACAACAATAGCAACAAAAATTGGGTAGACTGAAATGCAAACACCATAAAGAGGAAAAATCAGAAATAACATTTTCAGTGAATTGTTTAAATCATTTTCCAAGAACAAATGTCTTAAAGCAATAATAATTTGTTCCTATTAGTGAACTGAAGTCTTTGCTTCTCCAATCTAATAAACTACAGGAGAGAACTCTACACTGGAGCCAGTTGAAAGAGCATACAGGATTGACATTGTCAATTATCTACCCCATTCATGCCTCTAGCAGCCAAAAATCCCGGACTAATTTGGTGATATCTTCTAGAGCAGAGCATAATTAGAAATATATGTGAAGGAGGAATGTTGATCAGAACTAGACTCACAACTCTTCTTAAATATTTCATGAGTCAATGTTTAATTCCAAACTTATTTACAAGACCATCATAGGTCCAGGCAACGCATGTCAAGAAGAAACCAAGGCATGAATTAGTTCAAATAAGACGTAAAAATTTGCATTATCTCATAGAATTACTTATAGAAAGTTTGTTCTTGGAAACCAGCTGTTCCGAAGAAAATCACATAAAACTATAACCAAATCTCCATTAACCTGACCCCCCCTTGCCCAAATCCTATTTCAACCCATTCATGCCTGTAGCACCATAACAAGTGCTGGCTTTTTAGATACCATATTGTCCAAAGCATTTTTCAGTAAAATTAAGAAATGTTCTTCTGCAATGTTCAAGATATTTTCCAAAATCATCAAACATGTAACACTTGTCCAGAAGACCTCCAGGCATGAATGAATTGACATAAAAGAAATCCTTCATAATAATAATGCTTGTAAATAATTTGCGGGCAATTCCTGATGCTCGTAAAACATGGCTGCCGAGACGTTCTGAGGTAACATGGATGACACATAGTATGATTGAATGGCACACAACAAGAGTCTGGCATGCTTGGCATGGGAAGAAGACAGAAGATTGGAAGAGTTATTTGTATATATTCGGCTAAGGAATTATCCTACATGTTCATACTGCCACCACTCTGATACACTCCAGACTCCTTCCTAACCGAGCCATACCCAGAAGCACAGGCTGACAGTCCTTATGGACAAAGACCGAGATTAACCTCACTAACTCATTAATATTTAAGATTTCCTCCAAAATTGTCGTCTGGATCGATGATACTTTTGATGATAACTTTTGAATAAAGAACGATTCTTGAAAATATTTGAAGGGGAGTTGTTGGAAGTATTCTGATCAACGTTTCTCCTTCAATATTTTGCCAATTATGCTTCAGCCTGAAGGATTATATCAAAATTGGTTTTGGCCTCTGTGAGTATGAATGGGCTAAACACAGTCAATCAAGCTCAGGAGAACACCTGCTTATTATTTTTCTGGTATCTCTAGGACAAGCAATATTTTGAAAACATTTTTGAGGAACCTGAACTTTTCCTTCAAATATATTCAGTATTTATGTTCTAATTCAAATGTTGGAGTATTCTATTTTAAACACAAAATATCCCTGGATATAGGTAAGTTTACCATTCCCATAGGCAACCCCAAAACAGCCTGATGAAGAAAGCTTTCAGAAGAGAGCATTATTTGAATGAGAAATATTAATTGCAACACACCCAACAGCAAAATAGTTTCTAAATTGTACCAAACCACCAAGTTAATTTCGGCAGCACTGAGGCTTTTGAGCGAGTGAGGTTCAACAATCCTATGAGTTAGTACTGGAGCTACAGTGGCAAGTGGAAGAACATGAGGATAATAACCAATAGTTAACCATTGTAATTGTCTAAATGATAATAATCATCATAATCATTTTCATCACCATCATGATGATGGTGTCTAAAGGAGAAGAACACAGATCCCATGCAGGGGGTATAGAGTATTGGCAATGATGTAGGGGAGAAAACACTTTGATGTACATGCTTGCTAGAAAAGAAAGCTCTTGTAGCTGGTACTACGAGTATAGCAATGATCGCATAATAGAGTGACTAGGCAGGGGGATCCAAGTATGCACATATGTATGTGTGTATATATATATATATATATATATATATATGTGTGTGTGTGTGTGTGTGAGTGCATATATATATATATATATATATATATATATATATATATATATATATATATATATATATATATATATATATATATATATATATATATATAAATGTCACAGTGGCCTAAGTTTAGTTTGTCAGTGGCTAAATTGAGTGGTGAATGAGCGCATCATGTTGGACACGCCTGCCAGGTAATAATAGCTCTATGAAATGATGATGATGATGATGATGAGGAGGAGGAGGAAGAGGAAGAGGAAGAGGTGGCGTGGTGCACTGCAAATAAATAAGCTGCTGTGTAGGCATTAACCCCAACCCCACCCATACCAATCCCCACCCAACCAAAATACCCACAGCATGGTTCCAGTAATCAAACAATACCCCTGACATAAATATCAGGGTTTTACAGTCAAAAATGATATTTTACTTGAATAAGACTAGCTCTTGCATAAATCAAAATTCTGTTCATGCAGGAACAATATTTGACAAAGGATCTAAACTTCCTAATGAGTGAACTCATGTCAGGGATCCTCTACATCACTGCATACACCATCCCAGGAGTTCTGTGACAACAAAGACTCCTATTGGTCAAAATAATGATTTCCTTAACCCACAAGCCCAGTTCTGAAAGGTCACTTAATAAAAGTCAAACATGTTGCTATTAATCATTCTTCTTTTTCAGCTTTTCCTTTTTCTTCATAATCAAAGTCAGAGGAGGAGAGAGGGTGAGAGAGAGAGAGAAGTGCACTACAGTTGAATGGTATCATAAGGCGCAGAGTTAAAGAAAGCAGACTAGTGGAAGTCACTGTAACTCCTCCTCCCTCCAGCATTAAGAGACTGATTGAATTGTCCATAGCCCCCACCCTGTCATCCCACACCCACATACAGGCCATCACTACCTACCACCATTTACTTGATTTCCTTACATTAATATCTCACTGCATGTAAATGCATTGCATTCAATTACTTAAAATTGTTTAAATCTAAATGGAAATGGTAATGAAATATGTGAATACTATGGAAATAAAATAATGTTGAAATTTTAAAAAAAATTGAAAAATCAGTTGCAAGACTTATTGGTATTTTAACTCTTTTAATGCTGAGGCTACTTTCTTCCAATGCACAAAAATGCAAACATTTTTGAAAACCATCTAAAACCTGTCATGTTGGTACTCATTGGATAGCTCTCATGGCATACTCTTGAATGAGTACCCATATGCAAGGGTTTCAATGATTTTTCAGGATTTTTGCATTATTTTATATTGGCCAACTTAGCCGCTAGCAGCATAAGGATTAATGTTAAAATCAAGTAAATAGACACCTTACTACAAGTCTGCTATGAGAAAGCATAATATATTTTAATTAAAATTCTAAAAAAGCGCAATATGTAGAATTCTCTTTGGCGGCAAGAGATATATAACCCTACAAAGAACAGTTCATAAGATCCAAGCCTAGAATAAAAGATTACAAGGTAAAACAAATTAAGATTACTTCTAATTCTTCATTCTACCACTTTCAACAACAAAGCATGCAACTAAAGGCAGCATGCAAAGCTTCTTAAAGTTACCCACATAAAGTGTTTAAACTGGCATTGACTGACACTGGCTTATTATACCTGGCTATTAACATAATGCTGTCAACATAATGTTGGGTTATCTTGTTAATTAGCACATCTCCCTTTTTTTGTGGCTATCATAGAAACTATAGCACCCGATAGGCACCTTAGTATCTACAGGACTTGGTGTGTATCATGAACTATAGCACTTGGTGGCTATAATATAAATTCAAACACCATATAGGTTCAACAGCACTTGAAAGCTGTAACAGGGACTACAGGGCATCTAAGAAACTACAGGCCCTGGTGGCCATAACATAAACTAACAGTCCCTAAAGGCCATTACAGGAACAAACAGACGCTGGTGGCCATGACAGGGACTGCAGACTCACACAGAAAATACAGACACAGATGGCCACAACAGAGCCTTTCAGGCAGTATGGCATCTGGTGGCCATAACATGAACTACAGCACATATCAGAGGCTACAGCACCTGGTGGCAATAGGAGGAACTACACCACCTCACAAGAACTATGACATCTGGTGGCCATAACAGGAACCAAACACCTACTTGCCAACACAAGAATCACCTAACAGCACCTAACACCTATTAAATATAGCATATAAAACCTCAGGACTAATAAAGGATCCATTTACAAGTAGGATTTTGAAATTAAGGCTAAGCTGCACTGATAAATAAATGTATTTCTACAATGCTCTTTTAAGGGACACACTATAAAATTAACAATTTCCAGATTACCTAAATTGGATCAAGTCCGATGATATGGCATTAAGGATCATTACACAAACCCAATTAACAGGGATGATTCTGACCTAAAACTTTCCTAAAAGCATTGCTTCAGTTTGTTGGTCATCCCTAGAAGTCAGCAGACCCACTCGCCTGTCGAGTATCAGAAGGTTAACCTATCCACATTTCTAGCTCCAACCCCCTGCCCCCGAAAAATAATGTAGATGCCTCGATTCGCAAAAAACTTTCGAAGGAGAGCAATAGAGCAATAGGTTGTGATACAAGGAACATTTTTCCTTCATGTGTTTTTTGGTGGATGCTTTCATCAGAGATGATAACTCATAAAAGCCTGGCCTTTATTTGGCACTCAAGGGATGAATGAATGAATAATGCATGCCATACTAGACCCATTGACATCAGGAGTATACACTTTATACATTTCTCAAAGATCAGTGTAATATTTGATGTTTGAAGAGGAATTGTTCAACCCATCAGGAACAAAACCTTTCAGTCAATTTTTTCTCAAAATATTATTTTGTGATCAAGAACCTACCACATGTATGAGAACACACTGAGGCCTGATGTGAATGGGTTAAGCCTGCTTCGGATATTGCCTCTCTGCTGAACATCAGGATTCAGGATTAGTGGGATCATGGGAAAACACCCTTCTCTGGGGTGCTTTCTGAACGACACAAGAAAAGTTAGCACTTAAAACTTGTTAAACTCAACTTTGAAAATTACCCCCAATCTTATTTTCACATATGTTCCAAAGAGAAAAAAATATCAGACAAGCTAGTTTAAAGAATGAATGAATGTTCCAAATCTATGGGCATACAATCACAAGAAAGGTCTTGAACATCAGAGTTCATCATATTTTTTCAAAATTGTGCTTACTCCCGAAATCTCAAATTTAAGATATAGTGTAAATGGTCCTTACTTGAAAGTAATAGTGCTTATTTCTTAGATGTCATTCAAGGTTAAAGGGTAGGGGGTGGATGGTTGTGCATATGAAGAAATGTCAATAAGCAGGCAAGAAAGATGAGCAGGAGTAGTAGTAGGAGTAGGAGGAGGAGGTAGCATAAGCTTAAGAGCAGTGACGAAGCATGCACGATGATATCAAAGTGCCAACCTAGTTCTCCTGCGGCTTTAAAATCCACATTATCAATGCCAGTACCTAACCGCACTATCACACGCAACGCTTTAAATTTCTTCAAATCTTCCCGTGCCAGTGTGATGTGGGTATAAAGTAAGGCGCCCACTGCTTCATTCAAAACCTGCGGAATAAATGAGCATGCAAGATGTAAACAAGAATCACACGAGAGATGGTGGTGCCATAGTGTAGTAATAACACACAGTAAATCGCATACCTAATTCACCTGCCGCTTTCACATCAACGTTGTCATACCCACTTCCTATGCGCACTATGATGCGAAGGTTTTTGAATTTGTCTAAGTCCTCTTTGGCTAGTGTCATTGAATGCCACATGAGGGCGCCCACAGCTTCATTTAACACCTGGAATCATCACATTCGTTATACACGGTCAGGATACATGAATTGGGGATGCGTAGAGTGGGCATCCTGGGAAATACTTGCAAAGTAAAACAATACATCCCCTAACGAGACAATGTTAAAACAGACATTCTTATCTTAATCACAAAACCGATAATGTTAATCAAATAGTTACAATCAAATCAAAAATTTATTGGGAAAATAAGACTTTTTGTTCAACACACTCTGTAGGATAACTTTGCGTGTGAGGTACTTGGGACAAACTGATATCGGTGTAATAAACCAGTTAGTTAACTTCAGTATTATAATCATCAATATTCTCAAAGACCACTGACTGAGACAGCAATCCAAAAGCGAGTCTACATCAGATTTACAATAGGTTTAAAGACCGACTGAGATAATTAACCAAAATGTAAGACTCCAGTAACGGTAGATCAGTTAGAGCGATGAGCATGGATGGAAAAATGGCTTAGAAGATTCATCATATACATTCAATATTAAATAATTTGGAGAACGACAATTATCATTAGTAGCATTTAAATCTCAATATACATGTAATTAAAATAACACATTGATATACGTTAATTATAATTTCAGTACACATAAAACTGATCTCTTTGACTGAAATGATATCAAGGGCTGTCATTAATACAACTTTAAAATTCAATAACCTATATATATTTTCATTTTTCATTTTTATTTCAATGCGATACAATGAGACTGAGCTGATGAGATTTTTCTTTGATGTTTCAATATCTAAAAAGATTATTTCAATACACCACTACAATTTGATTCAAAGACAACCCTATCAATATCTAGTGGGAGAGCAGTGTTTTGCATATATATAAATATATATATATATACTATCACACACATACACACACACACATATATATATATATATATATATATATATATATATATATATATATATATATATATATATATGTCGTGTACCAGAAGTCGATCCGTACCAATCGACGATTGGTACAGCTTTGCTGTACCAGAAGTCGATCGACATCTGGTACAGCTATTACCTGTACCAAAAGTCGATCGACTTCTGGTACAGCACTAACTGTACCAGAAGTCGATCGACTTTTGGGACAGCATTAAGCTGTACCAGAAGTCGATCGACTTTTGGGACAGCATTAACTGTACCAAAAGTCGATCGACTTTTGGGACAGCCTTTAAGGCTGTACCAATCGACGATTGGTACAGGCTTATTTATTAGATCTGAGTCCTTGGTATTGATAATAAGTCTATTGTTTTAATATCATTTTGACTTTAATTTATCAAAATGATTATATTCAGACTTATTTTGAGTGTGTAACTGTATTGACTTCCCTATATTCAAAACTTAGATAGGAAGGGGCTATTGTTTTATTTATAGAATCAAAATATTTTTAAGTCATAATACCTCTTTTCAGACTTATTTCAGTTATTTGGAGTGTATAACTGTGTTTACTTCCCTATATAAAAAAACTTAAATAGGAAGGGGCTGTTGTTTTATTGATAGGAAGGGGCTGTTGTTTTAGTTTTAGAAGCAAAATATCTTTAGTCATAATACCTCTCTTCAACTACTCAATACACATTTCCACCAATTTCTAAAAATATATTAAGTGTATTGTTACATTATTTTCCTTAGACAAAAACAAAACAATGTTAAATAATGTGTTCACTTTTAAAATCTGTTTGTGAAACATCCATGTTTAATACAGTCCACTGAATTGACTGCCACCTTCACAATCGACTTATGGTACAGATCGAGTTTTGGTACATGACCCTCATAAATGAATGGTTGTCCCAATCGTCGATTGGTACAGCTATTGCTGTACCAGAAGTCGATCGACTTCTGGTACAGTAACAGCTGTACCAGAAGTCGATCGAGTCTTGGTACAGATAAAGGCTGTCCCAAAAGTCGATCGACTTTTGGTACAGGTAATAGCTGTACCAGAAGTCGATCGACTTCTGGTACAGCATAGCTGTACCAATCGTCGATTGGTACGGATCGACTTCTGGTACACGACATATATATATAATTATATATATATATATATATATATATATATATATATATATTTATATTTATATACATGTATGTATACACTTAAAGCATCATCAACTGATGTGTAGTCTTACCTTTTCGTGTATTTCTGTTGTGGACTGAGCATCACAGAAGGCCACGGTGGCCACGTCTTTGAGAATTGGCATTTCCACGGAGCAGTCTCGGCCGTCCAGGAGCGCCACCAGGGGGCGTGGATGCATCGGCCCGTTTGGTATCGGAGGTCTTGCCACTGAAAATAAGACAATGCTTGGTCAACACAGTCGGCAGGGACCTTGATATTCTAACTAAAGAATGCTTAGACATAAACAGGAATTCTTAATGTATACTTAATCCATTACAAGCGGATTATAGAATCAAAATAATCATATTTTACGGGTCAACCTGGGGGCAAACAATCTTTTACACAGAATCATGAGTGTATGCATGTTTTTTAAAGTAGAAAATATGGTCTTAAACATAGTCTCCTTTTAAAAATTGGGTGCCCAGAAATCCTACAATTGTGAACTTAGGGCAACCAGTTTTTAAATCCTAGCTAGGACTTTGGAGAAAGGCTTTCGTGTGAATTATATACAGTAGCTGGCCAACACATGACGATAACTTACTTATTGGTTTTGTAGGTGCCTCTTTTGGAGGGGGGTCCAGTAGGGTTTCAAAATGGGCCTCTATGGGAGGAGGCTCCAGACGAGGTTTCTTGTGGTTGTTATTGCGTTTATGCCCCTTTGTCTGCGACGGCGGCAAATCTATGCGAATTGCGGGGTCGATCTTCGGGTCAGGCACTGGAATATCGCCTTCGCGTTTTTCTCCACCTACGAAATGCCCGCTACACACACGAAGTTGCTGCGCAAAATGAAAAGTATACTAAGCCTGGTGTGTTGTTTTCAAGGCTGCGGAGGAGCAGGAGGAGTAGGAGGATAAGGAGGAGAAATGCAATCCAGTATAGAGGGGACATACCGGGTCACACCCCCAGAAGGGACGGAGAAAAAGTTGGAAGATGGAAGAAAGATCAAAGCTAAGGGGGCACTTGTCACTGGTTAGGTGTCTCACTTTCCCATTCTGCTGCTATCTAGCAAGTAGTTCCTTGATGCAATTCACCATTCAAAATGGTAATACAAAATAGGATTGATATTTCTTTAAAAGAATTTTTCTTTTAAAAGATAACAATTTTTCCATGTTATAATAAACATGAAATCGACCAAAAATGCAAGTCTGATTTGGATATCATCATTAAAATAGTTGCAGGAATGACAAATGCCATTTTGACTTGGCCATAAGCAGTTCATGTAATTTATTCAAACAGTTGTCAAGAAACTACTAATAAAACTGCTAAAAAGTCTTCAAATTTTGTTGTATGAATTTGCCACTATACGGCTGCACTAGTTCTTAAAGTCAAAGAGTGGTTACAAAATAACAAAAATGTCTAAAATGCTGCTAATTCCCATCAGATATAAATGATAGGGAATGCTAGTTGTAGATTCTTCACTACATAAAGGTTCATATTAGAACTATAAATTGAAAATCTATTACAAGTAAAGATAAGATAAGAGAGAAAAAAGAAATTTGATACTTAATGAAATCAATACTCACCTCATCTGAAGCAACTTTATTACAGAAAGTTCAAAGAATCTTAACTTTAAAAACCCGACCCCCATTGTTTCTTATTAAAATGGCACATAAAATATTGATTTTTTTTCTATGAAATAGTACAATACGTAACCCCACGATGAGTGACCAAAGTGTCGTCAGTCTTATAGTTTGACGTGAAGTGCGTGAAGATATTGATGGACAAGTGTGACAAGTGCCGATACTAGAAAATAGTGTAAAACTAACAGAAGAAACACAGATGCAGTAGACCGCTGGTGGAAACAGTATTGAAATGGTTGATTACATCTAGTTAGATATCTAAATCATAAGCATTTCTGGCTAATATTAGAAATCATAATACAGTTAATATTTCTGAAATTTTAGAAGCTATAAAAGTTGCATAAGCTTGAGAGGAGACTAATCAGACACCACACCCAGAAACTAACTGAGTATCTAGAGTTAACCATCATTTCTGTTTAAAATACAAAAGATGTCTCTAGAACATGTTAACATATTCCCATTGTCAAATACGTCTAGGACATCGTTAATCGGAACACCTCAATAGCAAACTGACAATTGATTGGTATTAGGTTTCATTCTTTAAATGTTTATTCACACCAAAATTTCCTTGAAAATTTATGTCAAAATTTATAGCTAGTAATTTAGGAACTCATTCATAATATTAACATACCCAAAAATCAGTTGGAGAATGACATTTTCTAGGGATGTGTAATAGAAATGATATCAATAAATATCCTAAACAGATTTGAGTCATTAGAATTCAATCTCTACTGAGATAGTTTTATTCTTTCACCATGCTTCAATTGTATTCCTAGATTGCCTCAAATCAATTGAAACCAAAGCATTTTGATTTTAAGATATCAGTCTTTGTAACACATATATCATCTCAATCAAAATTCTTTTCTTCGAACATCATCGAGCAATGACTACCCATGTAGCATTATGCACAGCAAATATTTTATCTAAAATAAAAAGGTGCTATGTTATTTTCACAAGAATAGACTGCTATCGAGTGGTGTTCTTTAGTCCCCTCTCCCGCCAATGCCCCTACCCCTAAGAAATGGCTGGAGAGAATGCAACTACAAATGTCTTTACACACGATGAGCACTCTCGCAGACAGGACACACACACACCTACACCAGAATCTATATCATAGAATTTTAATCAGTGAATTTCATCAATTGTGGACTGGGTAAGACAAAATCAAATTACATTCGTTTTCTCTGAGGCTAAAAAAATACAGATAGAAAAAGTGCATGTAAAGCTTTTGATTGCGGCAATTTAACTAATTCTTCTTTATTGATGACCAGCATCTACATCTTAATATATCGCTACTAAGATCAAATTCTAATTTTCCTATGCAAAAGTGATCTTGAATATATATGTATACTTCTATGCTGAATGAAAATATAAAGCTCATAAAATATATTATAAGCTAAATATTATCTGACCATTTGTTGCCTAAGCATTTAGATGCTTCAATCATTCCTCACTCAGTCACACACTCAGCTGCTAAACAGGGTCAAACATAGCTGCTTACCATCTTACCCTGGGCGAGCAGAAATACTATAAATATCAGCCTAGAAAAAAGAATGTCCAAACCAAGACTTTGCACATGAAAGATATTGACATTCTCACCATTCTTCTTTTTTTTTTTTTTTTTTTGAAATTTCCAACATTGGCTGTGTCAGAACAAAACAGGAACGTTTTTCATTCTACGATGATCAATGTCATAGATAACTTAAACACATCATTGAATATACAAATTATTGAATGCATTTTTTTTTTTTGATGGTTCAAATATGGGAAAGTTGAAAAACCTGAAAAGCAACTCAAGAACTGGGGTCAACCTTTCATACTGGGCAACACCTGATATTCAATCAAATACTTATCAAAGTTTGACTATTGTTGCCCCTGTGTAAAGAAATACATTGTTACAAATCCATACCATGATTTGGCAGTATAGGCATAAGAAGCTAATCACTATAATAGTGTACGTCTACTGCATCTGTGTATGTTTTACAATACTGTCAAGCAAAACACAAAGAGTAATAAAAACAGTGGAGAAAGTTAGATAAAAGGAGGTAGAAGAGAAAGTCAAGAATCAAACCCACACACCAAAACTTTCAAAAGATTGATGAATGCAAATATCATCATAGAGAAAAAATACAACAGTTCTACACCCTGTGCCTGAGAAGGGGTCAGTCAGTGCACAAAAAAACACAATTCATGACTTTCCTGGCTTGAAAACTACACTCTCATTTCATAAAACAATCAACAACACATGAAATGGAAATAGACTTCAAGAGATATTTTTTTTTTGAAGATGATATCAATTATCAATTAGGTATTTCACAATGTAACCTTTAAGGAAATGTGGTATTTGAATTCAGAACTAACATTACCAAAATGCTCAGCATCATTGAAAGTGCAAGGGTGTAAAACTGTTACTGTTCACAAAATCTTTGCAACAAATTATCCCAAGCCCCCACACAATAGTTTCAAATGCCAAAATGACACAACCCCTCAACTTATATCAGCTATTACTCCCACAGATTTGAGGTTGTAATTGGCTATACATGTTGCAAAGAGATATCTGCTCTTAATCTATACTTGGAAAGTGTTTTTATTTCATTTTATGTTGCAAAAATGTTGTGATTCTACCATAAAAGCACAAGTGCCTACTCGGAAAAAAGCTATCACACAAAAAAGTCTGAAAAATCTGGTCAAAAAACCAGTAGTAACAACTGACTAGTGAATGTAGTAGAAAAGGCAACCAACCCAGAAAGTGAAATAAAAACTATACCCAGTTGCTTCCTACCTTTCTTTCTGACCCTGCAAAAACAATACGCCTGTATCGGTGGGAGTAGGTGCGCTACTTAGAACAGCAACGTGAAGGGGTAAACCTAAATGTCAGAATAGCATGCTTGTAAATATGAGAACAGCAATATTCATGCGAGAAAAACAAAACAGCAATGTATTTTTTTAATAATGATAATACTACTAATGATAATACTAATGAATACGACCAGAATTCAAAATAAGTTGTGACATGCTGCATGATTTGCCGAGGGCTAAGTGAAACGGTATCATGCATTAGCTGGATGAAAAATTGTCCACAGCACATTTATCGGTAAAATTAGGATAAGCCAGTGATCAAATATCTGGTCGTAAAACAATAATAATATGATATGTAATACAACTAAAAATGTCACAGCAAACCAGCAATAATAAAACGTAATAATCATTCCAATAATGATAATAATAATAATAAAACATGCAGATAATAAAGCTAGCAGTCATGATGCAAAAATTAGACAGCCAATGATTATTGTAAACAAAAAATCAAAATAATAATGAAGCAATAAACACTAAGCATGAATTCAAAATTGAAGCAGACTACTCTTAGAAAATCCCAAACCTCCAAATCCAAACCCTTAATTGAAAGGCTTTAATCAGATGTGATTATGATTTTTTAGCTTTTTTCTTTGTCCATTCACTTATTTAATTGGTATACGTTATCTCTTTGTCCATTCAGTATAGATCACAGCATGACCCATGCAGCAGAGGTTGGCAGACCTGACAGTAGTACAAAGACGCGCACACACGCCATGGGGGAGGTGGATTATAGCGGACAGGCGGGCTGGTGGGTGGTGAGTGGATGGTTGATGATGGTGGAGGTATAGTATGCCAAGGTTTATGAAATGACAAAGGTGGTCTTTCCCCCTGGGTAATATACTGGTGCCTGGTGCTGGTGAATATTGCAGCACTGCCAGTTAGCAAATATCATAGTGTTGACCACCGGGGCATGGGGGTTCATTGGAGCAGACTACTCTTAGTGAAATGACAAAGGTGGCCCTTCCCCCTGGGTAATATACTGATGCCGAGTGCTGGTGAATACTGCATCCTGCAAGTTAGCTAATATCATAGTGCTGACCACCGGGGCTTGGGGGTTCATCTCATATGAGGACATTGATTCCAAGATTTCTGAAATGACAAAGGTAGCCCTTCACCCCCAAACCCCGGTAATAAACTGGTGCCTAGTGCTGGTGAATATTGCAACACTGCCAGTTAGCAAATAGCACAGCGCTGACCACAAGGGCTTGGGGGTGCATCACAGGATGTTGATCATTGATGCCAATGTTCATGAAATGACAAAGGTGGCCCTTCCCCCTGGTAATATACTGGTGCCGAGTGCTGCTGAATACTGCAGCACTGCAAGTTAGCAAATAGCACAGCGCTGACCATCACATAATCTGGGGTTCCTGGTATATGAGGATGTTGATGCCCACGCTTCTGGATTGACAAAGGTGGCCCTTCACCCCCAACCTGGTAATAAACTGGTGCCTAGTGCTGGTGAATATTGCAGCACTGCCAGTTAGCAAATATTACAGCTCTAAGCACCAGGAGTTAGGGGTTCATTACATGCAGGAGGGCGAGGTGGGGAGACTGACT
The DNA here is from genome assembly GCA_963942565.1 of Maea johnstoni. Taxonomy (NCBI): domain Eukaryota; kingdom Metazoa; phylum Annelida; class Polychaeta; order Spionida; family Magelonidae; genus Maea; species Maea johnstoni. Next base: position 37,767,889 of record OZ012694.1, on the reverse strand, counting down.
GAGTACAGGTCTCATACGGAGACAGGATTCCACTTCCACATTAACAGCTACACGAGGCCCTTGGGAAAACACCACTCCAGGCTTCAAATCCACAAAGAGTACTTGGAACAAGAAGAGAAATTACATCTTAATAGAAATTAACCTCTTTCTGAAAATATCTTCTTCAGCTATTTACATTTTTAGATTGAAATTAAGTAATTGCTAAAGCCTAAGTGTTTCAACCCAAGAACCATGTAAACGTGTGTGTGTATAACACATATACATATACATATAAATACATATAAATATATATGAATATATATGAATATATATATATATATATATATATATATATATATATATATATATATATATATATATATATATATATATATATATATATATATATATATATATATATATATAAGTATATATATACCATATATATGTGTTCAGGGCCATGAGGATACAAGTACCTTTATATTTACACACACTAAGAATATTAGGTAGCATATTGCTTACATGAATTAAACACTGTGGGGTTGGCTAGATTGCTAACAAGTGGCCCTATTTGGGATTGATGAAGTGGGCGAGGCTGGCCCTGCAAGGTAGTTGGCTCCAAGGTTAATGAGAAGAGGAGGAGGCGGTGGTGCTTAGGTATGTAGGAGGTGTCCGGGATCAGGGAGGACGGGGATGTTAGAGCGGACCCTCCAAGCCCCCGTGCCGGCGTCCTGCCCACTGAGAACAGTGATTGACCCACACAAGCGTGGAATACCTAAGCACCTTGTAGCGGGCCCAAATAAGCCCTGCAGTATTCATAATACATCCGCGAGATCACTGGTCAGGAAAAGCCCATCCACTAACGGAATCTGCACCTCCTTGCAGGATTGCTTTATCTCAATATTTACTGAGGAGCGCCGCGGCAGCAGCAGCAGCAGCCAGCGCTGATGGCAGGCGCGCGCGGAGATCGGCACCAAGTCTTTGAGCTAATGTCTATCACTTGTAATGCATGATGATAGCGCGGTGGACGCGCCACAGGGGAGGGCAGCCACTCCATGCAATTCTTAATCCCATTCACATACGATGCCTATTTATGATATGGCACACAGAGGAAATATCTTGCATACAAAGCATTATTCTGGGAAAAAGGACTGAAAGTAGTTATTTGTGATGAAATTAACAGTTCCTTTGCAAATATCTTTTGCTATTTTCTATTGTTTTGATATCACGGGTGTACTCTGGGTGAAATAGTGTTAATCCTATTCAGGCTCACAGCAACCTCCTGCTCATCTGACACATATGTAAATGGTCTCTCAAGGAGGAATTTCAATTGGAAAATATTTGAATGAAAACCAAAACCGAGGATTTCTACTGAAAAAGAATTTTGCTTAAAATGATTCTATAAATTTGCTTTCAATTGAAAGATATCCGCCTCCGAGTCTTGAAACCACCTGGTGTCTGTGAACATGAATAGGTGACCGGTTGAAAAGATCCAGGCTCAGGTTACCCAGGTGACTTGACTACTATCTGAGAGTTCAATCAGAAAGCACTTGTATCCCGGGAAATGTGATACAAATCAACTTACTAGGTATATTTCCAACAACAGAATCATTCAGAAAATATACAAACAAATACTTTCCATCGATTATTTTTCAAAATCGTTCTTCAATTCATGATTATTTAAATTAAATAAAAGGATCAAAATAGTATTTTTGAGAGATCCGAGTGGGGATGAAAAGGCCATTTTAAAACCTATTCTTGCATATATTGGCCATAGCACCTTGACAATTTATGGTGAAATCTCTGAGCCGAAAAATATTAGATAAAATATTCGAAGGAGAATGTTGATCAAAACAATAGCAACAACAACCCCTCAAACATTCTGTAAAATAATTCTTAATTCCAAAATTGGTGTCAAAAATGTCAAAGATCCAGACGACATATCTAGAGGAACTCAAGCACAATGGATTAACCCACTCATGCCTATCAACCCACTTGGATAGCAGTGTCCTGGATCAGTAATACTTCGTCACATTACAATAAGGAACAATTCTTCAAAAATATTTGTTGTTGTTGTTTGAGTTCTGATGTTCATTTTATATTCAAATATTTCCGGAATATGCCTTCTCTTGAAAGATATCATCAAAATAGTTGGGATGTTTTGGACTTCTACATGGACTTTATGAATGGTTAAATAAATGGGAACTGCAGGCACTGATGTTAGTGATGATAAGGATGATAACTTTTACAATGATGATGGAGGGAAGAAGAATGAGGAGGATGATTACAATGGTACTAGAGATAACAAAGGTATGATGGGGCATGTCAGGTCTACCAACACTGTTTGAAGAAAATCACGCATCATTCGCAGTAGCTGGAAAAATCACACAGTACCCAGGGCAAGAAATAAACATACCGCTGAACCTCAAAAGGAAACAGAGTGAATGAAAAACACATGGAAATGACAATGCTGCAGCTAAGCAGGTAAACGATTTCACAGCATGATTGTTCACTTATTGTTGTGGTTTCTAGGTCCAGGACGAATCTTGTTCTTGGGTTCATGAAGTGCATTTCAAGCCCTGTATTAGTAGGAGAGAATATGGCTGAAGTGCACTGAATCAAGCAATTACAATATATCCAGCTGAAAGGGGGATACCAGGAGTACAGTCTCTGCATATAGGCATAGATAACATGGAAAGAAGTCAACCTTTCATTTCTTCTCTCTAATTAATACCAGTTCAGAAATGTATTTTTTGTAGACCTCACTCATAAGTAAATTATTAGATTGTGATGACCGTAAGTCCCTTGTCAGGATTATGTTTCCCTCCCGGGAAAGCATTGAAAATCTCGATTAAATCTCATACCAGACCCGCAAGCTGTGTAAAGCAAATATTGATCAGTTTTATGCATTGCTGATATTTAGGTACTTCACAGTAGATAAAACCATAAAGGAAACAATATCATATTGTCTGGTTTACTAGCTTTGGCTGCTGTTCAAACACCACATGCATAAACACATTAATAATTCTTATATATGTTGTCACCTTAAGGGAAATAATTGCAATTATGGATATGTGCACATCAATGATATGTTCTCTAACTATGAATCATGAGCACTACATGTCTAGGTACCTCATGTTTGCAAGCTCTCGTCATTCTGTCGATACAACTTGTGACACATATTCTAAATTTGATTAATACTGCAGGACCAGTGATACGTAATGTTGAAATGACAGGTGCACATGAGTTGAGGTTTCACATTTTTCCGGGTAGGGTGTGGTATCTAGAGATGCAGTCTTTTTCATTATAAACTATCTGCTAACAATCTCAATGCATTTATTGTATCAGTTTCACATGTATACAATATCCTTTTCAACAATATTGTAAAAGGACCATGATATAAATATATAAGGACCATGATATAAATGTGTGTGTGTATATATATATATATATATATATATATATATATATATATATATATATATATATATATATATATATATGTATATATATATATATATATATATATATATATATATATATATATATATATATATATATATATATATATATATATATATACATTTATTTATTTATATACCATCAGTATTTTATTCTTTACCACTACTTGAAATTTAGAAAGAAACTATTTTTTTATTAGTTCATATCAAGATTTTTTAGGGAGGGTTCACTTGTTTTTTTCAAAAATGCTTGACTAGTTTGAATGATAGGGTTATTTGTTTTGGTTCCTCTTTCTTTGTGTTTCCTCGACATGCATCCTGCGCTTAGTTGTTTTATGATGACCTGCTCACCAAACACTAATTGAGTGTCGCTCCCAATGTTGGTTGTGGCACGTCAAGAGATAACCTGGAAGGAGGCAGCGTGTGGCAGTCATGTCCCATACCAAGTGATTACCTTAAGCGATGTGCTGTGTGATAAGAAGAGAGCCTAACTATATTAGCTCGTCCCACCGCTGGGAGGTGGGCGTGAATTAAATGAAAATACACGACACCCAGGTAAACTCGGAGCCGGCGCGATGAAAGGAGACACATCCCGCATGCAAGGAGAGGTGCCATGGTAAGCCCTGGCAGCCTTGATAAATGACCTGTTATGTGATGTGCTCCCCCCCCCCCCCCCCCCCCCCTCTCTCTCTCTCTCTCTCGTTCTTTCTGTTACTCTCTCCCTCTAAAGTTCTGGCTCTCTCTCCCTCTTTCCATCTCTCTCCCTCTTTCCATCTCTCTCCCTCTCCCTCTTTTTCTCTCTCTCTCTCTCTCTCTCTCTCTCTCTCTCTCTCTCTCTCTCTCTCTCTCTCTCTCTCTCTCTCCTCTCTCTTTCTTCCCTTCTCTTTCCTCTCTCTCAAAGTAACAATGCTTAAATATTCAGCAGAATGATTTTTTTTCCACCCTGGGAGTTGCCTAGTCCAATCCCTACTAGTATTCAGTATTTAATATGTTGACAGTATAAGAGTGTGTTTAAGTACATGGGCCGTTATCCTGCTACCTTGTAGCATGATTTCTTGTTGTTTGTATCTCACCCCATGCTAAGCGACATCCATCCTAATCCCGTGGCACATGGTAAATGGCGTAGCTGAGCCGTTGGCGGTGAGCCGGCGATATTTCACTCCCCTATTAGACACGAGGCGCCGCGAGGGTCACCAACAGTTTACCAGATGAACTAAACAATATCGTCCGCGGTCCCCGGCTCCCTCTCTTCACACCTAGAGTGATGCTGCTACTACTTAGCACAATAACAACAATAGCACTGCCGCTGCTGCTCCACTGAAGCACATCAAAGAAAGCAACAGGCTGTAAACAATCCCAATCTTAATACTGGCAGCATACAGAAATACCGCCACAACCAATCCCACCATTATAAGGAAAATAGTCAATGTTTCAATAAAACTATCAAATCAGATTTAAGGATTTGTTTTTGTTTTTTTGTCCGTTTATTCACAACTAGTTAAAGTAAGTTATCAGGATTGATACTCATAATAGCCCTTTCAAAATGAATGATTCAATACTGGATGAAGTATCAGAAGTACCTTTGTCCATTACAACATCATTATCGCGCAAAGGGCTTTGTTTCATACTTACATTACATGTACTTCATTTATTTTTTTGTTTGAGTTGTCACAAACTCTAAAATCAACAATCCATAGCTAGATTTTAGCAGATCAAGCTAGTGAATTTTTTTTTCCAGAAATTATTATTTAGTTTTCCAGTAGGAAGACCATGTATGAAAATACTACTAGTGCAGGAATGCTGTTTGTGCTAGTATGTCATTTTCTTTTGTGTGGGAGGAGTACCAGGTCCCTCAAATAGCTATTTATCACCCCATAAGGTGATTTCCTTTCCTGTGCCCTCAGTATTTAAATGACAGGTAACTTTAGCTAACCCTAAAGAGTTGATTAGCATGAGAAAGCCGCACCCAGCCAAGCTTGGCGCTTATAGCATCATGAAAGGGATTTATCAAAGACCCAGGCTGGAAACCTGGAGGAGTACATGTACCTTTTTCCTGACGACAATTCAAGGCCACTGCTCCAACTAACATGCATATTGTCCTGGATATGTAGGTCTATACAGGACATATATAGTAGAGTGGCCTGTTTCTTTGAGAAGAAATTAATTTATGTGTTATTGATGTTTTAACTAATCATCTTAAAGCCTTAGAATGTATCATCCTGCTGTGATATACTTTATTTGTAAGGAGTGGGGATATATAAGAGACAATATCTAGAATCGCCTAAGTACAAGAATGCATTAAGAAGAAAATATCTTCAGTAAACATTTGCATAGATAAAATCACCTCTCAACAGAGTCAAACTGACTGATTATTACATGTAAGATCTGAAAATCCTAGCCAGTAACAATATGGGTCGGGAACATTTTGTTCCTTTCCTGATGCTTGGACATGTTGCGCAGACTTAAATGGAACAGGGTACTAGGATTAAGCTGTTAAATATGGTGATTTCCATAATGGACAGGAAATAATCAGACATCTCTCCTTGACACACAGTGGTAATTTATGAAAGCCGTGGTAATGGTAATGGGTTGGATCTCTCCAGTCTAAGTGTTGACCCTGAGGCATTACAGACCCCGATGCTGGTGGTGGTGCGGAACATTTGAATGGACCATCAGGTCTGGAAATAAGTTGGTAGAGTGGTGGGCAATACTGGGCATTCCTCAAGGACTTCCTCAAATATATATAGAGGACACAAACCACAATATACTTTAGCTATATGTTACATACATAGCACAGTGTGGAACTCCAGTATAAAGAGATGTATACTTCCAGTCCTAGCATAATGAATGTTAAATGTGTTCATTGTCACTTTTTCTGCCACATTTAGTAATGAATAGACAGGTTTGCATATCTGTAGCAAGGTTATGGAATTATGTCATACAGGCAATGTACAGTGAATCACTAGCCTGTTTACTCATAGTATTGGCGCACTGAAAGCAACAAATTGATCAGACCTATTCAAAATAAATCATTCTTTTCATATAACAGCATCAAATGCAGGACATGATAATCCTTTACAGAAAAGGTAGCATTACAAATCTCATGGACATGACTAACACAAGTAATCCTTCATTTATCCCCCAAAACTGAATCCACTTTTTCCTTATTTCAATATTGATGTGAAGTTGATTAATTTATTTATCTATTGAATGATGCAGTCTAGATTGGATCATTTACAGCTTTGATGAGCATCTCGTTTCGAGCAACATTTTTCAGATTCATTGGAGAACCAAAATCAAAGGCAGGGAATTCCAAAGCTATTTTCATTTACCTGGGGCATTTCCTAACATGTTTCGGTGCAGAGCTGAAACATGGCATCAATCAAGAGCAGCACACCAATTAATCAGGCAGTCAATGAACATGGTAGAAGCCTGTGTTTTTCCACTGATTAAACCCACTTGGGGTGCTGTGAGTCCTGGAGAAATGTATTCACAAGAAACCAGTTTTCACAGGGATACAGTATAATCTTCAGCCTAAAACAACTAATGGGAATGATGAGTGTTTCTTCATGGTAGACTTGCCGGGGACTAGGTAAACAGCTTGCCTTTTCTCACAGTGCCATCTTGAGCTGCTGGCTCTCAACTATTAATCCACATCTATCTGAAAATGTGTTCTTTCACAGCTTATACTGTCCAATTATATCACTTGGTCATCAAATTTTCATGTTGAATGAAGGTGTGCGAGATTTCCAAAATGATCAGATGATTAAATGTGCAGATGCAATTCTAGTTAGGGTTGGATTTCCTGTAGTGAAATCTTTGCCCTTACCTACATTAGACAGAGAACACCAGCAAGATTTCGCTGGTGCAAGATATATATACATCTAGGAAGGTGTGCAAGATTTCCAACATGATGATTAAATGTGCAGATGCTACTCTAGTTAGGGTTGGAATTACTGTATTGAAATCTTTGCTCTAAGTCTAAATTAAACCAAGAGCACCAGCAAGATTTCGCTGGTGCAATATCCTTACAGTCCATCCTTGCTCCCATATGGTCATCACAAGATTTATATACATCTAGGATGACAGTGGGCACACCCTCCATGAATGAGAATCCTGCTGCGTGACTGACTGGCATGTTACTAAGACAATTAGTATTCGTCCGCCATCACCTCGCACTATGTCATCTTCCTACACTGTTTGTTTTAAATCTCCAGTGCAGCAGCTGAGCAGAATTTTCTGCTTGCGTTTGTCGTGGAGCAGTAGTAGGCGCTTTGTGAGTGCGAGCAATCAGTGTGAAGAAGCTGGTACTGTCTTAGTCAATTCCATGATTATTACCCTTATTATCACTCTTACAGGGTATAAGTACAACTGCTTTTAGGTGTTTTTTGTCAATAAACAATGCTACAGGTTCCTAATATTTATATTAAGGGCTCTGCTGGCTGCAAGATATAGCCTTGAAATTTATCAGGAACTGAAACCACCTGTTTTTTTCACTGTCTTCTTCTTTCATATTGAACCATCAAACTGATCAAAGGCTTATTGTTAATTTCAAGAAAATAAGTAATAATTTCGGGGCCGCAAATGTCCTGCATCTTTTTTTATTTAAGTGTGATTACAGCCACGTTTAACCTATGTACACCTATCACATTATCAGGAGTTAAGGTTAAGGTAGTACAAGGTTAATACATTTCAGAAATCCAGTAGTGCAGAGAAGTTAAAGGTTTATAAATTGGATAGCTTTTCCACTGGCTTGTCAAATGGGAAACCATTACTGAAGCTCCATCTCTAGGGTAACATACATTTAACACACGGTTGCAAAGCAACAGTATCCACGGAAACAGCAGGAGAATCAGAGGATGATCTCAAATGGCTTTTTCTGAGTGCCAGATTAACAAATATTTGGTTTGCTACTGGCTGCTCAGTACATAAACAAGAAACACCTGGTCAGACAATGTCAGTCTGAAGTACAGATGAGAAGCCAAGAAGCCACAGCCTACCATTTTTTATTTATTTATTACTTCTATTACTTTAGGCTAGTTAATATTTCTAGAAAGAGGCTGTGATACCAATTGTGTTCACTAGTTTTGATAATAAATAAAATTCTGATGTTTCTTTTTCAGTTAACCACTTAAAGCATGTGTTCAGACTGTTTTTTTGAAAATTCATCACACATGACCCTCAACACCTCAATCAGGGTTCTATCAATCTGACCATATTCTGTGTCATAATCTGCGAAAGTCTGTCATCCAAAGAGTTGCACACTTATCAGTGGTCATTCCTACAGATGAAGAAATCCTCAATATCGGTGAGATTTGAGAAATATGGTCACAAAATAACAACAATAAGAGTTTCATTAACCTTACAAGTGTCTGAGTTTGCTAAACTCTTCTTCAGAAGAGTTGCACACTAATCAGTTCTTATCCTTTAGAGTGTATCCTTAGCTTGGGTGAGAATCATTCTCAAAAGATAACCCACATCAACAGGAGTCTCATTGATCTGACCAGTGTCACGCTTGCATGAGTCAGTCTTCACAAGAATCAAACACCAAATAGGTCAGTCTGAATATGAAAGAATCTTTAGAATCAGTGAGAGATATCCTCACAAAAATCCATATCAACAGGAGTTTCACTGGCCTGACAAGAAAGAGCTTAAGTACGAGTCTTCACTAGTATTAAACACTACATAGGTCACCCTGAAAATGGAATCTTAAGTGTCAGTGAGAATTATTCTCACAAAAATCGTTATCAACAGTCCTGAGTTTTACTGACCTGACAAGAGTCAGGAGTTAGCATGAGTCCGTCTTCACTAGTATTAACCACTACATATGTCACCCTTAGGATGAAGAAATTCTTAGTATGAGTGAATTACCCTCACAGAAATCCTTATCAAAAGGAGTTTCACTGACTTGTCAAGAGTCAGGAGTATGCATGAGTCAGTCTTCGCTAGAATTAAACACTGCACAGGTCATCCTGAAGATTAAGAAATTCTTGAGGTTTACACTGAGTGAGGTTTACATTCAATACACATATCGATCTCCGAGGTTTCTGTAATGAGAAGGGGGAGGACTTCAGTGCAATTCAGCCACGTAAAACAGGCATTGCCGGTGAGGCACAATACTTACCTGATTGACGATGGTCTCTTCGGTGCGTCCAATCGCGTGCAACCACTTTTCACGTAACACTGCTGGCTTCTTCGGAACACGATAAAAATGGCGGTTGTCCTCAGAACCACGATAGCGGGAACGAAACTTACAGTTTGGAAACCCGCATGTTGTCGGCATAATGCAACATCAGGAAGCTGCCAGGGAACCTGCAGAAATAAAAGGGATGAAAATTTAATTTAAACAAAAAAAAGATTTTTTTTTCATATTTTGAAACAGTTGTCACTGACTCTATCTCCATTGACCGGGTAGTTCACAGACAAACTCATCTACATGAAATATAAAAGAATTTACGGTATCTTTTAAATATCTATTAACATTTACTCTTTCTTATACCAATAAGATGAGCACCTCTTGGTAGATAGCACTCTCTGTATCATTCAAATCTATACAAACGATTACAAAAATTAGAAATGATTAGCCAAAACATTTGAGTGCCCTCAAATGTGTTTCCAGGAGTTTTGGGGTACTGTCGATGGCCAAACATCCTTCGGACTTCACCTTAGGTGCCCTAGTTTATAGGAGTTCACAGCAAGAGATTTAGTTTAACTGATTATCATCAAAACTGTGCAGCAATTGAGCACATTATGATGTTCAAAATTTTGAGTTACATTTGCCCCATGGTGTGGAACTATATGGTTGTTTAATCTGTATGGCATAAGGTCAATTGAGCGAGTAGCCGCAGCACCTGCCTAACTGGGGCAGCTGTCCAGTGACAGGTCCACACCTGGGATAACGATTTACTGTCCCCACAGCTACACGCCTCTTATAACTGCACACAACACAATACACAGGTGACTCAGGGAACACAATCTCAAAATACAGACAGAGAATTGTTTTTGTTTTTGTTTTATTATTTATTTTCTTATGAATTGGATATTAGTGTTATAACTGTGCACGCACCTCAATACACAGGTGACTCAGGGAACACAATCTCAAAATACAGACAGAGCATTTTTTTTGTTTTATTATTAATTTCATATGAATTGGATATCAGTGTTAGAACAGCGCTCACCTGACCACAAGGAAATTCAGGTATCAGTTTGACAACATGGGTACAGAGCTGATTGATTTTATTTTCTTATTTACTTTTTGTCTAATTAATGTTTGTGTAATAACTGTGTCCATCACAATGAACAAGTGACTTTAGTAAACATTCCCCCTCAAATAACTTTTGTGAGGTATGTTTTGATAAGGAAGACATCAAACACAGGAACAGAGTAGACATTTTTTGATAAAGGCATGAATAGCTTATTCAACTTCCCATGCTAACATCATAAATAATCCTAGCAAATGTATATATCAACCAAAAATATATTCATATCAGTCATATGACATAATTTCTTCTTTTTTGTAGATTTTGTTTTGGTTCACAGGGCAGAAATACAGTGTTTGACTTGAAGAGGATCCTTCCCAACAACCCGTCAAACAAGTTTTCTGGTTACGGGCAGGAAATGGATCAGCAGTTTTCTGCTCTCCCTCAGAAAGGAATTCCCTGACCTTCTGTGCAGAATCTAACACATCCACACATCTTCTTGCCAGCGACTCTATAAATAGATAGATTCACCTGCTTCCTAGCCACTGGACCATGTCCAATTTATAACCACAAACCAGAAATACCACACATCTTCACTCAATATCAATACCAGCATGACATAATCACATTCACATTGGTCATTGTCTGGACGATGGAGCGAGCATTATGTTGTATAAAATAACCATCATAAATCAGCAAAAATACATTAGGATTGCAATGCATACTTCATGTTTGTAACATATGATCATGTTTTGAATGACATGTATAAATACATATATATAAATATATATATTGTTTTGTTACTACAGTAGCTTCTTGTGGAAAAACTTAAGTTTCACGAAAAATTGTAATACTAAAGTTGAGCATTATACTTTTAACTTGGCATTGATTTTTACTTGGCATGGCTATATGAGTGCGCTTCAGCAACCAAATAAATATCCTGAAGGGAGACTGCTAGAACATTCATAAAGATACACATGTTGAATAGTACCTACTTACACATTATGAAGTGAGATGTACTTAAGGCAATATTCTGCTATTCACACTACAATAATGAAGCTGAAGTTTTACCTGACTTGAAATATTCAGAAACACTTCCCCCTAGAAAACAAGGGTATGAGGGTGGATGTCTGGGTAAGTGGGTATCCGACTGCTGCCCTGAACACCCTACTGCTTAAGCCCTGGCATTATCACTCATCCTGAGATGGAAAGAACTGTTGCAGGTATGACTTCAAGCAGGAGACCAAGCCTCTCAATGGTGGTGGCGGTGTCCTGGGTCTAAGCATGTATTTTAGCTGCAGGTACGGCTAATTAATGTACTACTATCACAAAGCTCCTAGGGGGGCCTTCAGCCTCCAACGAGATTTATAGTGTGGCAGGTGGTCATATTTTGGCCAGGTAACTTTCACCCTTTAACTACCACAGCTGACATGTGACCTGTGCTGTTGATTTAGGGGACCTGGAAAGTGAAGGAGTGGTATCCCTTTGTCCTGCCCTTCAGGAGAGAGGAAAGATAAACTGCCACATTGCATACAATCTTCACATATTACCATGTGCAATTTTTTTCCACACAATTGCTTCCCACACTGTTACAATAGCAGTTGAAGTTTGTCTTTTCTTAAGAGACGCAATGCAGTATATTAAACCATGGTTTGATATAATCAGGTGTCCAATAACCTTTGACATTCGAAAAAAGAATTTCAATCATGCAGTTAACTTGCACACATTTAAAGCTGAATAATAAGAATACTTGTAATAAATTGTAAATGTGTAATTGCACTACCCATTCAATTCAACTTAGCCTTGCACATATAACTTCAATATTTTGAAAAAGTCTGCAAAACAATCACACACTATTTAACTGATAAGAATATTTTAGAACAATTTTAATGTTCCTCCACCACAGGTTAAAATGGCCTAGAGCTATTGTGTGCCCTGATTCACCTAAGGCTCAAGAAGCATTCCCCTATCAAATGAAGCTTAAACTACCAAGGATTTCCTAAGATTTTGCTGGAAAATACAAAGATTTTCTCTGAATTCCCAGGAAAATTGGGCAAAGATCACCCCTCTCAGAAAAAAAGGGTAGAAGCTTGGTAAAGAATTTGGTAAGAATTTCTTTGAATCAATATAATTCAACTAAGTCAATTTTATGCCATTTAGCAAAACCAGCATAACAGATCTTTGAATGATAATTACTTTTCTTTATTTCCTAGCAGTGTTTGGTATTGCAAATTTAGCAGTAAGTACAAGTACTATCGCCTAGATTTGTCATGTGCTGTAGCACACTTGTCCAAGCCGATCAAGCAGCGGCACACTACCTAAAACCAAACTGACACAAAGCCTGATCAACTCAAGCTTTTCCTAGCCAAGGGGAGGTCACTGGCCGTCCACAGCCAATTGTACAAGTCCCCATTCCGGTGTCAGCTTACCAGATTATCTTGTAACCGCTCCATAGTGAACCAACCTGCTCACTGTGAATAGTACTGAATATCATGAAAATAACGGCCACTATGTAGATACCTAGGTAATTCAGCTAACTGGAAGAGCTTTTGCAAATATTAGTGACTGTTTTAGTTTTATTTTATTTTATGAATGTAATCACAGTGCAATACACAAATTTTACAAAAATTTGTTAACACTAAATGACATACATGTACTACGGAAATGCTTTTTCTCAATATTCATTAAGTAAGCATAATGTCGTCATGTGCAGACAAATATCTTTAAATTATATTCATTCAAATTACATTCATTTTTTATCAATATCAAGTAGGAATACTTTGCATAGCATGATAAGGATGTTATCTAAGTCAGCACCAATTGCTTTTCAATGAAACATATACTAGTATTCTAGTATTCACCATGTATGTCACACTACGTCAAGATCAGAAATCCTTTTTAAATTCATGAATCTTTGATTCATTTTTATGGACACCATTTTGTATCGGTGAGTGTCCAGATTTGTCTACCATCCATCCTTGAGCTATTCCAAATTCCATATTCCCTCGCTGTCTCAGTGAACTGCAATTACCACAGAATAATGTTCCAAGTTGAGACCGTTACTGAATTTACAAACTGTGATTTTTGGCATGTGACATTTTCAACTGCTGTAATAGAAGTAGTATTAGGATTGTGTCCGGCACCGGTAGCTAGCATAGGCAGCATCAGTAGCAGCGGTAGAAGCGGTAGCTGTATGAGTTCTTTGTCTCTCCCTCCCTGTCACTGGATTAATTCCGTCCACATCCCCCTGACATTTACTAACTAGCAGCATGTAACAGGAGGTCTGCTGCTGCTGCAGCCAGCCTGCGAGCCAGCCTGCAACAAGGCTCTCCTAACACCACACACCAATAACTCCAAAACCTGCCTCAACTTACAGCAAGGGCTCGCGCTACGTTAGCAGGATTCTTAGATAGAAGAGGAGAAGAGGATAAACGGTGGTACTTACAGCAGCAACCTGACGGTGGATACCAGACAAGCGGACTGGAACTCTCTAATGCACAAAGGCAAGAACCAGGAGTCACTGGGTCAGCTGCATTCAAATCTGACCTTTGACCTTGGCGGGCTGATGACAAGGCCATATGCTGCTGCAGCACATTACAAGGGTACTCTCTCTCTCTCTCTCTGTGCTCGCGTTCGGCGGGCAGCTCGCTTCCACACTGACTGGTGGCTGTGGTGGGCATACAATAGGAAAGTGGTAGCTGCCTCCTCTGAGCAGCAGCTCTAAGCTGTCACTCACTCAGGATAATACCTACATGCCTGGCAAGCATGCTGCCATGTTTCCCTGTCCTGCTCAGGCAGTAGAGCGGCAGTCTTCTACGGCAACATCTTTGTGCATCACTTTCACCAGGAAATCAAATCCTCCAATTTCATCCAGGCTACCACTGCTGTGCTTCACTTATAAAATCTTCAAGTTCATTCATACTTAAAATTTGAGAATTTGGATTTCTTAGCAGTTCTGCTGATAAAATGTTCTCAATAACCAGTACAAACAACAAAGGGAAATCTTAAATACATACTAATATTTTCATAAATCAGTTAATCAGATCATTAAAATCAGGAAGTGTTATTAATAAGGAATCAGTATGAAAATCTTTATGGAGATGTTTGAATATGAATGCATAGAGCTTCAATCAGTGAAGTTGGACAGGAAAAGGCCTTGTGAATCATATTTGAATGTGACCACCAATATCATTGTAATATTGGTATAGGCATGAATAGGAGTCACGCTGGCATGCAGTCAGGCTGGCAGTCAGGCCTGCTTGGCTGTCCAGGTGCCTGAGAGTGAGGGAGGAGGAGGGAGGGAGGGATGCCACTGTGAGTTAATCCCGCCTGTCATTCTGGGTGGAAAGCTTGCTTGACTGTCCAGGTGCCAGGGAGTCAGAGAGGAGGGGGTAGGGTTGGTAGGGCGTCGGGGTAGGGTTGGAGAGAGGATGCTTGACTCTCCAGGTGCAAGGGAGTCAGAGAGGAAGGGGGTAGGGTTGGTAGGGCTTGGGGGTAGGGTTGGAGAGAGGATGCTTGGCTCTCCAGGTGCCTGAATGTGAAAGGAGGTAAGAGGGGTAGGGAAAGGGGCAACCTTAGTATATAGAGCCAGCAAGCAAATCTGGGAGTAGGGCTGAGAAAGGGAGGTAAGAGGAGGATGTGAGATGCCCAAGGGTCTGAGAGAATGAGAGGGGAGGAGGAAGAGAAGGGGATGAAGAAGTAGGGAGGGGCATGTTGAGTTGATTTAAGAGGAGGAATCAGATTTGAGAGGAAAGTGACATGATGACCGGCCTGCAGTGAGGAGTCAGCGTGCCTCATAGCCGCTGCCACTGCCTGGCTGCCCTGGCATCAGGCAAGGCGACATCTGATCCTGCGACCACAAGTAGACAGCAGAATGGATGTACATCCAACGCTGCCAGCAAGCACAGTGAAGAGACGGACCAATGGCTTGCGCGCTCTCTCTATAGGCACGTAACCTCAACAGTACCATGCACATGTATCGCTAACACACAACACCTTTGAGGACAAGATATAACCCCATTCCTGTCCAAATAATACAAGGACAGTTCAAAGACAAATAGCAGGAAGTGCCGTACACCAAATTTATAACCAGCACATAGATGAACAACAGTAAATGATATTATGATACATCATAGACCAACAACTCACCAGGTCAGGAAGCAAAATAATATCAACAGCAGATTCGTCATCATAAGCCAGGTCTTCTTTACCAGTTGCAAACAAATGAATACAAATTTTAACCCTTCAAATCTATCTAAATATCAAACAATTTAAAATTGATTAGTGGAATAAGAAAAACCTGTCCACCTAAAAGTTCATAGAAAATGTGTTGTTTTTAAGAGGTCCTTTAGTCCATGTTTACCATTGTTGCATCAAGAAATCCTTGCAGAACTCTCTAGCACTAAGAATCTGTGCAACTGACTCCTTAATGTGTAGCAACAGTCGCTGCGCGAAGCTTGTGAATATTCATTGACCGTGCGAAACAAATACCTCAACTCACATGCTGTACTAGGGGCATCACTGTCACCAGCAATATTGAGGTTACTTCTAGCCATGTGCACTAGCCCCTGGATGAGAAGCTCATCTCTGGGCAGCACACAGACAGGCAGCTGGGAACCCTTTCCTGAAAAACTCTGGCACTATCATGCCTTAATCCATTGGTGATTGGAAAATCCCTTTCATAAGTACCATGTGACGTTCAGAAAGTACTTAGCACAAACCATTCACATTTACTTTTTCCTAAAAAAATATTTTTGATATGGCGAGGCCTTCTCACAACCATTTACAGGAATCAATATAACAGGGTCTTACAGTGAACCAACTGTAATGTTTACCATAAAAGATATTGCAAAGATTAAATGTAAAGAGCTATCATGACCTTTGAAATAAACAGTGACTATTTAGTACAAGAGACATTAATAGATATAATGTAAGACCTACCACAAGATGTGAAATACAGTAATATTTACCACAAGAGAAGTTGATAGATTTAATGTAAGAGCTATCATAAGCAGTAAACTGAGTAAAGAAACAGTAATATTTACCACAAGAGAAGTTGATTATTTAATGTAAGAGCTATCATAAGCAGTAAAGAAACAGTGATGTTTACCACAAGAGAAGTTGGTAAATGTAATGTTATAGCTACCATGAGCTGTGAAGAAAAGGCAATATTTACAAGAGAAGGTGGTAGATTTAATGTAACAAGCTATCATAAGCAGTAAACTGAGTAAAGAAACGGTAATATTTACCACAAGAGAAGTTGATAGATTTAATGTTTATAAGAGCTATCATGGGCAGTAAAGAAACAGTAATATTTACCACAAGAGAAGTTGATAGATTTAATGCGGACCCTGGCCTTAGCAGCGTCTGTGGCCAATACACAAGGTGCTTAACTGAGTAGCCTGGCTATAATGGTTATTTATCTCTGATCTACGCTACTACTGGATATTGAAATGGCTTTCATGAGAATTGCCCATTAGCCACTATTGGCAAACCGTGCGGACTCGCTACAAATATTCACTCCATATTCAGCAGCCATCTTAACTATTTGATGGCATTGGAGAGAGCTCTGCCTCCTTAAATCTTAACTAGTTTAAGGCATTGTTTTGAAAAAGGAAAACATGGAGAAATAAATAAATCAAAATTTATTTTCTCAAATTATGCTGTAATCCCAAGCTTTTTTCCAGCATGTCAACAAGTCAAATGAGATCTCATCGACAAATGGGTCAGTATGGTGTGTGGAATTTGTATGCTTTCATCAAGAGCTATATACATAAATACTGCCTGCCGCTATGAGCCTATGTTCAGATGTCATCCCTTGTGGATAGATGGCACTGCAGTTTGCTGAAGTGGGTGCAACCCCCTCATGTGGAAGCCATAAAAACCATTTGATCAAATAGTAACAATAATTGATATTTCATAAAGCCCTCCTTTAATGTTCAGAAGCGTTTTAAAAAGATCAGTCAGTGGACAGATGTTTATGGTCCATACAGTCAAATAAACTCCTTTCGAATAATAGTAGGCAACATAATGTAGATGTGAGCACTGATTTCTATTTAACAGGGTAAACACAGTAAAACGTATTATCTAGGCTACATTACTACCATGCTGCGTCCATCAGAGGTGTGAGCAGTGATTGTCTTGGCAGGGACCTCTCACCTCAGACCTCCAGTGGTTATATAACACTCCCAGAGCCTCACACTCCACAGATCACACTTACATATCCCCAAAGCTGGCCCTGCAATCCCCGCTCCAGCCCGACAAGCCCCCCAGCTAACTCCCCAAGCCCCTCCAGCAACCATGCATATATTTATCCCCGCTTGTGCTAAGTAAATCCTAATGAAGAGATCAACTTGGCACATGTCCATTATTAAAGACAACATGTTTCTCAACACGCTGTCTGGCTGAGCGGAGAGAAGGGAAATCTTGACCTAGTTCTAGCCATTTAGCATCAATTATTTACCAATGACTGCAATGAGACATTCAATCTAAATAGGTATGTAAATCAGATAATTGCAGTACATTATCTACTTGTAGTACTAGAGTGAAGATGGGGCTGCACAGTTATCAATAGAACCATTATAGTTCTCATCCTGATAAGAAATATATTTCTAGAGTGAAGTGAAAAGTGGTAATTCACAAGGCCCTGATAACTGCATGATGATGATGATAATGGTCTTAGCCAGCAGGGCGTCTGGGTGTCTTTTTGGACACCCAACCCCTTATGTTGATGAACTTATACATGTTTATGGTTGAAATATGAGTATATTGGGATCCCCCTTAAAAATTTGGACGCCCAAAAATTTTACAACTGCCAATTTTAGGCACCCAGTTTCTAAATCCTGGTTAAGACACTGATGATGATGATGTGTATTAGACCATCAGTCAGAATTTCATGTGTAGAGCCTAAAATCCAGTCATAAGATTCTCTGGTGTTTTATTTTTCAAAGAAAGAGACCATTATATATTCAGAAAACCATAAACACATAACCAAAGAAAGAAGATGGTAATGGTAATGTATGCGATTTATGGCAATTTGAAAAGTTTTTAAGGTTTTTATGTTAAGATACTGTGGTCTTCCTTAAAAGGCTTACCCAAAATATCTACAATTTCAAATTTTGTGCATGAGGTTTTTATATCCTGGCCAGCACCATGAGCCAGCCAGAGTCAAGCTTCATATATATATAAGTGATGATCTGCACCTAGGAATCCCCAGTGCCTGGGTTCAAAACCAGAGCCCTCTGGTGTGAGATGTGGGCAGCAGGACCAGGAGATGAGGAGGAGGTGCCCTCACAACAATCTCGACAGGTGTTTCACAGGTGGGCCCGGGAAGCAGAGCTCTTTACGAGCATGACCTGTACACACAGGCCCCTTTTGCTGCAGCAGCGGCCACAGGAAATTTACGATCCTGTCAGCTATGTCACTAAGGTGCTGTGTGAGCACATAACCGCTTAATCAACTGCTTGCACATGATACCACATGGTGTTAGTGGTCTGGAAATATACCGCACTGTACATAGCATGCTATAAGGTTCTCAAGAGCTGGAGGAAGATAGCAGAGAGACTGATAACATTTTAGTATATTTTAAAGGTAATTAAGGGAAACTGCCATTTTCATCTATTGATTGATACTGAGGTGCATTTTCTTCTTTAAAGATACATTTGAAATAAACCACACTGTACATAGCATGTTATGGTAAATATTCAAGAGCTGGAGGAAGGTAGCAGAGACTGATCACCTTTTGGTATATGTTAAAGGTAATTTAGGGAAAACTGCCATATTCATTAATTGATTGATACTGAGAAACATTTTCTTCTTTATAGATATACATTTTGAGGCCAATTTGGGATTTTTGTCTTACCTGGGGGTTTAAACATCCTTTCATCTAGATTGATGTAAATCTAATGTCCTAAAACATCAAGACTTAAACTTTTTTCAACTGGTAAGGATTTTCTTCTTTTCATATAAAGAATCATAAGTTCTTCCTTACTTGTAAGTACCAAACCAGTTTGAACACTGGAAGCGAAGGGGCATTAATCCAGCTTACTTGCCAACTATATTCAGAATTGAATTATGTAATAGGTCTAACAGGGGTTAGTAGCTAAGCTATCAGTGGGCCTGCATGCCATAGATATCAAGCTTCCATTTAGAACTTATTTACACCTATTGAAATAAATAATTTATAATACTATTTTGTGCACAGAAGTCAACTCAGCAGGTAAGTCAAGTTTGTTCTGATAAACAGTACCTGTATGACATATCTTATCAAATGATGAAGTACTTTTCCCATCTTGATAAGTTGAAATCGATATTCGGTATCTGACATACTGAGTACTGCATCATCTCATATCTTGAACAAAACCCTGGAATGAGTGATAGGTGGGAGGTCGTTGATGAGTCAGAATGGTGTCTGTTTGATGCTGCGGCCAAGGCTTTCCCAGCCAGCTCACCAGTAAGCCTGGGCACAGGGTAGTGGCCAATACTCGCTACATGAGGAGGCAGGACGGAGGCCAGCCATCATGCCAGGCAGCAGCAGCAGCAGGGTGTCAGGTGGGATCTCCTGCAGCTGGCATTGGAACAATACTCCAGGCATCTCCTCTCCTGCAATACCTGCAGCAGCACTCACAGAATCACTCATGCCAACATCATGCTTCACTTGTACCAAAGGATTATGAGACATCTCTCATAAGCCTGTGCTCATACGCAAACCATACAGTCATTCGGACAATACTCTGGGCATCTCTCCTCTGCAGCAGCACTCACAGAATCACTCATGCCAACATCATGCATCACTTGTACCAGAGGTGTTTCATAAGCCCATGCCCATATGCAAACCATACAGTCATTGGGACAATACTCCAGGCATCTCCTCCCCGGCAGTAGCACTCACAGAATCACTCATGCCATCATCATGCTTCACTCATACGCACATCAGGGGATGAGAGTGACTTGCAGTAGCAAATGCAACTTCAATCTTATTGTTGACCCCTTTACTAGAGTGTCATCTATAGCCAACCGAGGCCAATGGATCAATGTGGTGATGTTTGGTGTGATAATTGTAAGTGGCACTCACTTACAATTATCACACCAAACATCATCACATTGATCCACTGACCTCGGTTGGCTATAGATGTCACCCCTCAGACACTTCTCACTCTTCTCTAACTACGGCTCTTTTTGATATTGTGGTGGATTCTTTTAACAGTTAACATGAGCAAATCAAAACGTGATTATCTAATCATGTAGTCTTAAAATCAAGATTATTATGCTTGGAGTTACATAGACAGAAATAATAACAGGTTCCTAAGTAGGGAACTTAACTGACTCTCACTTCTAAAGCAGAATTTCACACAGTGAAAATTAGAGATAACATTTAAAATTTGAGATTATATCAAATATATGCATACATATGCACAACCTAAATTTGAATTAAATTGAAAGAAATTATGTTGAATCAAATGTTAAAATAGATATTGATTATCTTTCAATAATGACATCATATGTATATATTTTTTTCATATCAACGAGTCCTACCCTGCACTACTTGCTATATCACTACCTCTAGTCCCAATATCAATTCAATACAGGAACTGAGGAAGCCTACAATACATCATCTGAATCAATTAACACCCTGGTCAGCCTACAATGCTGAAAAGAACAATGCCTATATGAAAAGAACTATGTGCAGCTCAGGAACAATGGAGAATGAATGCACCATTGGCCAAAGTAACACTGACATTATTAAAGCCTGACCAAATATCAATTTTTACAATGACATTATGAGGATGACTAATAATATCACATACAACTTTCAACAGCCAATCTCGGGACAATCTCATCCCAAAAATATTCTCAGCTATATATAGTAACATCAGCTCCATCCGGTGAGACAATGGTGAACTATTTTGACTTCCCTGTTGACCTAGTGGGTAAGGAAAGGGTTCACAGCAGTGGTGATGATGAGATGAGCTAAGACCATGCCCACTCAGCCTGTTGGCTCAGGCCCTGCCTGTGGACCTAGTGGGTAAGGAAAGGGTGAGCAGTGGTGATGATGAGATGAGCTAAGACCATGCCCACTCAGCCTGTTGTCTCAGGCCCTGCCTGTGGACCTAGTGGGTAAGGAAAGGGTGAGCAGTGGTGATGATGAGATGAGCTAAGACCATGCCCACTCAGCCTGTTGTCTCAGGCCCTGCCTGTGGACCTAGTGGGTAAGGAAAGGGTGAGCAGTGGTGATGATGAGATGACACACTCACTTGATGTTGCAGTGGATAAACACATTCTGCTCCCTGATTGATCTCTGTGTTGCACATAATGCCTCGAGTGTCGCAGGGCCAGCTCTAAGTCCTTCCCTCGCGCCGCGCACGAGGCTGTGGAGGAAGATTACTGCCCGCCTGATCGGCCAATCGATAGCGGGCGGCCAGACGCTGATGCCCTGCCCCATTATTGGCTGCCTAATACCCCCAATATGCTAGGTATCGAGACAGTATTTTGACGGCAGCATGGAGGGCACCCAGGAGATCGCACACAACTGACACGGTGACTTCTGACACAGAAACTCGGTGATGACTCATAATAATAAGAATGAATCTGAAGCAAATGCAGGTCTACCTACAAATCTCACGCAATTCAAGCATGACAAATGAGCAGCACTTTAACTACAAGGAAATCCACGAGCAGTTCCGTTTACATTTTATTTATTTTTCAAACGCAGGCAGATGTATGATGCATAGCAAGGCACCGGTTAACAGATAACAATATATAACACAATCCATACTACTATCTGTTATGTGTGAATATGACATGATCCAACAGTTAAACACCTGCGTTCCTGTCCATTAAATATTTCTACTCCAGTGGCTGACTCAGATAGTAATGTTATTGCAAATGCAAAGTATCAACTGCAGCAGTATAACTGACAGATTTACAACTAATATGAACATTCATTTTTTTCCAGGGGAGCTCACATTGCAATAGTGGCTGTCACTAACAGTGTCTTAGCCAGGATTTAGAAACTGGGTGCCTAAAATTGGCAGTTGTAAAATTTTTGGGCGTCCAAATTTTTAGGGGGGATCAGAATATACTCATATTTCAACCACAATCATGTATAAATTCATCAAAATAAGGCATGATAAGGAGATGAAAAAATTCAATTATATGCTTGAGATTGAGATTTTTAGAAATTCCACACAAAATAATTTGGGTGTCCTTAGGGGTTCTTTTTGAGGGTTTGGGCGTCCAAAAAGGCACCCAGACACCCTGCTGGCTAAGTCCATGGTCACTAATATCCCTTCACTTTTCACTACAACCATCATGTACAGCATAGCCTTCGCCAGTTTGGCGCCTGTGTGTCATTTGGATGTACCCAAACCCCTCAAAATCTCCCCTTCAGGACGCCCAGTTTTAGTGAGGAATTTCTTAAAATGTCAATTTCAAGCATATAGTTGTTGTTTTTTTCATCTAAATATGATATCCATGGTACTACTGTATATGGACATTATGCCATATTTCAATAAGTAAATACACATGTATGGTTGAAATCTGAGTGTATTTTGGTCTCCCTTTAAGAATAAGATACCCAAAACTTATAACAAAAAATTGCCAATTTTTGGATACCCTGACTAACACCCTGATGTTCCAATAGTTCCATGTACCAAAAATTCAATGATTTTTCAGCAGAAATCAATTCTGCCAGTTGTCACAGTAGCAGTCAGGGCTGCCAGGTGGTCAAGGTGAGCTGCCAATTATAATCAGCATCAGCCAGAGCCCAGGCCAGGTGATCAGGGACACATTCAGCCATTCTGTGCTGCTATACAGAGACAATAGATGCATTGTGGATCTAGAGCGGCCCTGACCAGAAAGCAGTTGTCAACCCATGGAGGACATTCTACTCATGTGCTAGATTTGCTAGAGTTAGATATGAAAAAATATAAGCTCATACAGGGTACATTAAGAAGTGTTTTTATATGTTATGGTACCATGGACATCAGGTTTTTGTATCTGATCCTCTGTATATTAGGATATATGTAAGTCTGACACTCACTAGATTCACTTATTATGGTTAGACTTTCCCGGGGGTCCAGGGGCTGGATCATGCTGTTGTTCCAGAGGGTTTTTCAGACTAGGGACCAAAAAAGTATGTAGAATAATAACCAGAAAGCTTTTTTTGATCATTACTTTTTTTTTTAATCAAAATACCTTTTAAACCCCTAGCCTGAGATTGTAGTGTCAAATATTCAAAGTGTGTCTTTATTTCATTGCCATGTGTAGTATTGAGAGAGATAGAAAGCAGGAGAAGGACACCTCATGCTATGTGGTGTGTGAGGTCATGCTGTCTGGAGTCTCTCCCCTCCTGTCTAGCATCATGGTAGGAGAGCGGGGAGTGAAGTAGTCCCCCAGCTTGATCTGATTTCACTATGACCCACATTCCCCATTATAAAATGCCTCTTGATGGACATGCACAAGGACTATCTCCCTCTCCCGCCTCAACAGGAAGTGACTCAACCACCTTCCCTGCCTGCAAGACCAGCCTGCATGTGCTAGCCGGCCAACCAGCCAGCCAGAACACTCAATCAAACCTGAGCGGACACCGCTGCTTGTTGGGAGTCTCTGGTCTTAGCCAGCAGGGTGTCTGGGAGTCATTTGGACATTCAAACCCTAAAACATACCACATCGGGACACCCATATTTTTAGATGAATTTCTTTGAGTTTCAACCATACCAAAATATTTCCTCGAAGCACTATCTATGACATGGCATGAGGATATTTTGCCTATTCTCAATAAATAAATCTAGTTTATGGTTGTTGTATGAATATATTGTAGTCTCCTTTGCAATAAACGACACCTAAAAAAATTAAAATTACCAATTTGTGTACCCAGATTTATAATCCTGGCTAAGACCTAACAGCCAAGAGCTGGGTGACAAAACAACATGACCATTGAAAGATTAATGATCAAACCGAACACAGGAAGAACTCCGAAGAAGCACTGACAGCTTGATTCAATTGCACAGGCTACATGCTTCCTAGAGGTCAAATTCACAAGTGACTAATAGAATAGATAAAATATGTGAATGGTGACAAGTCATTGCCTCTTTCCATGTGGAGAGCGTGGGGTCTACGAGGGAGGTGACTTGTGGGGACTGGGAAGAAGGCCAATGTTGACACAAACATGAATTAATAAAAGGCTGTAAACTGGAACATCAATTTATGATGCAAAGCCCAGAGGTATTATTTGTATAAAAATATATTTGACCAATAAAAAATAGATAGCAGCAGGGTCTAAGCCAGAATTTCAAAAATGCCTGTCCAATATTTGTAACAGCAATTCCCAATATTTCTGCCCGTCCAGATTGGGCTACTCAGCTTCTTTAAATTCTAAGTCCAACTACATTTAATGGCCTTTCATCAGTTTCATGTCAAAAAAGGCAGTTTACACTTCAGCTATGCCCTTGAAAGATGGTTTGTTATGGAAAGATAAAATAATCCTTTGGAAAATTGATGATGAGGGTAAAACTACTCTTGAGATATCAGAGGAGAATATAAGAATTTCAACATTCTTTGTTAACCAAGGAATTACTGGTCAACATGTGGTTCCAAAGAAAATTAATTGTAATTGTGACCCTAAATGGTCACAAAGTATCCAGCATGCAAAGGTTCTTTTATCAGTCAATGGGTTCTGGGTTGAAAAACATTCCTTCTTTTTTCTCCACTTATCAGAATAATGAAATTATATACTAGTGTTTCTCTCAGAAGAGACAGATCTAGAGGGAGAAGCCAGGAGTGTTTTGGTGGAGAAGAGGGTAGCCAGCAGTGGTGAGTGCCTAGGTGTGAGTGGCAAAGTGCCATCCATCAGAGGCGTTTTGGATCCTGTGGCATCTTTACAATGGAGGGACATCACATCAGTCACATTCCTGGCAGAGGTATGCATGCTACCATGCAATGTACTGAGGAGCCGGGAGAGGAGAGACGCAGGGGCCACTGCTGTGCTGTGCTGACGTGTAGGCAAATCACGCATTCTGTGAACGGCATTAGCATCCGGTAATGCCCCAGCACACAAGCCACTGTTAGCCTGCACTGACTTTATTGACTCCAGCAAGGAAAATTATCAATCATTCACAAACATGATGTGCCATATGTGATTACCATATGATATCTGGGAAGTAAGAGTGATCGTGAGGTGAATCTGTGCCCTCCCCTCTGTTGCTGAGCATGAATCTGCAACCCCAAATTATCAATAAGACATGAGCACTAGTTACCAGATCACTGACATCAAGTTGAACACCTTGTGCAACACATCTATGCGGTGGAGGGATAGAAAAGCTCACCCCTAAGGGTACCAAATAAACATCTATTGTGGCTGATAGAGATGCTTGATCCTTTTATAAAGCATCACATAAACATCTGATGTGGTTGATAGAAACAATCGCATCTTATGGAATAAAATAAACATCTTCAGTTGCGCTTTTTATTGGTTAGTCGGGTCTCTGGGAGATATGAAACATTTTATGTTAAATGCATTAAGGTATAGGTAAGCATACCCTTGCCGAAAATCACTTTGTTCAATGATCAAATTTAATAATCAAATTTGATATAAATGTAAATGGGAGCCAGCATCCCCCTTGTTCAGTCTGAATATGAACAGACAAATCCACTCCATTTATTTGGCTCTCTCTCAATAAGATATCTTCCCAAAAGGAGCTGGGAAAACCCAGCAATACCTAAGATAATGCTAAGAAAATGCCTGGACTTTTTAAAGAAGTCCAAGATACATTTTGCCAAAGGTTTAAACAAAAATCTGATGACGCACGCTTTGTTCACTTGTATATTTTTTTGAAAATGGTACAACTACAAGATGTACACACCAATAATACTCATTATCCAAAAAAAATCCCAATCAATATCTATTACAAGACAGCATCCGGGGCCACGAATGGCTGTTTTCTGATAAATATGAAGTGCTTTCAACAGAAAACTCACATTGAAATGAAAATAATTCTAATAAATATCCATGCATTATATTCAGTATAAAACATTAATGCCATGATATTTAAAGGTCATCTGTCACTGTCAATAGTGAAGGTTCAATAAATGCCTTATTACCATAGCGATGTATTTTATGCATACACGCATCTAGTAAGAAAGCTGCCTGAGGCGTTTCTGGATAGCAATAATCCACCATCCTACACGGTAAAGGATGTTTAATGCATGAATATTCATGCTATGTCAACAACTAACTCATGTTCATAACAAAACTCTTCCCGATCAAACACATAAGGACGTCCAATAACCCCCATACAGCTACCAGTCTCTCCAGCAGCTTAGGCAAATGTGTATCAAATATTCATATCAAGCAAACAGTTGATGTGAATGACGTGTGGCAGCGTTAGTTTTTACCCAATAAAGCCAGTCATTTGCTAATTGTAATGACCCCTTGCAGGACAAGCAGGAAGTACTTCTGTAAGTGTTTCCTTCCTGTAAGGGCACTGGCCCATTTTCTGTATCAATATAAGTCAATACATTGTTTTACATCACAGATAGCTATGACCCTCTACACCTGATAAGACAATATACCTTGACATGCCACCTTAGAAGCCCTATCTTAATCAGGTGGAGAGGGTGATTAAGTCTAGACAAACATGTTAGGTGAGATGATTTTTACCGAACACTTTGCATTAAACAGGCCAAGAGAATCACAAAACAAACAGGTGGAAAACACCATCTTTAGATGTAATACTACGACAGATGATTCTTATTGAATACATGTGTTGATATAACCTATATTATAAGGTATGAGAATTTTGATAAGCATCTTAACAGGAAAAGAATACACATATGGAACAAATGCAAACCACAATGCTTAATCATTCACCTGATTCTGTGTTGACTCAACTGTTTTTAATGGCCACAATTAGCTTATATAATTACTTAAAGGGTTTGCAACTGTTTTTAATGGCCACAATTAACTTATATATATAATATAATTACTTAAAGGGTTTGCAATGGGGAAATTTGCCTGAGATTGTATCAAATATGTTTTCCTGTGGAGACCCTGCCAAGAGGATGTGAATCATGTGATGTTATCTCTGTGTATGTAAATTTCAGATTTTTGATGAGATCATATTTCAAAGGGTCATGTCCTTAATGTTATGTAACATTTTTCACGCAAACACGAATCATTAATGTCAGCTTAACCTCCTGAGAATAGGAAGTCTATCATTCTTATTCAGTGACTAGGTTGCTTCAAAGAAGCTGCATGTTGAATTGTACTTTTAAGTTCATATGAGAAGTTGTTGAATTATCTCCGGTGCATCGTTAAACAACTCACAGGCATGATAAGTGACAGCTTGAATAAACAGTGGCAATATTCTCAGATTAGCCATATGTGGTGACATTAACAACCTCTTGTTAGTGCTTCAATAATGTGGAATGATGGGATGTCTGAATGTATATACGGGGAGGGCTCAAAGCACTCGCATCTCATTCAGGAATATCTAAAAATTTCATTTCCCCCCCAGAAAATGATATTCAGTGTACATACTAGGGCTTCCAATGGTACACATTTTCACAATAAATAAATACACATTCATAGTGTTGTTACTAAAATGTACATGTATTGAGATATCTTTTGAAAAGTGGCATTTTTAACCTCTTTTTTGCTTTATGAGGCATAGAAAAAAATGTTTGTTCCTGTAACGATCCGAAATAAATAGGGTAGGTAGGGTGGTAATTATTTTTTTGGGGGGGAGGGGGGGATTATTTTCTTGGTCAAAAATGTGTGCTTCATGCACGTTTTACGTTGCTTGGGAGTTGGGGGGCGGAAAAAACTTTGGGGTAGGGATTTTTTTAAATAAAAACTTGTTAGGGTAGGGTTGCCGTAAACAAACAACTTTTTTAGGCCTGACTGTCCATTATTGACAAGTTTGAAAATTCTAATGAAGTCCCTGCTGACCTGAGTGGTAATACAGTACTAGGACTGTGTACATATGTTAAGCAAACAATCGGTTATCTTGCTTACACTGACAAAGATATATACTACTAAGTAATTAGTAACACCTGTGGTTGCAGATAGTATGTTAATGTACACGCATGACAACATGTGTTGCTAAGACAATGCCAACCAATTTAACCTACATTTTGAACACCATCAAAGATAACCAGGGTTCATGTTACCTTCACAGGTAAGAACACAGTAACAAGCAAATTGTTCCAAACATAAAGAAATAGGTACATTTTCTTAATAAGGGTCATTATCCGTTTACAGCCCTATTAGGCCAAGAAAAAAATATTGTTTGTTTCCTGTAACGGTTGGAAAACAAATAGGGTAGGTAGGTAGTTTTTTTTTTTTGCTTTATTTTTTTGGTCAAAAATGTGTGTTTTATGCATGTTTTACGTTGATTTGGAGTTGGATGGGCAGAAAAAACTTTAGGGTAGGGATTTTTTTGAATAAAAACTTGTTAGGGTAGGGTTACAGGAAACAAACAACTTTTTTTTTTAGGCCTTATGGTTAGGCACTGATTCCAGTGGCAACAGGCACTGATTCCGTTGGCAACAGGCACTGATTCCGTTGGCAACAGGCACTGATTCCGGTGGCAACAGGCACTGATTCCGGTGGCAACAGGCACTGATTCCGTTGGCAACAGGCACTGATTCCGGTGGCAACAGCACTGATTCCGGTGGCAACAGGCACTGACTCCGGTGGCAACAGGCACTGATTCCGTTGGCAACAGGCACTGATTCCGGTGTCAACAGGCACTGATTCCGGTGGCAACAGGCACTGATTCCGTTGGCAACAGGCACTGATTCCGGTGGCAACAGGCACTGATTCCGGTGGCAACAGGCACTGACTCCGGTGGCAACAGACAAATGTGAAATGTGTAACTTAGGATATCATTTTTTTTTTTTAATAAGAGTCAGCAAGACATTCAGTCACAAACAATTTCACTTAGATGTCTGGGTGTCATTTTGAAAACCCAAACCCTTTAAAACGGTAACCACTCCTCAGGACCAGGGGCTAAGCCGCAATGCGTCCAGCGTGTCATTTGGACACACAGAACACTGTTTTTTGACAGTTTGGACACCCAAAGATTTATGTCAGATTTTGCTGATGATGACTTTTCTGATGAGATAGAGGATGTAGAAGCTGTAGTGTCACTTTAATAAGACACACAAAGCAGTTACTGGCCTTAAAAGCAAAATCTGTAAATATATAGGGTTTATTCTATTAGCAGTATGTCCTTTGTACCACACTTTGGACACGCAAAAGTCTATGAAACCTCTATTTGGACACCCTGTTTCCAAACATATGATTGAATGTTTGCATCTTCATACAATTCCACTAACACTGTATAAGGATAGCATGCCTTATTTTGATGAATTTATACATGTTTGTGGTTGAAATCTGAGTATATTGTGGTCCCCCTTTAAAATTGGACCCAAAAAATTTCACAATTGCCAATTTTAGGCACCCAGTTCCTAAATCCTGGCTAAGACCCTGTATCAGGGGTTGACAACTCTCAGACCTAAAGACGCACACTTTTTTGCCAAGCTGGAATACTTGCAGACAAACAGAAACATTTTCCAGAGCACCTGCAGGAAGTGCTGTATAATATTCTGTGGTAGAAGACAGTAGAACACTCTTCTGTGATAAGTTACGGAGTCAGGATCTATAAAGAACTTAGACTATATAGACTGCTGCCCAGACTATGTTCTGGAGTCAGAATCTATAATGAACTTCTATAGACTACTGGACTATATATTAAACCAAATATCTCCCTATTTCAACTTCAAATATTAATTGAGGATCTACACTTTCAGTGACCTAATGCATCATGATACTGGCACTGCATTTATGCCTCCACACTGAAACACTCCAGATTTAATTTCTTATCTACGTGAGGTTAAAAAAGTTTGAAAACTGTGCTCGGTTTTCTTCCTTCGATTAGATGTGAAAATGCTAAAGGCAAAGATACAATTGGTGGTTTAATTGTTGCACCTAACATCTCCTTAAAACAACATTCTGTAAATGCCTCTCATCAACAGGGCAAAGGGTGTGAGAGACAAGCCTCGGGGCCTGACAATGTTTTCTCACAGCACAGGGAAGGCAGAATGCATGTGGTGTGTAGCCTACATCAAAATGATTGTACCAACATACCATGATTGCTAGTTATTTGCTACCATTTCAACACTGGGAAATATTCTGAATAAATCAACACAGCTTGTTAAGACTAACCAGTCTGGAAATATCAATTGTGATCAATGACGCCCCATGGCTTAGCTATGTAATTCATTTAACTTCCACTGAAATTTGATAACTCTGAAGTACATCTGATCCTCTTCATAAAGAAAATATAGCTGGTCTTGGTAACCTAGCAAAAAGGGTGCAGCTAATAAAAATATTTAAGCAAAGAGAAAAGCAAACAGAAACATATTTCTGTTTGAAAAGAAACATTAATCAAGTAGTCAAAAATGCTGCAAATAATTAACAGAAAAACCTTACCTTAGATAGAGTGGTACTGTTCAGTAAAATCATCAATTCATTTTTAGATTTTATGTACCACCAAAATATTTGATAGGGTAGATAGCTGAATGGTAATGATTTCATCAAAGATAGCAACAAAAAAGACCGCTGCACTATGCATTGGTCTAACTGTTTAGAAATAAACCGAAGGAGCTCTGAGCCAACTGCAGCACTTGGCAAGTAGCAGCTCAGACAATGATGGTATGCTAAGCAAATAAACATCTGGCTACTTGCATGCGGAGATTCCACATCCTAACTGAAATCTAGGTCAAACGACAGACCGTCTAGGCTCTGGGAACCAAAACCAAATTCCTTACAGCCAGTCTTCCATTTCTGCATTAAACTAAATTGATTAGGTGCATCCTCTTGTTAAACTCTTCTATCAATTAAAATTCATAGAAACAAAATTGTGTTCGCAATGTAACCGATTAAGCATGTGTTTACAGTATTTATTTTCATTTATGATCTGTCTGGTCTCAATCTATTTAATCATTTATAAAGAATGCTGGGCTATGTACAATGCATACTTCTTCCTCATTTCTGGTTAAATGCCTAAATGTTAAATGGCTTTGAGAGTTACACTGTTAAGGATAAATGCATTCAATATCAAGTGATTGCAATTAAAATTCAGCTACAATCACAAAATAAACATTAATTACAGCAATATACAGGAAGCTATGGCTTTAGTTAAATGGACCTTTTCCACAACTGTTGACTGTAATCTAGCATGGGATATTGATTGATTGTGTAATCACTTAACAATGGTGTGTACTGGAAAACAAGGCCACAAATACACTATTGTTGCTATTCCTAATCACTTGAATACAATGCATTAATAATGAATCAATAAAATGCTACCCCTGTGATACATCTGCCAGCACACTGACCTGGAAGTGAAAATCAATGATGAGGATCAAAAGATCATCTTACAAAAGCCAGTTCTAATTACAAAATTTTGTGTGAAATGTGTGCTGACTAATAGTAGATCTCAGTGTAGCTACTTGAATAACTGGCATACTTGTCATAAACGTGCAGTCCAGCTTCAGCAGTCCAGTTCAATAGAGCACAATGCACATGACAGGCTCTCGATACACCCAAACATTGATCAATTAGGCTGCCGAATACCTGAGTTACGCGACCCTGCTTACATAACAGGAAGCCGCAAACAGCCAGTAGGTTTAAAATAGAACAGCCCCAGATTCAAGTCTGAGACACTCCAGCGATTCCATATGACCACATTTACAAAAACCTATTTAATACCTCCCAATGCACCCGGCCAAACCGGCTCATTTGTATCCCCATTTGAATCTACTGAAAAAAACCTTACATTTTAAACATAAACATGCCACATACCAATAGAACTTGCAATTTGCATGAAGTTAGGGCGCACAAAAACAAAGGATGTTGCCTATAAATCATGACCATACTCCATGACACTTAGCTTCGCTGGTGGTCATTTGCATATCATGTCGCACTCCTGGTTGAATCGCTATACCCCCAATGAAGAACCGAGGAAATAACGTACCGGCTTCGCATTCCTGCTCGCCATTGCATCTTTCCGCAGTGAATCTTGCTCAAATTAAAGCCTGATACATTAGCAAAAAATATTTCAAGAAATTAATGGTCAGTTTGTATGATAATCGATCTTTAATGAATATCGGGCCACGAGTCTTCATCCCTCTTTTACAAACCGACATTCACTTTTGGACGCTCGGCCCCCTTCAATTGGTAGCATAACTTATCCGTTGGTGTATGCTAAATACTTGGAAATGCGAAACATTCCGAATTCACCAAATCGTGGTACCTCAATATTTAATAAATTTTTAAGGTTTTAAAAAGATCAAAGAAAATGCATGATGATAATGCTCACCTTTTTATGACGAGGCGCAAACAAAGACCACTGCCGCACGGCCTACCAAAAACTTCTTCTGGTAGTATCTTGAATGTTCCGTTAAATCGCTCAGATGCGTCTTCAACAACTTGCTTCTAAACAAAGTGATATCAAGTGAAGCCACCGGTGAATCCTTCGATAGTTTTTAAGTTCACAGGTAGCGAAATTAGTGGGTTGAAATTCCTCAATGCACCGGCCGACTGTCGACCTCACTTTGTGCAAATGGTGTGTGGTCTCGCAAAATCTCGCGCCAAAATATTCAAACGAGAATCTTTAATACTGCTCATTTTTCAAATTCAGTAGCGCTTTTTGTCATAAAATTCATATTTACTTCAATTTAGTAACAAAAATAAAAAAAATACAACAGAATTATTCATAAAATACTCCTCCCATCATGCTAATTAATCA
The DNA here is from genome assembly GCA_963942565.1 of Maea johnstoni. Classification (NCBI taxonomy): domain Eukaryota; kingdom Metazoa; phylum Annelida; class Polychaeta; order Spionida; family Magelonidae; genus Maea; species Maea johnstoni. The sequence goes on along the minus strand of OZ012694.1, from coordinate 37,734,436 downwards.
GTAAGGATGGCGGATGTGAAGGCACTAGAACATCCCACTCTCAAGGTATTTTCTTCTAGAAAAGTAGCTTTCTCGGTGTTTTACTGTTTCAAACATTGTCAACACATTCATCAAGTACCTGTGTACCTTATTATATCATTTTTGTCAGTTTTCAATCTGTTAGATTCATAGGACAATTGGATTGAAAATGTAAACAAAGCTGGATTATGTGTCTCCTGTGGCTGTGCCTGTGGTTCTGTCTTTATCATTGACATTTGTACTCCCTTTTCCTGAAAAAACAATCATAGGAAATTACTTTATGATGAACTGCAGAGAATGTCTTTCATTTAAAGATTCTCTTTGTAAGTGATGAAGGGGTGCCATTTTATCTGTAATGTGTTTTTGCATCTAGTGATTGCATAATACAGATTAAGACATACTAAATGGTAAATAGGGAAAGGGTGTACACATAGGTAAGGAAGCAAGGTTATAGGGATTAAGGTCGAGCCAGGCAGCTGTGTTGGAAAACCCAAGGCCGAGGGGGTCTGATGCATCTCACAGCCAAGGGCCGCAAGGCCAGAGGCTGTGAGATGCATCAGACCTCCCGAGGCTATTATATCATGAAAAAATATATTTTGCTGTTTAATATTTGGGAAAGTGCCTTTAACTTGTGGAAACCAGGGCTCTTTCAAAAGTTGTTTACATATGGTTGCCATGACACCGAACGAGGGCAACGAACGAGGGTAGAAAACCGAGTTCACTTTGGTATGCACTGTGTTAGAAAACAATTCCTAGGTATTGCTATGGCAAAGGAAGTGGCTGCGTAGCCGGCTGGCCGGATACGCAGCCCCCGGGGCTGCATAGCCGGCTACGCAGCCTATCCTTCAGCATTTGGCTGCGTAGCCGGAATATTATCAATGTGTATAGTACTTATATAAAGAAAATGTATTTTTTCATTGGTAATAGACAGTTTATTGGTGCAAACAAGTACAATATATTAAGAAAGTGAGTCACACTTTCAACCACAGGTTATACATCACACATGAACATTTGTATATCTATAACACTTATGTTATCATTTCAAGATTATACACACACACAAAGTTTAATGATAATGTCAAATATTGTTTAGTTCATTTTGCTTCGAAAAGTTGATAGATAGATAGATAGATAATCTTTATTTCAAGTCGGTAATAATTTTACATAGTAAACACGAGCTGCCAGGGCTCTTGGCCGACTACAAAATAACAATTCAAAATATAACATACAGGGTTTAACAGCAATATAAATGATAAGTAGAGGGGAAGTAAGTTGGCACATATTAATTGACAATGAGTAATAACTGATGTGTTGGGACGGCTTCCAGTTGTTCTTGTAGTATACATCCTTCCCCCCTTGATACAGCAGTATTTAAGTTCTCATTGAACTGCCTATCGGTGGTGCTGGTCAAACGTTGCTTGGCAGCCTGTATGGTACGACGTGCATGACGGTGCATCACGTCTCCATAACTGTAGGGCTGTGCTCATCAGCCATTTTTTTGCGATCCGATTAATTGCCTAATTTTTCTCGATGTCAATTTTCTCAATTTGATTCTGTCGCGCGCTGTAGTGCTTGGAAAAGTGTGGTGGGGGCCGGACCATCACCATGTAAAATACATTGCGTGGTCCTCTCCACACTTTTCCAAGTACTACCGCGCGTGATAGTATCTATCGTAGTGCAGTTTCAATGGCGGCCGACTGTGGCCGGCTCAGCGCCGGGGTCTTTTTAAAGAATAGGGTAGGCTCTTTTGTATTTTGGGGGTAAGGAAAACAATGGAGGTAGGGGAGGGGGGCTTAATCGAGTTCGGCAATCGATGTCCTCTCATGTTGAACATCGATCTTACGACTTTGCTGATCACTCGATGTCGTGCTTATCGAGCCCAGCCCTACATAACTGTACATAGTTCTCAAGTTCATATTTCTTGACTGCTTCTTCCCATAAGGCAAAGCTTTGGAATTTATCTCCAACAGTCAAGGACATTGTCACAGGGGAAATTGTGACTTATCAAGGGATCTTTAAGGCTCACCTATACAGGTGATCTGTTGGGGATAGGTCAGAGAGTATATGTAGTTTTACATATATATTCAAGTCCATAGCCTAAACCATCATCGTGGAACTCAAACTCTCTCTCTCTCTCTTCCTCTCTGTCTCTCTCTCTCCCTGTCTGTCTACTAATTCCATGTACAGGTATTCATATACAACCCAGTAAAGGATTGGTCAGTTGTAGTTAACCGGTATTCATTAAGGCTGATACCCCTTCAATTGGGATGGTCAATACATGGTACATACATAGGAGCGGCTGATTGCAATAACAGGTATTTAAAACTGATGATCATTTGGGGTAGTACACTCTTGATTATGGTTGTCCTTCAGGCTGTCACCCTATTTAAACAGCTAAAACCTTAATAACAAAATAAACAAACATTTGATAAACTATTTGTCTGATGCAATGGGTTTGAAGTAGTAACTTACTGCGTTGGCATGTATTTACTAGATCCAAGGTAATACCTGGATAAACTAATGTCATGTATTAACTACTACCTAGTAGGATACTTCCATATGTAAAGGCAGGAACATATTCTGGCTACGCAGCCAAATGCTGAAGGATAGGCTGCATAGCCGGCTAGCCGGCTACGAAGCCACTTCCTAAGAAATACCAGACTGAGACCTGAATGTCTAAGTTCAAAATACATGAAATAAAATGCAGAAGCATGGCTTCGAAAGAGAGTGAAGCCCAGATCTACAATATAATTTGTTCAATGGTAATCTACGTATGTTGTGATGTGCACCATTCGTTTTCTGGTCATCTTGTACTTAACATGATGATGCTTTACCTAGTAACTGGTACCAGATCATGTACATGATGCTATCAAAGTGCACACGTCTATGATTGTTGGGTAGCAGCAGAAGATTGTCTGTATTTAGAGTTCTAACTAGGATTTGCAAAGTTTTATCTCTAAACTCTGATCCCTTAACTTATTCAATCTCAAATCAAATTAAACAATGGCTTGGCAGTCTCAAGAAAAAAAAAATTAGAAGGAAATCTCAAATTGAGCTTTAAGATCAATGGCTGCCTCCATTGCATGCACAGACTACTTAAAATGGTTGAAGGTTTTCAAAGGCCATATAGCATGTTGGACTTGTCAGAGGCAGTAGGTACTCTTTGCTCCATAGCATTGAGAGTTCACTAAGCCCTCCAAACTTTGCTCTCTATCAGGAGTTGCAAGTGAAACATTTGGGGGGGGGGGGGGGGGGGTTGTGTTGATTATTTGATGATTCCTTTACTGATTTTAGTGTCAATTTTGGACATGTCTAGGGCTGCATACCGCTATGGGTGAAGCGGTACGGTACCATAACCCGTACCAACGAAACGATACAGTATTTTAACGGTACTGCTATCGCTATCCTGAACTATGTTAAGTACGCACTTAGCCTAGTTCCTGACATACATCGATAACGTATCAATCTGTGTTAAGTACATTGATAACATCATATGAAAAGTTGTACTTACGGCTGCCGAAAACTTGTTAACATGAAAGGTACGCTATATAGCGAAGCGAGTACCATATCGCTGCCGCCATAGTGTTTGTTGTGATTGTTATGGCCACCGTGTAGTGGCGCTGTAGTAGCGATATGCTGCACCACTATGCGGTGGCGATAATAATCACAACAAACACTGGTGGCAGCAATATGGTACTCGCTTCGCTATAGCCTACCTACGAAGTTTACAAGTTTGGCAGCCGTAAGTACAACTTTTCTTGTACAATTGGTTTAAAAATTTCTTGTAATATGGGCTGCTTTGTATATTGTGATTTGCAAAATACCTATAAGCATACCGTTAAGAATTGAAACGAGTATGCACCAGTAATTTGCGAAGCGGAATTCGTTACGGTGCTGGTACCGGTGTACAGCCCTAGACATGACTGGCTAACACTAACTGCATGCAAATCATGTTTCCTTTTGGTCACAGGTGTCAATCTTATGGTGTACTTGTGCAAGCAGGTACTAATCTGCATTCGGTCTCTTCAGTGTTTACCCTGAAACCTTGGAGACATAGCATTTCCTTATGGATTTACAGTTTTTGTGCTTACGAAATGAATGTGTATTGATTGTCAGCATACCGATAGAGAAAGGAGGCTATATTATGATATATATCAATTCCATTCCAGCATCTTGGACTTGACTTATGGCCATAAGTTTCCCTTTAGGGCATAGTCTTAGCCAGCTGGGCATCATTTGGATTCCCAAGCCTTCAAAAATCACCCTTTAGGACACCCAAATGTGTTTGGAATTTCTTACAATGTCAATTTAAAGCATATAATTGAAGTTTTTCCACCTCAATATAATTCCCATGACATTGGATAAGAATAATATGCTTGATTTTAACAAGTAACACATGAATGTTTATGTTTGAAATCTCAGTATATTGTGATCCCCCTTGAAAAATAGGATGCCCCCTTAAACTTACAATTGACAATTTTGGGCACCAAGTTTCTAATTCTTTTGCTTAAGACTTTGATCCATGGCATCTTATAGTAGACAGTCCTCACTAATGTGACAAAAAGTGAGTAAGCTTAGTAATAAGTGATTGTTTGGGAAACAGTACCTTATATGAAAGTATATAGCTGTACTTCTATTCTTTTCACATGTTTTATTATCTGCTCTTGAAAGACAGGTTGCTATGTGTTCAAGAAGATTGTACTGAGATATCCACGTTTCACAGTTTTGGCTAGGATTAAGTTTGTGACATCGGGTATATGACTGACATTGGCAGCAGTTTAGATATCTTAAATTTTCAGTTGAAGTGAATGTTAAGTTTGTCCAGCCTAGGTATAATCATGAACCTAATAATTACAACTTGTTGGGAAACGAATGCTCTTCCTTCTCTAAAAAAAAAGACAGGTATCTGAACCTAATGAAGTGCAGTTAAATTCAAGCCTACTAATTGCACTTTTATAAGTCCAATTAAATGAAATTTAAGTCAGGACTGTATTCAGCAATTAGCCACCCTGTCTCACTATTGGTCAATTTCATTTAAAGATAGAACTTTCCCAGGAGCCTGCATGACCTACAAGGCCTGATTGTACAGAGGGTCCACAGGGACAGAGTCAGGATTTCTTTGTACATAGGGAGTCCAATGTCTATTATACAGGTGAACTTGGATATGACGGACCACTGTACGACGGATTTTTGCATATGACGGACAACATGCTTGGTCCCAGTCTGATGCATATCAAGTACGCATCATATGTATACGACGGATTATGCATATGACGGACCAATTTTCCTGGTCCCATTGAGTCAGTCATATCCAAGTTCACCTGTATATGTAACAGACAGGAAGATATACCTTATTGCAGTGTCTTAGCCAGGATTTAGAAAGTGGGTGCCTAAAATTGGCAGTTGTAAAATTTTGAAGGGGGGAGCACAATATACTCATATTTCAATCATAAACATGTATAAATTCAGCAAAATAAGGCATGATATCATTAAACAATGTCATAGAAATTATAAGGAGATGAAAAAAATCAATTATAAGCTTGAGATTGAGATTTTTTGAAATTCCACACTAAAAAAATTGGGTGTCCTGAGGGGTACTTTTTAAGGGTTTGGGTGCCCAAAAAGGCACCCAGACGCCCTGCTGGCTAAGACCATGCCTTATTGATGCTAAGCAAAAAAAAAAAAGTGACAATTCCTAACAATAAAATCAACACCTTGAATTCTAAAGGATGGTTCATCAAATCATTCAAATATCTTTGAGTATCTTCAACTTGTCTCGCAATGCATGCTTTAAATTCAAACTTCATGGGTCCAGCTAGACACTAGCCCCATAGCCCATGGCTACAGAAAATTGTGTTGGGTTGAAGATTTTGGGTTGGGCAATGTCAATTTGAAAACCCTAAGTCTGGTGGTCTCTTATTTTAAACCTGCCCCCTGAACTTGGTGAATACATTTAAGATGATGTGGTCTCCAAGGCTATATGGATTAAGATCTACTGCTGAGCATTGGGGCAGATTAATAGCTGAGACGTAGGTGTTTGTTGCCAAAGCTGAGGCCGCCAAGGCCAAAGCTTTGCAACAAACACCCTCAGCAAGGCTATAAATTTGCACCAATGCTCAGTGGTGGATCTTAATGGCTAAAAATGACAAAAAAATCATGTTTTATAATGGTTGCTGAGTTGGCTTAGTGTGGTGAACCGAGATCAATTTTAAGCCACAGAAACAGCTTCTCACTGAACAATGTGAACATAGTGAGTTTTCAAAGCCCAAGTATTGCTTGCCATAGCAACAGGATATAATAACCATTATTGCAAAGGAAGTAGTTAATTGAAATTGAAAAGGTGTTCATATATTTAGATCCCACTATGACTGTGATATCTTTATCTGACATAAATTATATTTTAGCTGGATATTTAAAGAAGAGTGTTAGAAATGCTTTTTTTTTTCAATATTCATTATAAGGTCTATATTAATGTTTGTGTCCTTAGTGTATTCATACTAGGGATGTCATCGATAGTCGATATTTTCACTTTGTCAATTAAATCGAATCGAATGGTTGGGTATCGATTCGAAATAATCGATATTCTGAACCCCAATAATGGCGTATAAATATTAATGAAAAATACACTTTTCCCGTACATTTTCTTGTTAAAATAATGCAAAGTGAAACTCTGACTAAATATTGAAGTATTTTCTATGACTTTTTTAAGAGAAATTGGAAGGAATGGTGTGCTTTACTCAGGCATTTGGCCAAGACACAGGGTATCCAACCTAAAGGGATATATCAATAACATCCCTATAAATAATTGTGCCCTACGAGCATGTTGCGGCGTATCAAATTGAATCGAAAAATATATCAATTAATCAAATCAATAAAACTTTTTTTTAAATTTTTACAAGCCTAAAAAAAGGTTAACAGGCCTATTTTGTTTATCGATAAAACTTCATATCAATGACATCACTTATACATAAACTTTCCAATTTCAAAATTCTGCTTAATAAGGTCACGTACCAAACAGTTGATTAAAAAATTACCTTAGAGTGGACAGAAACAAATCAGTGTTGCTACCTGTATTACTCAACATACTAGAAGAGAACCAGAGTGTTACAGCATTCATTTACAGGTCAAGATCCTATTATGTTGTTGAAACCCAATGGAATAAGTAAAACAAATAATAATTATCCCAAGTGACCTAGAAGTTTTGTTATGCTGGACATGTCTAATGCAGTTGTTGGTAGATACTGGTAGTTCTAACAATTTTTGGTAAGACAGCTTTCAACATTGAATATATGGTATAGTAATATGATAGTATCATAAGTTTTGATGTGTTATCACAGTCATCATGTTTTAAAAGTGGTTTAATAATGTGTACTTTTGAATTAATCATACCAACCTGGGTGCAAAGTGTGAATTAGTCTGTTCAGGGTTAGGAATTGAGTATAATATTGTCCCAGCTATTACTAGTATCATTTTTTGCGTCCAAATCCTTGACAATTCACCATGTATGTGCTCAAATTGTTAGCTGTCCATCATGCCCCAGTACTAGCTGTCAAGTAACATCGGGAGCAGGGGATCTTATAGGATGTCACTTGCATCTAATTAACATAACTAATTAGGCTCTCAAGGGACCAAGATGGCCCTTCCATGAAGTCACCATCTAATAGTATTATCTCAGTCAATTTGAGGAGCACAATTGTAATCAAGGTGTCCTAAGAAGAAAGGTGACATTGAGTTTTAACACATATCTTTGCTAATTTTGAAAGCAGATGTACGGTCAGGTACCCTGTAATCACATCAATTGTTATCCCCTCTTAGAGTTGGATTGAAATTTTAATGAAAGAAAATAAGTTGTAGGTAAAATAATGATATATAAATTTACTAGTAAATTTGTGCAAAAATTCCATGGTACCTATTGCATGTTTAAATGCTCCCTATTTCACTTTCATATGCCTGTTCCTGTTGGAAATTCTAATGTCGCTAAGCTAGAAAATATATACCCTCTACTAAATTTACTGTATATAGTTATTTTGTGTTGAACATGGTCTGACACTAAGATTTCAGACTAGGGGCCAGAAAAGGTATTTTGATAATAATAAGTGGTCAAAAAGGAGATTTCTTGTTATTGAACATTCTATTTTGGGCTAGCTACTAGTTTGAAAAAATATAGGGGCACAGAGCAAAATCTAGGGGCATATGCCCCTTGGAAAGTCTAACCCTGGTTGAATGAGTGACCAGATAAAGGGACTATCTTGTCATTCATGACACAATGCCATTTTGTAAATATTGATGCTTTTGTCTCAATGATTGTATATGCTGAAATTTCAACTTACAAAATACAGTATATGATTACCAAATGGAAATAAATGTTTTTGTTTCACCTTGTTTTATTTATTCACACATTTTCTATTTATAATAGTAGTGATGTTAACTGATTACCTTGCACATTTTTGATATGAGCATTTCTTTCTTTCAGGTGCCGTATGAGATACTGAATAAAAAATTTCGCTCTGCACAGAAAAACATAGACCGAGAAGTGTCGCATGTCCAGAATGCGTGCAGTGAGTTAGAGCAATGTATACATGGCGGCAGCGCCACAGTGGAGGAGGTATCCAAGGCACTCAGTGGAGTGGTAGAGAAGTTAGGCATACTCAAAAGAAAGGTAAGGACATATTTAATCTATTTTAATATCAGATTAAAGGTGTGTCATTATCTAGTCTAGAAATATGATGTTGTGTTGCATCAAATGTAAAATTGATTGTTTTAATACCATAGATAAACTTTGATTGGAGATGTCTGGTGATATCAGTATCGCTATCTTCTCCAAAACTTCAAATGAAATATTCAAAAGAAATGAATGGCATTGTATTATTTTAATAATAATAATAATAATAATAATAATGATAATAATAATAATTGATATTTGATATAGCGCCCTTTCCACCTATAAAGGCTATGTTCATTCCTTTAGTATTATAGTCTTTATAAATTGCATCTTTAAAGTACACATTTTACTTAAATGTTTAGTTTTGTGTACTGGAAGTGCATTTTGAGGTTGGAAAACATATGTAAACTCCATGATTTTAATAATTTATTGCACTTGTATATAAGGAGGTTTTTTGGCTGATGTGGCTGATGTTTTTGATAATATATACTTCATAGAAAGTATACCTCCAATTACTCTGGCTTTTCTGTGTTATCAGGGGAGCCTAACACATGGAAATACAGGGAAGAAAGCTCTCATGTTCCATAAATCTTATACCGAAAATTAAAGCTTATGGTATTTCAATTTACGTTTAGGTTTGACCAACTGTATTTTGTGTAAATTATCCTACTTTCTCGGGATTTTCAACTTACCTGTTTAGTAGTTAACTATAAACATAGGGATATTGTATTTGGGGGATGGTGGAATGATATTTATTTTGGCCAAGATAGTTGCAATCCGGTAAGAGGGAAGGGGGTCTACCTTGGCCTAATGGTGAGACACCAGACTCCCAAGCTGGTGGGTTTAAGTCCCCAGTCTCCCCACTGTAGGTTTTCCTGGTTGCTATATAAATGTGTGATGTTACGAAAGGCCCTCTATTGTGCCCCTTAACCCTGTTGGTAATTAGAAGGGAATATGGTTATGTTTTTTTTTATCTCATCTCAATAAGTTTTTGAAAGCTCTATAAATCCTAATCATCCTCTTTCTCTAGTTTAGGCTATTTTTAGTGTTTTTACATGGGTTGGTTCTTCAATTTTTGAAGATTCCCACACACGCACTAACATAAGTTTCAGGACTAACTTGCCATGCCTGGCAAGTTGTAAATGACTTTTACTTGCCCAACATAATTTTTGGCCTTATATATTTTGTATAACATATGCTAAAATGGCATACATGTATTACAGGGCTCAACGGTCCCCAGAAGGAGCAGGTAGGCTGGCGGGGCTACCTTAACCCAAGATCAGGTAGTCCCGCCAGCATTTTAGGTAGCCCCGCCATTTATTCCAAAAAGGCAAAATAGTTCTTTTTCCCCCTTTTCATGTTAGTAATGGTACTTATGCTTTTTTCTTCTATTTTGTAGGTTGCATCATTAAGGGATGCTATATTTTTCTTTTTTTCTGCTACCATTTTATAGCATTCTAGTGATGAACTTCCCCAGGATTCAGGTAGTCCAGCGGGACTACCTGAATCCAACTTTAGGTAGCCCGACAGGGCTTTTTTTGGAATTCAGATCTCCCGGGAGATGGGACTATGCTATATGTTGAGCCCTGTATTATTTATCATGGATTTAATGATTTAAATAACATTTTATTTTTAATTGTGTTGCATTGTTTGCATATTTTCAGGTATTTGTGCCATTTTATTTATTAAAAAAAATGTGAAGACTGTTGAGAAAATCAGGTTGCCTATTCGGGCAAGTGCAAACTAAAACTTACTTGCCCAGGAGCCCTTTTTTCAGAAATTCACTTGCCAGGGCAAGTGGGGAAATACTTATGGCAGTGCCTGCCACAGCTTGTTCTGACGTGGTTGGCATAAAAAATGGTCATAGCCCTGGATGTGAAATGCTGCAAATGCATTTCATCACAGAACATCAGCCAAGTTTTGTGTGCTGAACTCTGTCTCAGTGGATGACGTGGATAAGAGCTTTGATGTGGTTCCGCCCTGATTATTAGAGTAAATGGGGGAAGTGCAATGGGGAACCGCTCAAGCGCACTGATAGCCGGTCCAGGATTCGTCCAATCGCCCGCTGTCTGGCTGGGCCGTGACCTGTTTGTATCGGGCACTGTTACTTCTGGTCTGCTTGGAAATTATTTGTGCATGAATGAGTTGCTTACAGGAAGCTTGACCCTCAAAGGGTTCTTACTTTAAGCTGTTTGTGTGAAGGTGAATGGCTCCTAACAGGTGTGCCGTTTAATAAGGTTGAAAATAGTCCATGAAGTTAAGCCTCACATTACACATTAACTATATTATCAGTTATAGGGTTTGACTCAAACACTATGTGCCCAGCACCTCGAAACAAACCTGAGCAAATTGATTTTTTGTGTAGGTCTATCAGAGGGGATTTTGCCAGAACTTTTTACCTACTCCTCTATCTGTAGAATAGGAGTTAAGAGAAGACCCCAGTTGGACACAAAAGATGTGCAGAATGATTTGCCCTTTTCCCCTCTGGCTTGGCAGTTTTATCAGGTTAAATATTTGGGAGTGGAGCCAAATATCTGTTGTCTTCCTGGCACTCCAGAGTCCAGGCAAATTTTCTGTTACACTGGTCCTGATAGCCGTGTGGTATTGCTACTGACTGTTTTCTGACTCTCACCACTGTCAGGCTTGAATCACACTCAGGGTATGTATAAAGATGCCATTGACTTGAGGGGGGTTCAGTGGTATTCCCTGGGTACTTCGGTTTCCTCCACCACTTTAAACTGGCAGTCGTGACTTTGTTGCATTATGTCAGAAAATGTGATGTTGAATGAAATGCCAGCCCCTGGACAGATAGGCTGATAGTACAGAGCTCATAACTAGCTCCAGCCTGTATGTAAATTCAATTTTTATGTCGTTGAAAAAAATGAAAAAATATTCAATTATCTATGGACAATGTCATGGGAATTACTCATTGTTAACTATTGGGTTAATATGACAATTTCAAAAATTGCTTATGAAAAAACGGCTGTCCTGAATTTGGGATAGTATTTTTGGGGCGTTGGGATGTCCAGAATTTGCAGAGGTACCTTGCTGACAAAGGCCCTGTATACACAAATATTCAAAAATCTTAACATATTAGAGTAGCCGTTTTATGCAAATGGTCATCAGCACACCTAGTGGAGGCTGTGGTAACCTATTTGGATGCACAACATCAATATCATCACTTTTCTGAGATGAATTAATCAGCTAGAACATAGCTATTATATAAGAAGTATAAAAAATCTGAGATTAACTAAATCTATCTCAATTTCATACTAGACTGTATGCCACACCTCATTATTTGTTAAATCATACACTATTTCACTATTTGAAATAAATATGTAATCCATATTATAAAAATGTTTCAAATATAAAAGGCTACTGATTACATGTTGTACTTCCCATAGCTACTGCTGCAGGTGTTAACATGTTGGTTACCGGACAGGTATTTTATTTATCTTCCTAGAAAGAATAGTCATATATAACAAGTCGGTTTAGTCTTATTCTTACACTTTGTTGTGGATTTGCTTTGGATTTGTTTTAGGGAGTGTCCTATTAATCAGACATCTTGATTTATCGCTCCTTCAACCTCTGATTTTGGGGATTGATTGCAATTGTATAAGAACGATCATCTTTTTAGTTTTTCAAAAAAAACTGTTGTATCTTTAAATTATTTTGAATGTATCTTAGCTTACAGTGATACCTTAGAGATTTGAAATCATTCAGACCAGGGCAGAAGTGTTCACATTAGGAACTGTCACATCTCAGAGGTCTTTTGACTAGTGTTGGGACGATCATCGATTATAATCGATAATCGATCGTTTGCCTCTCTTATACTGATTAATCGATTACGAAACTGGCAATCGATAATAATCGGAAAATGTGACACCTAGTGGCAAAATATAGAACTAAATGACTGGCAAGTTGTCAGCTTTCTTGCTATGAAACTAATCACCAAAATCACTTCAAAACAAAGTTAAGATAGGTGCTAATAGCAAGTAATTGTAATAGACTATCACTTATTATTAGGCTCTAGACCTCTAGTACCCAATAACTGCAAGAGTGCGAAGAACTGATTATGATCGATAATCGATCGGTTTGCTGCAACTAATTATTGATCATGAAATTGCAACCAATTCCCAACCCTACTTTTGACAATACATAAGATACACGTAGGAGCAGGACCTGGAAATTGTGTACACAATAGTGGGTGTTCATATTTTTAGGGTGTTCACATTGAGAGGATTATCTGTCTAGAAGTTTATTCCATGCCATTATTACTTTCAGGCTGCCGAGAGCATCACTGATGAGGTTGAGGCGGCGAGGACGTGTAAGAGGCGGGTGGCGCACCTCAAGGAGTACGAGACCCTCAAACCCACGGCCGCCGTACAGTGGCGCAAGAAGAGACTCGACAGAATGCTCGTCGAGTATTTCCTTAGGTCCGGCTATTACAACACAGCGCTCAAGCTAGCCACACACTCCAATATACAGGTAGGTATTTCCTTAGGAGCGGCCAAAAAAGGCCTAACAATTCTGTAAACAATTTACTTACAAAAGCATTTTCTTGAAAACATTTGAAAGAGAAATGTTGGTCTGAAGGAAACTCTCCTTCACATATTTTGTGGACTTACCGTAAACTTTATTCACAAGTTATTTGTCCGTCAGAGCAGTGTCTTAGCCAGGATTTAGAAACTGGGTGCCTAAAATTGGCAGTTGTAAAATTTTTGGGCGCATGGTCTTAGCCAGCAGGGTGTCTGGGTGCCTTTTTGGACACCCAAACCCTTCAAAAGAACCCCTCAGGACACCCAAATCTTTTTGTGTGGAATTTCTGAAAATCTCAATCTCAAGCTTATAATTGAGTTATTTCATCTCCTTATAATTCCCATGACATTGTTTAAAGATATCTTGCCTTATTTTGATGAATTTATACATGTTTATGGTTGAACTATGAGTATATTGTGATCCCCTTTAAAGATTTGGACGCCCAAAAATTTTACAACTGCCAATTTTAGGCACCCAGTTTCTAAATCCTGGCTAAGACACTGTTTGGGCGTCCAAATTTTTAAGGGGGATCACAATATATTCATATTCCAACCATAAACATGTATAAATTCATCAAAATAAGGTATGATATCATTAAACAATGTTATTGGAATTAGAAGGAGATGAAAAAATTCAATTATAAGCTTGAGATTGAAATTTTTAGAAATTCCGGTTTGGGTGTCCAAAAAGGCACCCAGACGCCCTGCTGGCTAAGACTATGCGTCAGAGTGTTATTCACAAGTCAATAGGTCAGTTTGTAATTCTTTGTTTTTTTCTGTATTTCAGGATCTTACAAACATAGAACTGTTTCTTGTCTCCAAAGATGTTGAAGAATCGTTAGAGAAAAGGGAGACCGCCAAGTGTCTTGTATGGTGTCACGACAACAAATCAAAACTTAGAAAAATGAAAGTAAGTAATCACTCTTGTGAGAGAGTGTAAGATTGTCTACTCTGAATTATTTTTCCTCAAACACAATTGAGAGCCAGCAGGGCATCTGGGTGTCATTTGGACACCCAAACCCTAAAAAATCACCCTTCAAGAAACCCAAATTGTTTGTGAGTAATGTATTAGAATATCATTTTCAAAAATATAATTAATTGGTTTCATCCCAACATAAATCCCATGTCATTGTATAAGGTTACTTTGCCTTATTTCAATAAGTAAATACATGTTTATGGTTGCAATCTGAGTATAATGTGGTCTCCCTTGAAAAATAGACCTAGCAAACAAACATTCAAGAACTGCCAAATAAAGTCATTTTTGTGCCTATAGAAGTTTAACCCTTATGCTGCTGGTGGCTAATTTGGCCAATACAAAATGTTGCAAAAAACTTGAAAAATGACTGAAGCCCTGGCACATGGCTACTCATCTGAGAGTACTCAGCGAGAGCTATCCAATGAATACCAACACGACAGGGTTAAGTAGTTTTGCAAAAATCTTTGTGTCTTGTGCTTTGGACAAAAGTAGCCTCAGTATTGGAAGGGTTAATAAATTATTGTCAATGAAAAACTTTCTTTTTGTGTTTGAGAGCATACAAATATTTCGTCATTTCACATTTCATATTCTGGCATGAAGCTGGGTTCTTAATTATGATAATTAATGACCATATGTTAAGTCATATAAAAAGTCTAGTCAATCACTATCATTTGGCTTTTCATTGCCTTCCTTGTATGCAACAAAGGCCAAGTTTACATTGTTATACTTGAATTGTTGCACGATTCCCAATGATCTCAATTCTATTTTTTAGTTGTTTTATCCGTTAGAATAACAACTTTTGTTTTTTCATTCCTTTCAGAGCTCACTAGAATTCAATCTTAGACAACAAGAATTTATTGAGCTGATAAGATGTGGACGGAGACTGGAAGCGGTCAAGTAAGTACCTCATTATTCTTTAGGTGATGCTGTTTTCAGTAGTACAAGTGGTCCAAGGCTTTGTCACTAACTGTTTGCTATCTCTCACCACAGTCTGGTTTGGGATCTTCCCCAGGACAAGTGAGAAAATCATGTCAGTTACTTTGGGTTAGTTGGTAGTTTCTTTTTACATACATTGATTATTTGCCCGAAAATTTATACCTGCAGAGTTTGATTTTAAACTTATTTGCATTATTTATCATTTTTGTATGTACTATTTTAAGATTTTGTGAGAATTTCTCTGTATATAATAAAACTATGTAACACTGGTATAAACAGTAACCAAATAGACAAATTGTGTCCCTTGATGATGTGCATACCACCACAGCATCTGCCCCATTCACACCAACATTAGAGACTTTTCAGTGATCAAGTTAATATTTGGGCAGTTATTTTTAAAAGCTGGTCTTAGCCTAATTCCTATGCTGTTATCATCATTAGAGACTTCCCAATAATTAAGTGAAACATTGGTGCAAGTATTTATTATATCTGGTCTAAACCCAATTCTTATTTTGTTCTTACAATATTTTTCAGACATGCTAGGAAATACTTCACCAATCTGGAGGAGGCCCAACTGTTTGATGTACAGAGAGTCATGGGCTTGCTAGCATTCCCAACTGATACACAGGTTCCTCCTTATAAGGTTTGTCCACATGGCCCCACACTCTGTATTCCTGTAAAACATTGGAAGCTTGCTGTACTTCCTGATGTTCTATTACTAATAATCCAGGGATGTCCACCTGTTGCAATGTCTTAACAGCCTTTGACAGAGGATTTGAAATGGGATACAGATCATACCAAACTAGCTCTGTTAAACTTATCCTCCAGCCTTTGAGCCTTTCAAATACTTCCTGTATCAGTTATTTTTGATACAGGTTTCTGTGACTTTAAAAGGAAATGACTATCTGAGATGTGAGTTGTGTGATAGTTTAATACTGCTATAAAATATCTATGAAATTCTAAGGGATGTACTCTTCTTTGATTGTATTGTTTTCAGTAATGGCATGAAAATATGGTGACATTTGTATCCACCATTTTACAAAGTTTAGCTTGAGAAATATGATACCTTTGTAATTCAATTAATGTAGAAATGTTCATTATTTGATGATAAGAAATTGTAATTTGTATAGAGCTACTTATATTTTTAAAAAGTTTGGAAGAGCTTTGTTGGCTTAAGAGGAAATGTTTTGCAATAATGTATTGCATTCTCATAGTGAACTAGACAAGGGTTAACACTTATACATTGGTAGCTCCGGAGAAAACGTTGTTTTGCAGTAATGTATTGTATTCTCATGGGGCACATGGTTAACTAAACAAGGGTCAATACCAATACCTTAATCTTTCTCTGTTTCTATCTTCAGGACTTGTTGGACTGTTCTCGATGGACGGCGTTGGTTCAGCAGTTCAGATACGAGAACTTCAAGCTGCATCAGCTCAATAGTAGTTCAGTTTTCTCTGTCGCGCTGCAGTGTGGTCTATCGGCTCTCAAAACACCGTATCCTTTTCACATTGGTCGAGAATCTCAGCAAAGTCTAAGCCAGCAGGGTGTCTTAGCATCATTTAGACACCCAAACCCTCAAAAATCACCCCTCAGGACACAAAATATTTTGTGAGGAATTTCTTAAAGTGTCTATTTTAAGCATATAACTTTTTCCACCTCAATATCATTCTCATAACATTGAAAAGGTACATGGCTGAGACTCAGTAGAGATATGTAGGCAACATTGTAAAGTATCCCAACGACTTAATAAGAAATTCTCAATGTTTCTTTACCTAGTCACCTATGATGCTTACTTACTTAAGCAATTTGTATTTGACTGGAAATGTCTTTCTGTGGTTTTCTGCTTTCAATAATCATTTGCTTTAAAGAATTATGTCAAAGTTTTTGGACCATGTGTCCACTCGAGATGCAAATGAGTTAAGATCAAAGTTGATTGGGCACACAGGCTTAATAGTAGATTATTTGGAAATTTTAAAGATAAATAAAAGTTAAACCATAGAAATATATATTGAATTTATGTTTTAATTTTTTTCTAATGACCAATTTAAAAAAACTACATATTATTCATCCACTTTTAGAGTATTATGTTGTATGTGTCTGGAACAATCTTGCAGTTTCCTTGACTGTAGTAAGTCATTGTTACAAGGAGGATGCCACAGGCCGCAATGCTGACTGTCCTGTGTGCAGTAAACACATGAACGAGCTGGCGCGACCTTTGCCCTTCGCCCACTGCGCCCAGTCGCGACTCATCTGCTGCCTCACAGGAGCCCCTCTCAACGAGCATAATCCACCGATGATGCTGCCCAACGGAAACGTCTACGGATATAGTGTAAGTAACTACATGCTTTATGTGCCACTGCTAGTGCTAGGGTCTCATGTTAAAGAGCATAATCCACCGATGATGCTGCCCAACGGAAACGTCTATGGATATAGTGTAAGTAACTACATGCTTTTGTGCCACTGTTAGTGCTAGGGTCTCATGTTAAAGAGCATAATCCACCGATGATGCTGCCCAACGGAAACGTCTACGGATATAGTGCAAGTTACTACATGCTTTTTGTGCCACTGCTAGTGCTAGGGTCTCATGTTAAAGAGCATAATCCACCGATGATGCTGCCCAACGGAAACGTCTACGGATATAGTGTAAGTCACTACTTGCTTATTGTGCTACTATTAGGGCCTTAAGGTTAAGATTTTAATCCACTCATGGTGGATCCCAAACAGCAACCTCTGTGGATAAAGTGTAAGTTATTACATGCTTTTTGTGCCACTGTCTATGGCCTTATGTTAAAGATCATAATCCACCTATGGTGGACCCCAAATGGAAATGACTACAGATACAGAGTAAGTTACTACATCCTTTTTGGGCATCTGTATAGGAGTTTCAGTTCAAGGGCATAATTAACCTATGAAGCACCTAAACAGCAATGTCTGCAGAAATAGTTTAAGCTATTACATGCCTTCTTGTTCCACTTCATAGGGCTCTGGAAATGCTCTGGTAACAAAGATATTATTAAATTAGCAGTTAACACTTCTGAGTCCAAATTATAATTCTGCTCACAAATGGCTAATGCAAAATTGTAATGGTTAGTATTGACCAAAATCCATCAGCAGGTTGTTCATGTTTGACGATCTTATGAAATTGTGGACCACCTTAGTCATGTGACATATCAAAATGAACCTTTAATCAAGCAAAGCACAATATTCTGACAGCTAATTGTCTAATTTTCAGGCTATGAAGAGGGTCTTTTAGATTGGGGAGCCAGATTATCTTGCACACATATATGCATGCATGGTTCTTTAGTTTATGTTACAACAAACGCATATATACGGGTGTGGCATTGGAAGGATTCAGAACGCAAACCAACTATGATGCTTTAAATAAGCAATGTTTATGGATATTGTATCAGTTATCTCATGCACTTCCAGCTTGGCGAGAGACTACTCTATAGCCCTCAATATACGCTTGCCATTTATATTCACTCTTATCCAGCAGCATAGCGGGGAAGAGGATTTATAGAACTAGTATTACTGACAAATGGATCTAATCTCTTGTGGCATATCATGATGCTATTAAGAAACCCCGAATATGGAAATTTAATGGCCGCTATCAGATCATGGGGTAGATACCTCAAACAAAAGGAGGCATGATTATTAAGATTTTTACAATTTATGAATACATTTTGAAAGTATATATGTATATACATATATACATATATGTATGAAAAGAAACAGTATCATAACAGAGACATCAGTTTGTGTGTTGTATGTGGATTTGTTCAGAAAATGAAATCTTTCATAATGTTTTTCAAAGAAAAATACTTCATTAGAAGTATTTCATTGGAAATAAATATTTTAAGAAGGTATTACTAGTAGAGGCGTTTGTTGTCCTGGCTCACACTTAGGCATATTATTAAGAACATGCATCATATGCTTCATAGATCACAACCTCCCAGATGACACTAAAAATGTCATTTCCTCTGAAATTCATGGTTGACTTTTTGTCTTGCAGGCACTTGTTGCGATGGCGGCTGACAATGACGGGAAGGTTGTGTGTCCACGTACCAAGGAGATTTTTAACTTAGATAAGGTTGAGAAAGTATTTGTGATGTGAACATCTAGGAATGTTAAGTTAGTTTTTCCTAATTAAACCTTTAACCCATTCATATCCCTGATCAAATCTTTTTTTTTTCAAAATCACAAATATAGTTGAGAATTTTACCAACAATGCCTCTTAAAATATTTCGATTGCTCTTCCAATTGGTATTCCAAAGTTGTTTTCAAAAGTATTTTAGAATTCAGATGATTTTTAAGAGATTTTGGAGCATGAATGTATTTGCACTGGATAATTTTGCTAACTGATCTAGTTAACATGAAGGCATTTCCTTTAAAATAGAGAGCGATGGTCAATATTTGTAGACATTTAAATGTGAAGCATTCCCAAATGAGTTGGGTGTTCGCTATATGGTGTAACAAAGTTAGGAACAAATTGTGGCAATATTTTCTTAACAAAGGAAGGGGACAGAATGAGAACAATTTTTAGTTAAGCGCATTTCAGTGATACAAAAAGGAAAACTTGAGTTTCAAAGGAGATAGGTACCAACGTATTTACTTTAAGTGGTATTGGAACGGAATGCATTTGTAGAAAATATTATTTAGAATGTGAGAAATTCCATATTGATTTTTGTTCCCTTTTAAAGTGTTATCAAATCCGGGACAAAAGAAAAATGAAAATACTTGAGAATCCAAAGTGACTGTAAATATTTGAAGAGATGTACCATTTGTATATGAAAAATAAGTATTCTGAACATTAATTAGTCAAGATAATTTTTTCTATTCTTAGACCAGTTGGATACTCAAATCAAATGGGTTAGTATACTTTCCTTTGTTCTGAACTTGAGTGGGTTAGGATAGCTTTACTTGTTCAGAACTTGAGCAGGTTGTAACAGAGACATATAAAACCTAGGTAAATATATGTCTCTGGTTACAATACCATCATTTGTGTCATTCTATCGAGATATTCAGACCCAAGAGCTGAACCTCACTCCACCTACCATGTAGGTATTGCTTGTGTAAGCGGTTCTACTCCGTCAGAACAAGAGAAATCATGGAGCCATGTGACATCTTGGTCACCAAAAACATGCTCAGAATGCAACACTGTTCTATAGTGGGTCTCCACTGAGTTTCTAATGATAACCAAAAGAAATGAGTCGCAGTCAAGTGCACAGTTAGTCAGACAGCTGATTGCCTGTGTGCGGTTTTGAGTGCTGTATGTCACAACACAGGATCAAGTCAACGAAAAAATGAAGGTTGTACCAAAACTCAGTCAGACTACCCTGGATCTGAAACAATGCCATCTGCTGGCTGTCTGCAAAATTATTAACCCCTCTTCTGGATTATATTACTTTTATTTATGTCAGATTCCCTCTAAAATCCAAGCATGATTTTGGACAATAAGACACCTACATAATGTAGAGCCTATGTGATGAATAGTTTTTAGTATTGATCACTGCAATGAGAGGACTTCTATTGGTTGTGCTATTCCAAATGTATTACATTTTGACGTTTGAAATTCAAAACTATCGGACAGAAAAGTACCTTCTGCTCCATGCCTTTAGCAACCCAGAAAGGCCTGCCAATGTTTGAAAATTTCCAAAACAAAGTCATTAATCAGAATATATTTGAAGGAAAAATGATAATCATATCTCATATAACAATTTTCTTTGAGCTACTTCACAAAGTCATTCTAAACAAAGTCAAATATATCATAGATGCAGGTTTATTATCAAGAAATGTGTAAAGTAGGAATTGGTCGAATCAGTGCCCCTCAATTGAGAGTGCAAGCCAATGAAACCAAATTTGGCACAAAAACCAAGCTTGCACCCAATATCTGACATAGGGTTCAGTATTTACAGGTTAGTCCCAAGTTGAGTGTAGCCCAATGGCTGTTGATGTGGTGAGCAGTTATCCCATTCATGCCTGTAGCGCCCAAAGATACCCTATTTGGGTTTTATCTTTGGCACCGGTGCATTTTTTCATAAAATATTTGAAGGAAAATCTTAATCAAGAAACAAATCACTACTCACAACTATCCTTCTAAATACTTTGTTAATTATCAATAATTGCTGTTATTTTCCAAAATATCACAGGTCCGGATTATACTTAATGTTGTTTTTGATAAATAGTTTATTGTCCAATCCAGATTAATATAATCATTACATATAAATAAAAAATCTGGCCAGCCACAAAGGCTTATAATGGACCAAACCTATGACAATACTTCTTAGTAAGGTCTCCCGGCATGAATGGGTTAACGGCGGAGCAAATATCCTTTCAAAACCAGTTTTTGAAACTTGTTTCTCTCAAGAGGTGAACCAAGTGTGTGTGTTAAAGAATACAAGTCTATCTATTTTTAGAATTTCAGAGCACACAACCAATGTTAGGCATATATGTCAGATGACATTTGAATTGTTGTAAATTGGATGAATAAGAATAAATGGTCTCTTGCATGGACCTATTGTAAAACTAACTAAACTGTTGGTGTGTTTTTTAATTTCCTTTACAGATCAAAACTTTTAGGACATATTTTTCCTAGTCCATTACATAAGGAGCCATACTTCATACACTACTTATTATGTTTTCCTTTAATGTTTTTGAATAATTCCTTCATTTGTATGCTCGGATTGTTTATTTGGCCTGTTAACGTCTGATCAGTTTGGTTCAAGATTTGCATCACTTCCAAAGTTCTGCTTATGTCATTTTTCAATGAGGAAGAATCGAACTGGGTAAAAATGCCTTGGGGAGGAACTCTTTACAGAAAGTCTCAATGGGTCTTTCAGTTGCAAAGGCACCACGTAAGCCCGTCACAATGCCACACATTTATATAGTTACCAGGCCAATCTGCTGATGGGAAGCCAGGTGCCATAACCCCTAGGCCATGAGGGATCCTTTGTGTGATCAATTATATTATTCTCCCTCTCATGCTCACTTAATAGAAATAGGATATGTTAAATTTCCAGTGATGTGAAATATTCATAATTGGATGTGTCAAATTTTTAGTGGTGGGCAATATTAAAGGGTGACAGAATTTACTCAAGAAATTGAACGACTGTTTAATCAATGCAAAACCTCATTTTATTCACAGATACACACATCTCAGCATCACCAATACTGCTAATAAATACTAAAATCAAATGTAATATTCTGAAATGCCTTATATTCATTGAAACCAACTTGTTCAAAGACAGAAATTAAATTGGATTCATGTTTGCATACGGCATAGTACAATATACAGCCTATCAAAAAAAAGCTCAAATGTACATATAATATAACAATATTAAATATGATGAATATTTGAAATGTTTTGGGGGGTATTCAACAAAATAGCATTAATCTTCACACTAAGGATGCAAACGGGTGCACAAAATGCATTTTATCTGTATGAGTTTCTATGGTCTTCAATTACCATTACCTGAAGTTTCTACTATGCAGCGGATGATTGGCTGTCCATATACTAAATGACAATAATACTGATTTATTTATGTAATACTGTAGTCAACTGCAGTATGGGAGGTCAATTTTAAGATGGTTTTTTTGCTCAACGACAGTGCAATGACTTTTGCAACTAGTATGTACCTTACATGGCCTGAATTCCTATCTCTGTATTGACTGTAATGCAAAGTTGGCTAACCCAGTAAAAATTTCAAGTCAGATCCTTGCATATTAACTACCTCCAACATTACACAATTCTTTAAACATTCATCCTTATGGCGTTAAATGTTTCGAGACTTGTATTTTAAGTATTTATGCACTATCTTTCTTGTTTGTACGTCTTACTTTTTACTATAAATAGGTTCATAGGTTTATCAAAAATATATTTAAGAATATATAACAAGTCATTCACATTAAGTATGTATATCAACTTTCATATCGCTTTAAAGATTCATTCTTAAGCGTTGTAAGCAGACTCTTAAATATGCATTTAGTAATAACTGGTTTAAAATGGTGTTTGCATATATAGAGAGGAATACGATATACATTATCAAATACCTAGATTGTAAAACAACAGGTATATAATTTTACAATATCTCTATGAAAACCAATAAAACATCAGACAACTTTGACTGACTTAAAGTTGCCAGCAAAACTTAAACAAAGGGCACAAGCAGCCAGCCGTACACTTTAAATAATGTTTCTTTTATAAAAAGATCTGCAGCTATTCTTAATTGCCATGGTGTTGTGCCTCTCAACCACTTTTGTTTAAATTCGCTCTTGCAATTTGACACTGTTCCAAGGAATTTCTATGTCAGGTTTTTTAACCCTTCTGCTGCTGAGGTTACTTTGTACCAATGTACCAAAGAAATATGAAAATCACCTCAACACCGCATGTTGGTAATAATTGAAAAGCTCTTGCTGAGGGTTATCAGGTGAGTATTCATTTGTCATGGTTTCAGTCATTTTTCAGCTTCTTGTCATCATTTCATGTTGACCAAATTAGCCACCAGCAGCATAAGGGTTAAGGCAGATTATTCTACTACTAAACCTACAGCCATTCTTACTACCATGACAAGTGGTAAAGTATTTATTGCAACCATCATTTTCATTTTCTATTCCTATGGACACTCTGTTCCCCAGAATTTTAATGTATGGGACATATTTTTGCCTCACTCAAAATCACCGGAAGGAGATTAGCGTGAAGAAAATTATTTCATCTCAGTGACAAGTTGCATATGTGGTCATGAGCCCTGGGCAAAAGGTTCTTGAACAACAGCAGCCTTATTAGAAAGGTAATTTCCAATACTATATATATTTCTGTACAAAAAGGGTATGTATTTTGGAAAGAGTTCCAAACACTGTTTCAGTGTACTTCTTGGTAATCTTGGGTCAATAATGCATTTCATACAATCAAGGAAAATGGCATGAAAACAACAAGAGACTGTTTTGTACTTGAATGGTAAGGATTGTATTTGGTCTATAATTTGAGATTATCCTGTGTTCCTTGAACTACCCACACCGGGTAAGGGTGCTGAGATTTCTGAGGTTCATTGTATCTGGGATAACATTTAGATACGCCATGATAAGAGAATTTCCATGGATTATGCTTTAAGTATGGCTCCTGACTGTCTGCCAGCACTTGGGTTGAAGTTTTGTGCAGTTTTTCATCCTTGAACCAGCCGGAAGTCTGTGTTGGTAAAGTAATACAGCCCGATGTAGGTTCTTTGTGGATTTTTGGGAAGCGTCTATGTTGTGGTGGGTGTTGAGTTGGTTGTCCCCTGTAGGTTGTGGCTGTCATGGGACAATACTCGTAACCTATTGTTTCCCGAGCGTGATGCTTGAGATAGTCTTTGTCTGTGTGATGCTGCCTGGTACTGACTGGGATGATTCTCCTGCCCAGCTCCCTCGTGTCGCCACCCTGGAATATAGAAACTTATCTTAAAACTTTCTCTTTAAATCACATCCAAAACCATTTTATATGCCTAGGGAATATTACATTTTGAAAATGTAACAACACTGAGTAAAACTAAAAGTAGATATTTTTGAATATGAAGAACACCATCAATATAGATGTTTTGGTGGTAATTGTTCAATAGATAACACTTAGAAGGAATATTTTCTTTAAAAGTTCTAATGCACAATCCTAGTTAATATAGGGACACAGTTTTACAAAGCAATCCAGGGACTATGACATCCAAATCCTATAATGGAAATACTAAATAGAACCCTGAAAGCAAGGCGTGGACTGATGTTTTTACAAATAGCATTGAGTGTTACACGCTGTTACCTGTTCTCTTCAAAATTAACTACTGCAGTAGAGAAGAAATCTATGGTTAATCAAATGGTGTGTAGATACAGTACTGCAAGTAAAAGAGAGTAATTTAAATATCACTTTTTAAACCTGTGACTGAACTTAATAGAATCAAACTTACATTTCCAAAATAAACACCATGGTCTTGCAAATAATTCCTATTATTGTGTTCTGAGAATTTATTAGAAGTTTTAAAGTTTCTGCTGTCCTTTTCATTGTATTTTTGTGGCGGTTTCCATGGATACCAAGTAAACTCTGGCCTCTGCGTGCTGCTCAGCATTATTTCTGTACTTGTAGAATTTTCTCTTTCCAATGGCGTATCTGGAACTCCTCTTTGCCGAAACTGTAACACATAAAAGCTAGGATAAGAAAAAACAAGACCATGACTGGCATGACATGGAATAGTTTGTTTCAATTGGGGCTGTCATTGTCACAAACTTGATCGATATATTTCAGGTTGCCAATAATTGGATCGGTAAAAGTCCTATAATATTGATCCGGTCTCTAAACTTCCTGTCCTGTACTTAACCGTGTATTTTCTTTCCATAATACTTCCCTGGAGTTCCCCGGTGTTGTTTGCCAGCTTAAGAAGCTTCCAGGAAAACAATGCAAGTATGACTTAGACCAGTATGCTTAATGTATTTTTTAAAGTTTTTCCAGACTGGCAACAGTCCCTTTACCTAGTTGGGTGTTGTTATGCTTTACTGATAAGTGCTACAATGCTATAGTCTGGAAAAACTGGTCTAAAGGAAGTATCCCTTATTTATGTTTTAAGAATTTATGTTTTGGCCCTGCGAGGCAAAATCCTGGAGTGTTCAATATAGCTACTACGATTGCATGAACCCTGCTGGGCCAAAAACAATAGTTTTCGTCTGTATGTTCCCTCGAGGATGGTTCCGGGATACTTCACTTCAGTTAAGCCAGGGTTTGTTCCTTTCTATTTTATGTTTGTTAAAGTTGTGTTTTGGTCTTTAGGGGCAAAATTCTAGAGGGACCAATACAGATTGTTAGAACATATATGCCTAAAAACCAATTTAAGAAAAAAATAATCTTGTCCCTTCAGACCAGTCAGTTGACTTGATCCCAAGTAAAATAAACTAAAAGCATCAAACCACCATTTATTTCTAACTTTTCAAGTTAAGTATACAAACCAAAACTTACCCAAGCCCCATCTGGTAATGTGGAAGGCGCACTTTTTCTTCCTTTAGGCATTTTGCGATTCGTATGATATGATGATGATAGTGTCAGTTGATAAAGTCCAAAGTCTCATCCGAAAACAAGTCAAGACTGATGTGTATCTACAAAATTTAATTCAGTCAAAAACCATTGGCATTGTACAATGAACAAATACACTGCTCCCAGTAGCTATCTATTTGTACAATTACCTAATCGAATGTTCGTGCCAATCTACCACTACCGGTAAATTAGCTAACAATTGTGCATTTGGGAATAAATTGTGCGTGATCGACCATTACTGTAGTCTGTAGATGTGTATTGCAAGTCCATGCACTGTTTACTTAGCTGCACGGAAGTTGTACGGTGTACATCGTTGCCATGGGTTGCCTCGCTTTGGTCAGTTAGTCAAAGCGCCATCTGCCGTCAATATCTACAACTGCTTCAAGCTGAAAAGTTCTATACAAGAAAATCCCCGTTACACAAAACCAAAAGACATATATTCTTTTTATGTGACAAATTTCATTTTTGGGTCCTACCTAAGTCTGCACCTTTTAGTCTACTAGCCAAAAAGGTGAACCTTGCAATGTTGATTCCTGCATGGTTTTATGTTAGAAATGCAATATAGAGATCCTCAGGTGGTAGAAACTGCCGGATGCTAATCTCCAAGTGTTGGGCAATTTTTTTTATCACCCCTATAACCATATGGTATACTAAATCACTCAGGTGGCCAAATTTGGTTAAAACATGGGGGTGGGGGTAAGACTTTTTATCATAACTTCAGTTATTTTGGGGCAATTTCAACAAATGAGGCATCTACATTTGCAACTTTTCATTCTGCAAATTTTAAGACCAGCCACCTTTTGATTGGTCAACTCTGAAAGGTCATTTAGGGTCAACAGAGGTCAAAAAGGTCACGAAGCTGAAAATCGGCTAACACCGGCTTTTAAATATGACCATGTTGCTTGATATTGTGCTGATTTAAGGCTCAGAAAACATTGTTATAGATAGTTATTCTGTATTGTATCTAAAGTAATACAAAACCTCTATACATGCTGTATAAAAATGTGCACCATTTTGATCTGCTAATCGTTTATACCACACATTTACGACATTGTTACCTGAATACATTTTTACAGTGGTTGCCATGGCAACTGGCGGCCATATTGAAATTTGAAATAAGCACTACCAAAAGCTACATTTCTGCATATTCAAGCATACAGAATAGCTAGAAACAGGACCTTGGTGTCTACAAGTAGGTTTTCAGGGGTGCAGAACTTAATTCTAAAATAGCTGTTACCATCAGATGGCATTTAAATTTGATTTCAAGATTGCAACCAAGCTGTTATACTTGAAATTAAGCTTATTACACAAAATTTGACCTCCAAAGCTATTGTTAATGAAACAAATGCATATGGAACACTTAAGGGATAAAGATGCTTTTAGTCAACTGGGCCTATGTTTCTTCGAATTGAACCAGTTAAACACAGACTTAGTAACCACATTTAGAACATAGTAACCTGAATACATTTTTACAGTGGTTGCCATGGCAACTGGCGGCCATATTGGAATTCAAAATGGCCACTACTGAAAGCTATATTTCTGCATATTTAAGCATCCATATTAGCTAGAAACATGATTGTGGTGTCTATAAGTAGGTTTTCAGGGGTGCAGAACCTAATTCTGCAATAAATGTTATCATCAGGGGGCATCTTAATGGAATTTCAAGGTGATAACCAAGCTGCTGTACTTAAGATTAAGCTTATTACACAAAAATATGACCTCCACGAGCTATTGTTAATGTAACAAATGAATGCATATCATATTCCATTCAACAATATTAACAGTTATGTCAGCTGGCAGTGGAACAGCAAGAGTTGAAAGGGGCGCAGCATAACATAGATAGAAAATATGAGTACACTTCTAAATTGGTTGCCATGGCAACTGGTGGCCATATTGGAATTCAAACTGGCAAAAAGATCGGGAAAAAGACCCCATTTCAGGAGTTAGTTAAACCACAAAAATTATCCTATGCCAATAATAAGGATTTTAGTGTTTGGTATCAAATCTTGGTCTGGACTACATGTATCATTTGCAATGGTCAACATAAAGGTAAAGGGTAAATACAGAAACAGAAACCATTTCAATCCCCCGGGGGATACTCCAGAGCAACTGGCAGCATATAGCGCACACACTCTATCACTGCCTTATTTATGCTAGGTACCCATTTTGCAGCTGGGTAGACTGAAGCAATATGGAATAAACTGTTTTGCCCAAGAACGACCAAAGTGCCCGGAGTGGCTGGGAATCGAACCAGCGACCCTCTGATTACTAGTCCGACACCTAACCAACTGAGCTACTTTGTCCCCATAGGGATAGGGGTGGGTTTATAATCCTTTATTAAAGTTGTAAGTCAGTCAATGTCAAAATTAATCATATCAAGAATACAGTTTTTTCAAATTATTTGTGTTTTGATTTTGGAAACTATTTCTATTCTGTAGCCACTTCTCAGAAAGAAATGCCTTTTATTAATATTGTTCAACATATTGGAAATGTTAACGACTTTAATCTCAAATTATATTTATTCAACTCTGAGGTACAGATGGGGATATCCATCCAACCTGGAGAGCCAACACCCCCCCCCCCCCCCCCCCAAAGAAATAACTGGTAGCTTATAATGGAAATTCAGTACAAAAACAATATAAGTTATACAACTGGAAATAAAGAATATATTGGAACATAGCATCGCGATTATGCAATATGGAAGATTAAATTATTATCAGAAATTATTATCAGAATAAAAAGATTGGTATATGTCATATAAAGGTCATAAGATATAACTTTTATTTCGTCATTATGTAATTTCATCCAAAGTTACCTTAAAATCAGCAGATGAAGTATTCAAAATGAGGTTCACTGATACCATCTACACCTTTTTAGGGATAATAAAAAGTTAGATTTGAGGTGAAAACTTGGCATATGACAAATTTCTGTCTATGATAAGTGTTTTAAGACAGGTTGCTATAAATGGCTAGCATCAGGTCACTGTTAAGATCAAAGAATTAATGATCTACAAACATCATGGGCCAAAGTTAGTAAGAAAGTCTTGGCAATGTTACGGTTTTTCGTTTCTAGGGACCTTCCTAGGCCATGTTGCTCAGTTGTTCTTTTTCGAGTTCAATAAAGGTAAAGGTAACCCATACTTCATGATTTATTCAATTGTCCATTACGATGCTTAGGCCAAGAAAAAAATATTGTTTGTTTCTTGTAACAGTCAGAAAAAAAAAGGGTAGGTAGGTTGGTAAAAAATATTTTTGATGCATTATTTTTTTGGTAAAAAATGTGCTTTTTATGCATGTTTTGCATTGATTGGGAGTTGGGAAGGCGGAAAAACTTTAGGGTAGGGATATTTTTGAATAAAAACTTGTTAGGGTAGGGTTACAGGAAACAAGCTGGCCTTACGTTATTTGTTGTTGGGAAGTAACGTTTTATCATTAAAAAAACATTTATGCAGTAAAGAGATTGTTTTAGTAACATTATGGGTGGACTTGACCAATCGTGAATAGATTATGATTAGCCTGCTTACAGAGTGCCTCTTGATGAATGCAACCTGAATGCAACACATGATTGACATAAAAGCTATATATCAATGTAAATCAGATAAGTTGATTGTGGGAAAAACACCCCTCCAAAGAAACTGCCATCCTTGGGTCAAAGGATAACTTGTACCATTTCAGTTGAGTCACATTTTCAAAAAGGTTATCAATAATGTCAATAAAACTATATTTCTTACTCTATTGTTACTAAAATGTTATTTTAAAAATTGCAACACTACAGAATTTATCAGATTCAATGGAAATAATCCTTATGTATGCTGTTCCTAAGATGTTTAAGAAATAAGAGGTTGGCGGATGCATAAATCACTTTAGATAATGCCAAACTATTCAAACATTACAGTTATGGTTTCCAATCATCAAATGGAACCACTGACAGATACATACCTAGTTTACTTTATGAGATTATATGAAATTTGTGATACATATTTGTTTAATTTAATTCATGATATTTTGTCTATCTTTCATCAAACAACTTCAAAGTAACTTAGAACGTTTTGAATTCACATTTGTCATCTAAAGGCTTACAATGTACGCAATGTTTGGTGCAGACATATGTAAGGTTAGTAAATAGAGTTAGTTATTTTGGCCCAGTTTTTTCCTCTATCCTGCGTTTATTTACCTATTCAGCCTATACAAACTCAGTATATTACCTGAAAGGTCTTCTGATGAGGTATACATGAAGTATCAAACTAGTTGGCAGTCAAAATCTGAAAATTTGAGGTACATTTCCCTCTGTAAAACTCTGCGAAATTTTAAAGGAAACTTTTGGCATTTGATATGATGTTTTGGGGGAAATTCAATACTAAATCCCCTATCAGATTTTCTTCTACTTGGTCTCCCAATCTGCCATGTTATGATCTAGATTGGGCAGTAGATTTGATTTTGAGGATTATATACTAGTACCGCCTATCTTATTTTTTTCGGCATATTCTATTTCACAAGGAAACATCAATAGGTTTTACTCCTGGCTAAAAATAAAACGTTCTTTTCCATGAACTCAAAATACACTCAAAAGCAACTTATTTTATATCGTAATGTTAATGTAGTTTTAAACTACCTCAGTTCCTGCACTTCATGATTGCAAAATATTCCTTTCAGGTTAAGAAAGACCCTGGCTTTTTTACCTAAGTGTAACTACAGCATTGAGATATTTGCTTCAAAGTCACAACTACTCTTTTCAACCTTAGTTTGACCTTAAACTTTTACACTTTCTATATTTTGCACTGACTTTAAACTTTAAATGCAACAAGCATTTTGAACATTGTGCATAAAGTTTGGTGTATGGGACATGAATGACACTGAAAGTCAATATTGACCTTGTTTTTTTAGAACAATTCTGAAGTTGCTTCTAGAAAATATCCTGGAGTTGAAAACTAACTGCTTCTTTAGTTCACGATTGTCAAATATGCCTTTCAGGTGAATAAAAATTACTCATTTGAACAAGATGCAAGTGCAGTATTACAGACATTTGCTACAAAGTTATGAACACTCTATTTCCTTAAATCTCAGTAATATTTTACACTACCTTTACCTGTATGGGAAAAACATGATTGGCAAGTAAAAATGCATATTTCACCCAGTGAAAATGAAAGCTGGTTTACCACAAGACATGAATCTGTTATATATCAACTTTCTGCTGATTCACTTATATTTGGATGCACCCGTATTCAGGCGTTTTGTCATTTTGGCCCCTAAATATTCAAGATTGATCCAGACTTTGTCTTGAAGTACCTCACCTAAAATATTTGCAGGATAAAATATCCATTCCAGGAGAATTTGATAAGCTGCTTAATGGAAAATTCAATGACAAAATGTCTTTAATCATAAAATTGTGGTTACTTTGACCTTGAATGGCCTCTAATATCACAACAGAATACCTTACCCTAGGTTGATTGTATGAAATGGAAAGATTGTCTTACAACAAGCATTTTGGTACCAAACAATGGCCATACTGTTTAATGCTCACAACATTTATGACCTAAACAGTGGTCCCATACTCGCATTTTCTCACAACTCAATCTTAAACACTTAATATAGGCATGAATTGTCCAATAGCACATTCAACATCTGCATATTAACTTAAAACTACTTCATTTTCACAGGTAAAGGGTGAAAATGTATTGGTAAAACATATTTAAGGTATTCTGTCTGTCAATTATTGTGGTGACATGGTTAGGAAATTAATTGTAATGACAAAATAGAACTACTTCATCAATATTTCTTCATCAAAATTTGGATTTTCTAGAGAAAAATGACGTTACAACCTTTATTTGACCTTCATTATTCCTTAAATCTCAGTTATATTTTACACTGCCTTTATAATCTTACATGACATACACAATAGGCAAGTTTAAAGGCTTATTCTCCCCATTGAAAATAAAAGCTGACATACCATAAGATATGACTCGATTTGTTATTTCAACTTTCTGCTGCTTTACTTAAATATTTGAGTGCACCCATAATCAGACATTTTGGGCATTTTTGTCCCAGAATGTTGCAGATTGGTCCTGACTGGGTCTTGAAATGACTCAAAAATGTCTCAGGATCCCTTTTAAAGATATTTCTCACCTAAAAATATTTCCAGGATAAAGTATGTATCCCAGGAGCATTTCATAAGCTGCTAAATGGAAAAATCAAAGACAAAATGCCTTAAATCTTGAAATTGGGGTTAATTGACCTTGAATGACCTCTATTTTCACAACAGAATACCCTACCCTAGGTTCGTTGCATGAAATGGAAAGATTGTCTTACAACAAACATTTTGATACCAAACACTGCCTATAATGTTTGGTGCTCACAACTTTCATGACCTAAACAGTGGTCCCGTAACGAGCACTTTCTCACAACCTGTCCCCAAACACTTTATTTAAGCATGGAATAGCCAAATACCACATTCTACTCCTCCATATTGACTTAAAACTACTTCATTTTCACTGGTAAATGGTAAAAAATGTATTGTTGGACCATATTTGAGATTATTTATCTGTCAATTATTGTGGTAACCTGGTTTGAAAATTATATAATGGCAAAACACAACTACTTCATCGCAATCACTTCACCAGAATTAGATTCTTTAGAGAAAAAATGGCATTTTGACCTTTATTTGACCTTCAACGACCCCTTAATTTTAATATTATTTTACCATCATCTTTCAGATTGAGGGGAAAATTAAACCTGACATTTTGGTGCATCATATGCTCCCTTCCGACTTGTAAAACTTAAGATACAGTCATTTTGGTTTTCAAATTTGTATCATTTTAGGCACTTTTTGGGGTCTCCAGGTGGACTTGGTACCCTACTTTGTACCTTAAAGCTCAAAATTGGACTTAAAACTCGATCTAGTCAATGAAGTTTCTAAAATGTTCAACAACTAATAAAGAGCATTCCTTCAGAAAAAGTGGCTACAGAAATGAAATACATATCTTCAAAAAAAACAGAGATGTTTATAAATGGAAACTATAGAATATGGGAAAATCCCATATTCTTGATTTGGCAGCCATTTTGACCTTGAATGACCTTTATTACATCATGGGATAGAGTTAGTCATGTGTTTAGTATTTCAAAAGATACTTCTCTTTCATACTAACATTTTGATACCAAACACTCATCCTTATGTTTGGTTTAAGTTTAAGTTTGGTTTAAGAGTAATGAGTGTTTTAAAGTGCCTTCACTATCCCTATACATATCATTTTGACCATCGTGGGGCCTTTTTACATATATAGGGGTATTCAAGACATGACCCCATAAAAAAGATGTGCACCACTTCTGAAGTCTAAATCCACCCTTGCGGTATGCCCCAAGTGTGGGCCTAAAACATGATACCAACTGAAAATTTCTAACTCTCGTGTTAACCTAAATCCCCAAAATTGGTGGCTGGCTACTGTACTTTACCAATACAGCCAATTTCTACCCATTTTCACAACATTTTCATGACCTTTTTGACCTTAGTTGACCCTTAAATGACCTCTTAGTATTGATGAATCAGAACATGTGCATTTTAAAAAAGTGCAGGTAAAAATTTTACACATTTGGATATTTCATTTATGGAAGTCGGTTATGCATAACGTGAAATATGATCGAAAATGTTACCAAAAACCCTCTATTTCAGGATCATAATACTGCAGGTTTTCAGCCTCGTGACCTTTTTGACCTTTGTCTACCCCAAATGACCCTTCACAAGTGACCAATCAGAATGTGGCTGGTTTTAATTCCTGCGAAATTTAAAGTTATACATGGTGATGCCTCATTTGTTGAAAATAACCAAATATAACAGAAGTTATGATAACAAATGTTACCCCTACCCCCATAATTGTGACCATTTTTTGCAATCCTGAGAGGTCATTTCCATCAAATAGTATTTAGGTTGATAAAAAAAATTGCCCAACACTTGGAAATTAGCATCCGGCAGTTTCGTTGTTCTTAGGGTATGTACATTGCATTTCCATCATAAAACCATGCAGGAATCAACATTGCAAGGTTCACATACTTGGCATATAGGGCTGGCTAGTAGACTATTTCATAAACTTGTCGTTAAAGAATTATATTCACCATGGCAGCAGCGGTTTTTTTTCTTTTAATGTGGACTAAGGTGCGAATTCACTTCTGTCGTTCTGACTCTACCAATTTAAGGTCTTACGATACTCTCTACCGGTGACACCTATTGGGTATTGGACAAACTAAAATAATTTATTACAATTTACCTGACACCACTGGAAAAATTGAAAGGAAATTGATTTTTATTGAATAAGTACCAATTATGTTTATACCCGCCTATTATAAATAGTATCCAAAAAGTCTTTTGTTTTTGACTACAGTGATTTTCATATTCATTGAATTTGGTGTTTTGATAAGTTTTTAGAAATAATGCGTGATAATTCATGTGTATAAAATGGGGTTCCCTTGCAGAACAATATCTTAGATAAGGATGGGCATATGTGATAACAATTGAGTAACTCTTTTCTAACATTTTCATGAAAATTTGCCCCCAAAAAGTCCTATTTCACAAACTATCTGTGGTTCGAAAACTAACACGATGACCTGTCATTTCCTTTATGTCTTCTTATTAAGAGCATTGTGTAGACATTGTAGACAAAGATTGGTGAAAATTAAACAAGGCAATTCTGACTTATACCAATTCCTTTTATAAAAAGTAATTATAAATAGGGTTGCCCAGCTCTAACTTCTGAGGAAAGCCTTGTTATCGACAGGTAGTTTTGGTAGAGTGCAGTCCAGCTATAACGTATTTAAACCTGATACTGGCATGCTAATCTTTATTTATAGGTGTTTACAAAACTTTGAATGTGTTCGTTGTAAACATCTTCTAGGGATATGAAATTAAAACTGGCCAAATAGGTATTGAAGGATCTTTTAGATAATTTCGACTTAGAAAAAACAAACTTTTCGTTTTTGCGTCACTTTAACTGCTATAAGAGTTCTGACAATACCAAGTTTAAGTTGTTGTTGTTTTTGGTGTTTTTTTTGTGTTTTTTTCTTTTTGTAGGCCCTGCATAGTCCTTATTTTACTCTTTATCAAAATGATAATAATAATAATAATAATAATGATAATAATAATAATAATAATAATAATAATAATAATAATAATAAATAACAATAATAACGGGCTGTCATGCTCGTTTGTCTTGCAGAGACTTGTTCATAAATATGGTGTCAATTTTGGACAAAACACACCGCTCCAGATGTAAGAAATCATAATTCCACTAAAAAGTTGTGAACTGTTATGCATATCATCGTTTGGATATGTGATAGAGGTGTCGTGAATGAATATGTGGTGTATGTGATACGTCCGAGTTGTTCCGAGACACATAACTTCATAGATCAAGAAAAGCTTGGCTGGCAATGGCTGCCCATTCTCAATCAATACTCTTGAGGCTGAGAGGGCAAAGGCTCAACAAGTGTAGGTTACGCCACATACCACACTCTTTGTGTGACCTTTGATTGCTGGATGTTAAGGTATCATACCTGGTGTTGTCTTATTGACCCTATTTAATTCCTGGCGATGTCTTATTGGCTCTATTCAATTCCTGGCGATGTCTTATTGGCTCTATTTAATTCCTGGCGATGACTTATTGGCTCTATTCAATTCCTGACGATGTCTTATTGGCTCTATTCAATTCCTGACGTTGTCTTATTGGCTCTATTCAATTCCTGGTGATGTCTTATTGGCCTTATTCAATTCCTTCTAATGTCTTATTGACACTTAATAATTCCTGGTTATGTCTTAATAACCCTATTTAATTCCTGGCGATGTCTTATTGACTATGTTCAATTCCTGGTGATGTCTTATTAACCCTATTTAATTCCTGGCGATGTCGTATTGACTATGTTCAATTCCTGGTGATGTCTTATTGACCATGTTCAATTCCTGGCGATGTCTTATTGACTATGTTCAATTCCTGGTTATGTCTTATTGACCCTATTTAATTCCTGGCGATGTCTTATTGACTATGTTCAATTCCTGGGGATGTCTTATTGACCCTATTTAATTCCTGGTTATGTCGTATTGACCCTATTTAATTCCTGGCGATGTCTTATTGACTATGTTCAATTCCTGGTTATGTCGTATTGACCCTATTTAATTCATGGCGATGTCTTATTGACTATGTTCAATTCCTGGGGATGTCTTATTGACTATGTTCAGTTCCTGGGGATGTCTTATTGACACTTACTTAATCCTGGTGATGTCTTATTGATACTATTAAATTCCTTCTAGTAATTGACACTTACTAATTCCTAATAAATCCTATTGGCCCCATCTAATTCATGGCCGGGGCTAGCCTAGTCCTAGGCCAAGACATTTATTTCACTTCTTTAATAACTTACCTTATGTTTATATACCATTCTAAGATGTCTACCCATATTAAGTTCTATATTGGCTCACCAGGCGGCCAGTATGGGTTCATTTGGATTTCTTGATTCTGACTGGTCAGGGAGATCACCATTGGCGTCATCTATCCACAGCAACTGAAACTTACACCTAGATATTGAGGAAATGATAGACCAGTACGATGGACCAAGTGTGAAAGAGCAAATAAAAAAACTTTATTTTCACGACCGTATTTTTGGGGGAGAAAATAAAAAACTTTTTATTTCCCTACCATTTATTGCGGGAGATCAAATAAAAAACTTTTTTATTTTCACTACCGTTTATTGGGGAGAGAAAATAAAAAAACTTTATTTTCACTCCCGTTTTTGCGGGATTTTGGGGGAGAGAAAATAAAAAACTTTTTTTTCGCCCCCTTTTTGGGGGAGAGAAAATAAAACTTTATTTTTGTCCGACCACTATAAAAAAGGAAGGAAAATATATTTCAAGCGATGTCTGGTTGCTTAGCTCATTTTCCTTTTGGTATGGGGAGGTATCGTTATATCAAATAGCAAAATGACACTGGCAACCGAGAAAGGCGAAACTAGTAATAACTTTTTGGCAATGTATCCTATACAAAGTGTTCACTGCTTGAAAGGTCTTCTGATGATAAATACATTGTGGCCTCACGGGATATAGGATTTTTTGACTGAAAAACCTAAATACATGCATCGTGTTTTGAAACGGAGCTCCTACGTATACCCACAGTTATGGGTGTCAGGGACCTTCAAAAGCAGTCTAAATTGAAGAAACCGCGATACTCTTCCTCCCGAAATACCATTAGCTACAGCTAAGGGTATTTACTAGGGGATCTTCTATATATACTAGTAGTCCAGCAGATTTGAGAAAAATCATGCACTTTGTATTAATAGCATGAAATTTGGTATGTTGGTACAACTCACCAAGGGGAACATTTTCTGATATGGAGTCACCGAAGCCATGCCCCCCCCCCCCTTGGGGCAGGTGGTGCCACCTATAAGTCAGCTTCTAGGTCAACATAACTTGCCTAATATAAGGGGTCATTGGTCTGTCAAAAAATGAGATACTTAATCCTGTAGGAAGTAGGATATTAGTGAGTTTCGTTGAATCTCAGCTTTTAAGGGGTAGATATAGGTGGCGCCACCATTAGAATGGTTTGGCAGAATTTCAGAGGAGGAAACCTTCTCAACATACAAAATTTATAAAGACATTCATGAATTCGAAGAATACATAGATATATTGCCAGAGTACCTTAAATACTCGCTACTTGATTTTAGAACTGGTTCTCAAAAATTGTCAGTTAATTGTAGGTCAAATTTGTCAATACCAAGGCAAGAGCGCATTTGCACTAAGTGCAGTAAGAGAATTTTAGGTGATGAATTTCACTTCCTATTTGAATGCAATGGTATTGAAAAACTTAGAATATCAAGCATACCAAAATACTACAGAACTAGATGCAGCACTTTGAAAATGAGTCAATTATTAAATACAAATGATAGAAAATTGTTAATTAAGGTAGCCAAATTTGTTTATTTTGGCATGAAGGAATACACATCTCTTCCAGATGGTGTGAGTGAAGAAATTGATAATGTTGATTTAAACTGTCTATATGACCTGAGATGAGTAGGCATTTCTCTGATATGACTAATATTATGACAGTAATCAGATAAATCATTGTATAATGTTGATACACATAACTTTTATGGGCGTATATTGTATATATGTATATATGTATATTTTTACAATTATGACTACAATGTAGATGTATATATATGTTGATTATTCTAATGAAATTATTGTATTTCCTCTATGTACCGCAAAATGCGGTTAGAGAGTAATAAAGTTCGTATTCGTATTCGTATTCGTACTTTTGGCCTACCCAGTGTACTATTTCTACCAATAACCCGTATTAAAAAGCAGAAATAGATTCAAACCAATATACAATGCTCCCTGACTGCATTTTTGCATGTAAAACTTTTCCAGCTATGGGGGCGTTAGAGCTATGGCCCTTGTGGTAGGTGGCGCCACCTGTAGTTAAGCTACTAGGCCAGCTGATATTTGGCTTATACAAAAGGTCATTTGTTTATCAATCAATGAAGTATTTAATCTTGTATGAACAAGCAAGTAGAATGCTAATAAGCGTTTTTCTTGTTATAGGTTTGATATCGGAGGCGCCATCATAAATGGGTATGTTTGGCATAGCAGGAGAACTAGTTCTATCAACAACATTCATCTTTTATCTGAGCAGGCACTTTTTCAAAAGTTCTAATATTTCCAAACGAATATATATTGCCATGGGTAACATTTCCCGGTTGTTACACTCATGCCCCTTGGTGGCAGTGGCCCCACCAATTGGTAAGCTGCTAGGATAACCTAATCTTGCATAGTGGAGAGGGCCATAGTCTGCCAGACAATGAGATATTGTAATTCTGTATGAACAAGGTAGTAACATATTTATAAGTTTAATTGAATATATCGTTAGATCGAATTATTATTAAATAGAAGATCCCCTAGTAAATACCCGTAGCTATAGCTAATGGTATTTCTGAAGGAAGAGTACCGCGGTTACGTTTCTTCAATATTATTATATAGACTTCTTTCGAAGCTCCCTAGCACTCATAACTGTGGGTATACGTAGGAGCTCCGTTTCAAAACATGGTTCCATCATCAGAAGACCTTTCCCACACAGAATACTGTGTATAGGACAAATTGTCAACATGTTATTAGTTATTACTTGTTTCACCTTTCTCGACGCATTGTTCAACCCCACGACGCGTAGCGGACGTAAAAGTGTGACGTTCGCGAATGTAACATTCTGAACGCGCCCAGAGCCAGTTCCTATAGAAGGTATTTTTTGCCGGAGAGGCCGTAAAGTTAACGATACGTATAGATAGATTCCCTATTGTTTTCTTATTTGCAAAGGGATGAAGTCGGTAGATCGAAAAAGTTTCTTCAGTTGCTTTGGCGCTTGCAATACCGTTATTGGTTTCTAAAGACATTCGAGTGATCTACGGTTGGGGCCATCTTAATTAACATATATTGAATGATTACAGATGCACATGTTGACATGACTAGGGGGGGGGGGGGGGGGATCATATTCATTTTGGGGCCGTATCTAAATTTGGGGGGGGGGGGGGTAATTATTAAAAATGGCAAAATAGTAAATAAAAAGATTTTTCTCGGAATGTTAAGCCCGATCCAAAAAGGAGTTACGTGAAATCATAAATATGTATTTGTTTTTGGAGAATGAAGTCAAGAGAACACGATGGACTCATTGGTAGCGCATCGGACTGGCAACAGAGAAACCGCGCGGTCCATTCCTGCCAGTCCCAGCTCAGGTACACAGGGGGGCCGCACCTTCGTTACGTATTTCGCGGAAGAAGGGGTCTTTTTTTAAGACCTCCGCATGTCCACGATTTTGTTAAAGAAGGGTACTTTTTTGTACACAGGTACGAAATATCCACGAAATATACGCTGCTCTGACGCCGAGAGACTCGCAGAGGATTATAAAATCTAAAGTTAAAATACGTGTTCCCGTTCATCCAATGTCAGTGTTTTGATAAAGGAAGGGGTGTTTATTTAGTGGAGAAAGTCAGCGTTTTTATTAAAATAAGGGTGCTTTTTTGGCCAGAAATCAGTGCTTGAGGGGTATTTTTTTAATTTTGATAACGAACGTATGCGCCCCCCTAAATACCCAAGTGCCCCCCCCCCCCCCCTATAAAGATTACCACAGTTGTGATACATGAAGTAAACCGAAAAAATAACTAAAATGATTCAGTCGAGAATTTCTTCAAGAAAATATAAAGTTTAATGGGTGTAAGTAATGCCTAGACTTCACATAGAATACGAGATCTGTGAAGTGGTCAGCTAGTTGCTTTCAACAGAAAAATTAACTCAAGTGATAAAGTTGAGAATTTCCTCAAGAAAATATATAGTTTAATGGGTGTAAGTATTAATTTAAATATGTAAATGAAGAAAACGTTCCCTATGATGTTGGTATTGTCACTTGCATGCACACTTGATGCACATGACTGTTACTTAATGACTGGTTACTTTCATACGTCCTCACTTGTTGGTCAGTGTCCTAATCATGCACCTTCCACTTGTACCATGGGCTTAGATCTGTGCGCCCGCCACTCACCTTTTGGGCGCACGGATCCTTATTACACTGTCATTTTCTTCTCATCCTGCGGCTTTAGGCGCCCTGCCACTACACTTGCCCCCCCCCCCCCCCCTTCTCTGTAATTGTACTGTACTCCCAGTACCTCGGGGCCCTATCTGGGTAGCCACTTGCCAGAGTCTTTTCGTTATTTGGTACAATGATAACTCCCCATACCAAAAGGAAAATCGGCCAGGTAACCAGTCATTGCTTGAAATATATTTCCTTCCTTCTCTAGAGATGGACCAAGTGTGAAAGAGAAGTTTTATTTTCTCTCCCCCAAAGACGGTGGTGAAAATAATTTTTTTTTTAAATTCTCCCCTAAAAACGGGAGTGAAAATAAAAAGGGTTTTATTTTCTCTCTCGGAAAAAACGGGAGTGAAAATGACAAGTTTTTTTTATTCCTCTCCCCCCAAAACGGCAGAGAAAATAAGAAAACTATTTTCTCCCAACCCCCCCAAAAGAAAACGGGCGTGAAAATAAAAAGTTTCTATTTTCTCTCCCGCAAAAAAGGTTGGAAGATAAAACGTTTTTTTATTTTCTCCCCCAAAATATGGTGGTGAAAATAAAAAGTGTTTTATTTGCCCTTTCACGCTTGGTCCATCGCACTTAAGAGTGGTCGTCAAAAAATAAAGTTTTATTTTCCCTCCCCCCAAAACGGGAGTGAAAATTAAAAGTTGTTTTTATTTTCACCCCCAAAATTATGGTGTTCTATCGTAGCGCGCCGCTCTTGCAGTGTCAGGGGTGCTGCGTGTAGTGCGCGATCCAATATTGCAATTGGTTGTCCCTGGTGACGAACAGTGCGCATTGCGCGCGATAGTATCTATCAAGAAGTTTTCAAACATGTCGGAAGTTTAGTAGGGCAACCTGATTAATATTCACCCGCTGTCCACGTCCAGGTAGTTTGTTCTTTTATCTCACTACGAGTGTTTTTAGTAAGATGAATATGTCATCTGCAATATGTGTGCATTAATATACGGTGACCCTTTTCTTACTGACGTTTTTTTACTTCTGTTGTAGCGATGTATGAGGAGTCCATTGTCCTGCATTATCGCTCACGAGGGTCCCTCCCACATCCGTTAATTTTATATCCACTTTGTTTTGTTGTTAAATCGTACGTTTTTTCAATATTCGAAATTTGTAAGGGAATTCATTCAACAAAGTGTATTAGATGAGTCGTATTTAAATATACTGTGTTCAGAGCGCAGTTATTCAACTGAAGTTCACGTTTGGAAAACCCGGGGGAAAACCGAGCTGTCAAAATCTGAAATGTGTTTCTCACCTGTCAAATTTTAGCTGTCATAAGTGTTGCTGCTGCATTGCCATAGTCTTTTGGCATTTAGCTTTACAGGTTTCCTGAGTATGTGTGTATGTGATATGTAGCCTCGTTTGTGTCAGAAGTTTGGTTTCATTATATGTTATGGAATGCACATTATAATCTTCAGTTTGAAGTATATAAATCACAACAGGAACATAGATATATCGGTGTCAGGTGATAACCCCCGATATGCGAAAATGCCCGCATTGAATACGCCCGATCTTTTCAAGTGCTGCCGTGAGCGGCTGCTTGCTGTGCCACAATTGAAATATATATCTACGTGTGTGATGGTCCTCGTGTGTCCGCTTGTCATTGATGGGTGAAGCCATATATTTACCTATAATGGTGAAATAACTCATTTTCGAACTTTATTCCAATGTTTAAAAGTGACATAGCGTGTGCCGACAGACAAGTGAAATGAATCCACAGCGGCCAGATCCAACTCTCGGGTGTGTTCTTGTGAGAGTATAAACCTGCTAAGAAAAAATGGACACCACTAACTACACTACGACTAACTCGACTATGAACTTAAATAACTAAGAGAAAGAGAACGAGAAAGGAAAAGAAGAGAAAGGAGGAAGAAAAGAAGAAGAAATACAGTGTTGTGAAAAGTAAAACAGCGGGAGTATTCGATGCGGGCGTTTTCGGATATCGGGCGTTATCGCCTGTATTCGATATATCGCTATACTTGGCTATTTGCTGTCAACTAAACATGAATACACGTAACATTTATGTAGGTGATCACTAAATA
The DNA here is from genome assembly GCA_963942565.1 of Maea johnstoni. Classification (NCBI taxonomy): domain Eukaryota; kingdom Metazoa; phylum Annelida; class Polychaeta; order Spionida; family Magelonidae; genus Maea; species Maea johnstoni. The sequence continues at coordinate 37,691,623 of OZ012694.1, read as the reverse complement.
ACATTTAGCTTGCCTTCTTTAATTAAAACCAAAGCTAACTGGAAATGAACCCTTACCCCTAGTCTAAGTCTGGTTAAACTATTACCTGCTGTATGATTTTACCATATGTGCTTTAAATTATCTATAGATATATATGGAAACACTGTGTAATATATCTTTCAACAAAGAAGTCTTCAAGAAGTCTTGTACCTAATGTTATTTAATTGCCAAGTAGCCACATACTTAACATTTGCTCGCCAGCATAGGCTGGGTAAAGATAACTAACCATTTACCCATTTACCCCCTTAGTGACCACATCTGTTAGCTTAGATAGATAACACCCATTTGTGGCCAATGCTCAGACTGCAGGATTTTTTGCAACTTGGTTTAAGTGTGGGTATAACTTTTTATGTCCATATTGCTGCCCTGTGTTAACTTATGTTTCTGTCCAATGGATCTGACAGTTTCCAAATGTTACCTTATAGACTTGTCATGTTCTAGGAGATGAGTAGAATACTGTACATGTATGTCTATGACCCTATTTCAAGCAGGGACTTAGCCAGGTCCTGTCCAACCTGTGTTATGTTCAGACAGTTTCTTGAAATTTATACAGCTAGGAAAAAAAATATGAAGGATATTTAATTATGCCGTTTGGTTAACAACTAAACCTTTAAGTTTTCTTAACCAACCATCTTCTAAGACATGATTTAAGTGTAAATTGTCTTTTTTTGGCATATTAGGCTATTGAATGTGCTTGGTGTATTGACTTGAAGTAGTTGAAAAGCTAAATCGTGAGAGGCAGAAATCTTGTGGTCTGTTTCAGACCGGCAATTACAAGTAAGTGTATATCTGTACAGATGCTAAAATGCTCTGGAAACATACTTATGTCAGAGTCACTTGCAGTCTACTGCTTTTTTAAGATCTCAAAATGAACTTTCTCTATACATGTCAATAGCTGGAACCAATAGTAAAAAAAACTCTTATGGTCAGTTGGTAGCCTGTTACAAATCTTTGGTGCAAACAGTATGAACCAAAGAGCATTTACAAAGACTTCTTGACTTGATTGGTTGGCTTTGCACCCCATTGGAAGAACATCTAAAATAATTTGAAATTGGACAATATAATTAAAAAATACCCTTTCCAATTAGGGAATATAGTCATTTTACTTCATTTTGAATGCATTGAAATTACTTAAGAATAATTATACTAAGCATTTTTGACATGTAGATGATGGTCATATTTCATATATGAGTATCTTGTAATCTGCATTGCAAGTTTTAAAATGGTCACCCAAAATCTTATAAAAACCCATTTTGGTCACCTAGTTTTAAAATCCTGGCTTAAACCCTGGCATCAATGTTTTTCAAAGCAGTGACAGGGCTCAACATGCATACACGGTAGCCCCATGGCAGGGGTGTCCAAATATTTCAGTCCCGGAGCACAGTCAATACGTCCCGGAGCACAGCAATTTTTGGTGACCGATGTTCGATGATAGCTATGAATATTTTCACCGGGTAGCCCTACCGTACTAACCCTTATTGCAATAGTCAAGACCAATCATTAGACAGTAATACTTAAGTGGAGTTCACTAGTTCATAAATACGATTTATATCAAAAATAATTCAAGTGAAATATGTGATAGGTCTAATTGTTCATAATTTGCGAAAAATTCCAAGTTAAATAGTGCTTAGAATTGTTGGCTTGTCGCACATTTTGAAGGCCCTGTCGCACGCTGGTGCGACAGTTGGACACCCCTGCATGGCCCATGACTACTAGATTTTTGAATAGGACTGCAAGAATGTTAGAGTAGTAGCCCTGTTGGGCTAACGAAATGTTGGGGAACCCCGAGTAAAACATGCTGTTCACTCTCATGTGGCCTATTAATTCTGATAGAAACAGGTGGTAGGACTACTAAAACCTGAACACCAGAAGTCTTTCATTGGCTACTGAAGCTTTCGGAACTGTTGAGGGACTTGAGCGCTAGTGGTTATGAGTGAGTGACTTAAGGATTAACATTTAAAGTATAGGTTACTTGAGCTACAGGTATGTACTTTGTCACATTTAGGACCATTTCTGTAGCAGCAATGTCAGCTATTTCACTGACTAGCTACAGTCAGTGCTCGACATAACCTATTGCTCAATAGTCTTCATTCAATGATCAAGACCTGCTGAACTATCCGAGAATAAGAGTAGCGGTTGAGCCCTGTATGTACAGCTTATTTTCAATGATGTTTACCTACCCTACATGTACACTGATTTAACCATTTAGATGGAAGCAGCTGTATGTGTTGAGCCTACATTACTATATAGAACAACTCAATAACAAACTTGTATTGTTATTAGCTAGGGATTGGCACTGGTGTGTACATAAATAAACCTCTACACAGCCAACCATAATGATCTGGAAATTTTCGCTTAGAAAATTGCTCATTGAGCAAACAAACGCTCAGGTTGCCAGTGGCAAAATATAGAGCTGAATACTTGTGCGATCTTATGACTACTTAAAACTGAAACAGGTCAATAGGAGTTGGTTCTATTGTCTGTAGATTGTACATAAATCATTAAAGGTACACTGTTTGGTATGTAGGGTTTGATCTTGATGATGATACATCATTTTTCAGAATTTTGCTCAAGATGTAAGGAAATCTCAATGGCTGTGCTTTGTCATAGTTGTATTGAGTATTTTGCAAAATGTAATAGGTCATAGTAAATGACTAAATGTCAATGATAACAAATGAAGTGCAAAAATGATAAATGTTACATGGACTTTATAGCATAAGAATAATCAACAGTCTAATATTACAAAAAAAATATGATTTTTAAATTATGCTCTAAAGTAAGTAGAAAATCTTACCAACAAAACAAATGCAATGGGGATCCCAAAAGTGAAAAACAATAGTTCTGCCTTGATTACCATAGTGCAGCATATTAGGGTTAAGGCCTAAAAGAAAAAAATCCTTGCTTCCTACTTCATGTTTCAAATATAATTAGGTAGGTTATCGGAAGATAGGAAAAAGTTTTTATTTTGTAAAATGGTTTTATTTTGCAAAAAGTAGTTACATGGCAATACCATTTTCTCTCTATATTTGGGCACCGCACAGCCATGTTGCCTCTATAATAATCTATATACTTCAGAATACAGAGGATCTTTTTAGGTAGGGTGGGAAAGTAGGAAGCAAAAAACTTCTTTTGGGCCTAATGGATGTGAATCAAAATGGCATGGTTGGCATGAAAATTTCATGGGATTAGGGACTTAGCCAGGACCTGTCCTGCCTGCCTTTTGGACAGCAAGTTTCCTGAAAACCTCATTATTGTGTGGACAGGCATATTTTTTATGTTTTATGAAGAATTCTAAATTTTGACTTTTTTTGGGCTAATAACAATTTTTTTTCCTACCAAACCATCTCTCAAGACAGCTAGAAGTGTAAATGTTTTTTAAACAATAGGCTATTAAATGTAGTTGGTATAAGGATTTGAAGAAGATAAGTGGCTAAATCTAAATATTTTAAAAGTGCTGTTTTGGTCAGGCATTTTTGGTATCCTGGCTAAGACCCTGCATAGGATCATACACAGGAAGCGTAGCATTTCTTTCTTGCCTCTGAGAGAGTGCTAGCTGTAGCGTTCCACTTTACTTCACCCATTGTGTCCTGCTTGAGGTATGTGCCGCATGGAGAGTGATTGAGAGGCTGACAATACCTGTAGTTTGCTTCAGTGGCCACCGCACATGCTTTAGAATTTAGAACGGTGCTCACAGTGAAAAGGCCCACTTTATGTACTAGTATTACAAGCTGAGCAGCTACCCTACAATGGATACCAGCTCTTGTCAACTTCACAAAAAGGTACGGTTTCCTGTTACTATGGGCTACTTCATCAAATATCTAGCAAATAGTGGTAGAACTAAGTTGGTAATCTATGATTATAATACACACCTCTTGTCTCCTTCATAGGTACAGTTTCTTGTTACTAAAACTCAATGAAAAATCTATCAACTTGCAAGTAACGGTAGAACTAAGTTGCTGTTCTATTATGTACACTTGGTAAAGTACAGTTTCCTGTAACTAAAATGAATTCATCAACAATGTGGCAAGTACAAGGGGAACTTAGTTGATATTTTGAATTTGCACCACCTCTAAGTACTTCATTGTCAGATAGAGTTTCTGTTATTTTAAACAAAGGGATCCAATATTCTCTAGTTGGTAATTACAAGTCATGCATGGAAGCTCATATCGCATACAAGCAGGCAGGGCATCCAGTAAGCCATCATAAAATATGCCATCAAAATTGTGGATGCCCTATTTTTTCAATGGATGGGAGACCATATAAACAGGTAATAACATGTTGATTTACTAATTGAGAAATGACAAGTAACATTTGTCACCCTACTAGTATTTTACTTCGAAGCTGAGAGCAGTAGACAGGGAGTGGGCACTGTGCATGCATCGTCAAATTTCGCTGCCTCGGCAACCTATCTGACCTAGATAGGATGACAGTCTGTATACCCAGCCAGCCAGTCAGTCTCTCTGCTGCTTGCTTACTGCACAAATCACGTGACCAATACCTCCCCAGGCTTCACCGCGTAACCCGAGGTGCACATACCCTAGGTACTAGCATGCTGTGCCTATTGGGTTGCGGATCAAGGGGATGTATTTCTCTGTTTGAAGGGACATCAGTTGCTCAATCATTTGCTGTAAATTGACATTTTGAAATGTTCCTTCCAAAAACAGTTGTGTGTTCTGTTGTTTGTTTTCAAAAGTTTACGTGTCTAAATGATGTTGAGATACTCTAATGGCTATAATGCTCTGATACTAGGTATATCATTATCTACAAGGAATGAGTATAATATAATGAAGGGATTAATCAATATATAATGATTATTCTATGCATTGCCACTTTCAAATTTATCACCTATGGCCTGGCTCTATTGATGATAACTTTCCAAAAAGGCAACTTTTAGAAATATTTGAAGATGAGGAAATGGTACATTACCCGTATCGGTACCAACTTTGTTGTGAATAGTCATGTTTATGACCCTGTATAATCCCTAATAAATAACAACTTCACAGTAGGTAGTATCATCAGTTAGAGTGCCATTAAGGAATAAAACAATATGGTACAGTACTTTTCAAAATGATACTGGTACCAGCACTGGTACCTCTTAATGGTATCCAAACCTAAGTAGAAATGACAACGGAATTTTGAATGCAGGAGGATAAGGTCACTATTCACTAAAACTAACTATTAACCGGGAGAAATGCATGAAAAGAAATATTCAGATTTCAGTAATTGGAAGATTTGTGTGTCCATCCAAAGTTGAGAGCTTTTAGCATTTGATTTGAGTGCATCCAACCTTAAAGAATTAACTTGAAGGGTTGCCCACAGCCCACCCCGTAATGTTCTACCCTAGTCTACTTCCAATGTACGCATTTCATGGTGAGGTTGTGACCCTGACCTTGTGTGGGAACTATGAAGTATAAACGTTATAGTTACGTTTTCTCCATGGTAATTCCACAATGAGAGAAAATGTGACATTCCATAATGTATTTCTGGTTTGCCTTATATTTAACCCATTCATGCCTCTAGTGCCCAAAGATGGTTTGACAAAGTTGGTCATATCACTGTAATAGTAAAAAAGAAAAAGAAATATGTATATTTGAAGGAGATGTTTGTCAGAACTCAACTAACAATTATCTTTTAAATGTCTTGAGATTGATGCTTTATTCAAAGTTATTTTCAGAAGTGTTAAAGATCCAAACAGCATTTTCACAGGTAACTTTAGGCATACAAGGGTTAATCTTTATGCCCTATATCATTAAGTACTTAACTACCACAGCAATTGTTTCATTAGTATCTATGCAGGGGTACATATACATGTATATATATATATAGTTTAACCCTTCTATTTCTGTAGTATCCACAGTGTCTGACACTCATGGAAATTATTTTGATGATAAAGTACGATTTTGGAATACATATGAAGAGAAGATGGTCCAGTTTGATCAAACAAATATTACTCTTATTTGAAGAGTCATGTTCAAAGTTCTAGGATTGTGTTAGCAATCCAAATGCAAATCTTTAGTTCCATTTAATTTTGACGCACATCTTTGTGAGAAAGCAATATTTTTGAGAAATATTTGACTGAAAGTTGTAAACCCTGCCTGGTTGAACAGTGAGTCCCTCTTAATTTGTCTTTTAAGACCTAAAACATTTGTTTGTTTCCTCTAACCCTACTCAAAAAACCTACCCTAAAGTATTTTCCACCTTTCCAATCAGCAGTAAAGGTTAGAGAAGGGCTAGTAGATTCCAGGTGCTACTAGCCCTACCAGGCTAGCAGAGTTTTCTGGTTATTCTCAGACCCTGGCATGAAGTTTTTTGTCAAAATCACCAGCCTGCTTTTAGCAGCTGTGGGCATGGATGGGTTAAACTCTGTTCAATGTTGTACATGTAATACTGATTGAATCCTTTATCGCAGTTCCCCATTTCTGCGTCATATCAAACTTTTGCTGGGAAATCCCGAGTGCGCTGGAATGAGGATGTCCTTGATAGTGGTTTATGAAATATCATTTCTGTGTACATACAGAATGTGATGGGAAGGTACTGTACATACATTTATATATATATACAACTTTGTGTGATTGCAGGGGAACTTTTGCTGAGTAGTTGCGTCATCCGGCCGGCTGGTGAGAGAATGAAATGTGATATGTGACTCATGGCGATGCAGTGCCTCCTCCACCACCACCACTACCATGCCTGTCCTGGATAAAGAAAAACGACCCTGCGGATTCCTCGAGATCGAGAGAAGAAATGGCAGCGACATATTTTACCGGCACTTCTTCCTGCTCAACAGCGATGCAGCACGACTTGAGTACTATAGTGATGAAGTAGAGGTATGTTTCACATGTTTCATCTCATTTGCAAAAAAGGCATTAAAGTACTATTATTTATTTTGCAACAAATCTTATGTTTTTCACTGACCTGTTGCAACGGAAAGTTGAATTGAAAGTAGTAAAACGGCGGCAAAATTCAAAAACTTCACTTTCTTTTCAATCGTTGATTTTGTTGGCACTAGTAGCCATCAAAAGTTCTTTACTACCGCTAGTTTATTGTCATTTGATACACATACTAGAATGCTTTATAGGGGAGTTATAGTTAGGTTTTATTGTATCAGCGAGATATACCGTAATTTCGCGTGTATAAGACGCACTTTTTTACACTAATTTTTACACTCAAATCAGGGTTGCGTCTTATACACAAAGCTAGAGATCTAGGGTGTTTTACATCGAGTTACCAGGCCACTCGGAGATCGCCAATTACAATTATAATGCGGCCAAGACAATGCCCATCGATGTTTGCCTCGTCGTTGATGAATTGTAATTACCGAACCACCCTCCGCTACAATTTACTGATTACAATCCATGTGACATGCCTAGGACAATGGGTAGTGAGCACCGACACAGGGTGATACGCATTGATGTCACGGTGATGTCACATTTCACTCATCTCAATATGCGTTTTAATGGCTTTCTAGCGTTATTCATGAGGAGTTGGTTACCTACAATAATTCCGAAAAGGGGGTGCGCACTATACACAAAGCTAAGGGCTATACATCATTTTAAAAGGCCTGGACAAGGGGTGCGTCTTATATACGGGTGCGTCTTATACACACGAAATTACGGTACAGCGTGGCCCATATTTGGTGTTAAAGCCACCGACTGTAGATTGAGTGTGGCCGCTATTTCCTAGTAATAATTTTGTAAAATAATTATAGTTGCTCATATTCCTAGGGTGGCCAATATTTCTGAGAATTTACGGTACTCAATAAAAAAAGAAATAATTTTAAAAAAACACATAACTATGAGAAAATAAATGTTTTTGGATATTTCTGGATACATGTTTAGAATGTAACAAATAATTGTTAACTTTTGCTAAACTATGCTTGGAGCATTGCGGACAGTTCCCAATAGATGGGGCTGAAATTCATAATCATGTCTCCATCAGACCTCAGGTTATTGACCCACAGCGGCAACTTAAGATGGCATATATATATATATATATATATATATATATATATATATATATATATATATATATATATATATATATATATATATATATATATATGTTTGTGGTATTTGTGTATTTCAGAACCTGCCGGATGGCATGCCCCCTGAGGGATCTATCAACCTACAGTACGTCTCAAAGGTAGGCACCATCACTGCAGGGACAGTCACACTTAAATTACACCTGCTTTCTCAATATGGTCAGACAGGTCTTTTTCAATCATCAGATGCTTAAATTAAGATTCTGATAAAAACCATTCAATTATAGCATTTAAGCAATGTAAAGAAGAGTCTATTTCTGCTTCCCTGGAATTTGACAGTTGGCTAGTAGCTGGTAGCAATCTGATTAAAGTCTTGGTAATCAGTAATTCAAATGAATAGCCCTACATGCCACAAATCGACTAGAATGTTAACTTAACGAGACAGCAGAAGGTGAACGAAAATCCTAATTTTATTTATTTAATGATTTAATGCACTTCTGCTAAGAACATGCACTTATCAACAGTTTCAGGCTCAATATAAAACTTAACAGCATGAAAAAATGTGAAGTACTGAATCCCCAAATTTTTGAATGGGCCACTTAAATTCACAGTTTTGGTGACCATTGGCCCATTGTTAACATTGCGGTATGTGGCACGGATAACTAGTTCATCGATGGCATGACCCGCGGCTGATAATTGGGAGGAGGCAAGTGTTTAGTCAACAATTAGGATGTCAGCAAGTATTGATGTTGCTATGTGGTCATTATTGCTGCTTTACAGAGAGGGGTTCAACATTAACCCTTTTAACCCTGGTCTTGCTAACACCGGATATATCTGGTGCTACATAGCTTGCCTGTGTGACCAAAACTAGATATATCCGTTTTTTCTGGTACCCTTGCACTTAGCAAAATAAAAACTACATAGGTCCATTAAGGGGTATTGAATTATACTAGATATCAAGGTTTTGCCTTTTACTATGTTTATATTTCAGTTTGTGAAGCAGATTATTGAAACACTAATAGAAATCTATGAAATCCTTCTGATTTGGTGGGTAGACCCACAATATCCCTGGTCCCAGGGGATAGGTTCTCCCATATGGGGTTCTAGCATGACAAGGGTTAAGCCCTGCCTTGTTAGTATTCATTGGAAAGCTCTTAACTTAGATCAGGAACTATATTTTTAAAAAATTATTTCAAATATATAGTTCCTGCTTAGATGATGAAAAGAATGGATATGTAGTGAGAGACCAATTACTATATGCACTACAGTGAAGGGCTGCACGTGCCAGAGGTCTCTGATCTTGCATCAGCGTGTGGTCACGAGGGAACAAGGACCAATCAGGGCTCTCGTATCATTTACATTACAGAGAAACCTGATCACCAGCATCAACTGAGCAAGCGCAGAGCACAACTTTTGGGATATTAGTTGACACTGGTTGAGGCTAGCCTGTTCAGGGTGACCGGCTGGTTTCATATCCACTTGTTTTTATTTATCTAAGCTCCTACTGAACTCATATTTCAACTTTTTTTGCATCATTTTCTATTGACCAAATTAGCCACCAGCATCACAAGGGTTAAAGGCTCTTTCAGGAACCATAGTAGCAGGCTGTGTTGTAGGTCAGTAGCTCAGGCATCACCCCTGTGGAGAGATGGCACTGCAGGGCTAGGCTAGAGTGGGTGTTTAGTGTGAATCTACAGCGTGTACAACCCCTTTGCTTTGCAGGGATTGCCCTTGATATCTTTTGGTAGAAAAATCTATGTTCCTGAGTCTTACTTAGCTATCTTGCAATCCCTCCAGAGTGACACCTTCCCACAAAACTATGAATATAATAATCTAGACTTTTAAGACTAGCTGATATTACATTAAAAAAAAAATGTGTTTGGAAATCAAGACTTCAAACCACATTTTATAATCTAAAGTTGTCGAAATGCAAGTAAGGTACTTACCTTCTTGCTGCTCCTAAAAAGTTGTTATACTGTCCACCACCTGTGGTAAACAAACAGCCAGACATTTAGGGGTCCATACCTTTAAAATTATACGGTATGGTACGGTTCCGGTAATTTTTATACGGTTCCGGTATTCCAACAGTACCGATACTGGTTACTTTCTTTACTGGTCGATGTTTTCGATTCGATTCTGTCGCGCGCGTTAGTGCTTGGAAAAGTGTGGTGGGGGCTGGACCAGCACCATGTAAAATACATAGCGTGGCCCTCTCCACACTTTTCCAAGTACTATCGTAGTGCAGTTTCAATGGCAGCCGGCACTGGATGACGCGATCGCGAATTCGCGATGTATTTTCCCGCCGATCCCGCGTCTCTGCACTCTTTTCCGCCTTGCCTGCTATATCAGCAGCGAGGCGGCTTAGTCATAGTACTGGTAAAGAAATACCGGCTACTAATTATACGGTTTTTACCGGTATTTTCGAGCGGAGTATCGGTACCCTCACGGTAAGGCGGTACCGGTGTGGACCCCTACAGACATTTTGAAATTAGCTGAAATCACATCCATGCCATCTCCTTGAACGTGATTTCAAATAATTTCAATATGGTGGCAGTTTTGTAGATGAGAGCATTGATTGATCTTGCTAATTCGCAATATCCAAATTTTACACAACCAATTTGGAGCAACAATGTGATTATCTTCCAATCAGAGGACTACAGCATTTTTTTATTTTTAAAAGATGTACAACAAGAGTTTAACCGATTACGAATTGCCATTGTACCATTTTAGTCATGCTTTTCTTTTATATATTGATTTATGTATAGTATGGTATTTGGAATTTCATTTTCCGTCACATTTGTGCCATATTGTGGCTAAATTACAGTAAAGCCTAGTGGCTAGGCTATGGTCATTGCTTCTTGTGGTGTCATATTTAAGCTAAGATATCTTTGCAGGTTTTGTAATCAGAACATAGCTAATGAAACTGTTGTGTTGATTCAGTAGTGTGGCTTCAGTTAGATTTTTGTATTTGTCAATAAAGAACTTAAAACAGATTCAATGTAATATGTCTGCTCTGTTTTCAGGTGACAGATGCGAGCAATAAAAGAACCAAAGTGGACAATTGCATCGGTGAGTGTCCAAATTGCAAGGGCTAGAATTGATTGCCTTTTTACTATGATAATATTAGCCTTAATTGTGGGATATTAGGGTGCCAAAATGATTTTTTCTAACTTCTTTTTATCAGTATATAACTTGAGTTAACCAAATGTTTATTTTATTTGGAAACTGCGACCATAACCCATAATCAAAATAATTTGATTCAATTTCTTTTGTTCTATAGTAACCTTCATTATACAGTTGATCCTTGTCTTTTTGGAAATCTTGTTTGGCTACTTGTATAAACCTATTGAGGAAGCCAGTTGCCTGATGCATATGAGCATATGAGAAAGTAACTAATGACTTGGGGTTAGTCAGTGGTTCTCATGGGTACTATGGTTTCCTTTAGCAATAATTACATGATTTAGTTCAACATGTTCAACAACTTTCATATGAATTATTTTTTTCAAAATATTGGTCTGTTTTATGGAATATAAGATATTCCATATGCTTGATGATGTTACCCTTGTTTTGGCTCCCTGTTTCATTACTAACATTACCTTGGTTTCTTGATATTTTACTCCTCAGGTCTAACCATAGCGGGGAAGGAGAAATATCTCAAGGCAGACACCTATGAGGAACTAGAGGAATGGGTGGAAATACTCAACAATGCCTGCAAAATCATCGTAAGTTCTTAGAATCAATCACTACTTGGTACATGAAACCAAATACTGTTGGCAATTGGGGAAAATGGGTAGAAATATTCAACAATGCTTGCAAAATCATTGTAAGTACTTAGAATCAATCATTAAGGTATAGTGCCACTACTTGGTACATGATACCAAATACTGATGGCAATTGGGGAAAATGGTTGGAAATAATCAGCAATGACTGTTGAAGTTATTTCAGTGTTAAATTTAACAAAATAAAGTCCTTAAGAGGGGGGTAGTATTGGTAATACATTGTGAAGTTGTCATATTAATATTGAAATATCGAGATTGTTTCAAATATATCACAAAAAATCGAAAGGCACCTATCCCTAATAATCAATGTCACATAGGTTATGTATCAGAAAAGTGATGTTTTTTTTGAAACAATAGCTGAGGTTTCATCTTGTTTGTTCCATGGAGGTATACCCAACCACTGGCAACCAGTCATGACTCTGATGATCGAAGTCTGTCCTCTGCCATTAATGGTCAATACTTTGAATGGGTTTATTCACCTGCAGTCTTGTTTAGGTTGCTTCGAACTCTACACAGGTAAAAATTGACCGTTATATTGACGGGCCCGTAACGGACCGGTTACTGGCTCAGAACCTGTTATAACGGGCCCGTATAAATAATAAACCGTTGCAGGTTTTCAAGCCGTGAAATGTCGATATATTGAGGGATCGAAAAACGGGCCCGTTTGGACACGGGGCCGTACAGGCCTGTCAACTTTTACCTGTGTAATCAGCTGTTAAAGTTGAGATTTATTTTAGGATAGAAATATATCATGACGTTGCATATTCCACTATAGTTTAGTATTCATATTCCCCCCCAAAATATCTTTTAACCCTTAGGTGCCAAAACCGGAGCATACTGGCGGTAGCAGCCGAAGCAGCAGTAGTAGCAGTAGCAGTGGCAGCAACAGTAACAGTAACAGTCTGAAAGCAGGCCAGAGGTTCAGCATCAGTGGCAGCTACTACAACGATGCCGTCGGAGGATTTTCTCAAACAAACTCCATGGAGGTCAGTAGAATACTTGAGAGTTCATCCACGAATTGTCATCTGGATCGTTGATACTTTTGACAATAACTTTTAGATTTAGAACGATTTTAGAGAATATTTGAAGGAGAGTTGTTGGTGATGTTCTGATCAATATTTTTCCTTCAAATATTTTGCCAATTGTGCAAAAGCTTGAGAGATTTCATCAAAATTATCAGGCTGCATTTGGTTGCTGTGAGCGTTAATGGGTTTACCCAGTTCTGAGGATATCTCTCAAACAAAGAAAAATTTTAAGAAAATATTTGAAGGAGAAATGTTAATCAAAACCCAACACACAACTCTCGTTAATTTTTTTTATGAATTTATGATTGATGCCAAAGTGACCTTCATGCGTATCAAAGGTCTAGACTTGAGTAAAATGGGAGCTTGAAGCACCTTAACCCAGTCATACTTTCAGCTTCCCTTAAATAGCCTCATCTTGATGCATGAACATAGCTTTTAAATAAAGCATTTATTTGCTTGATATTTATAGAGTTGTAGGTGAAACTGTAAGGAAGTGAAAGAGCTTAAATGAGGGAGAAGAATAACCATATGAAAATGATAAAAATTGATTTGTTCTGTTTTGTTTCAGTTTCGCGAAAGCTCTGACAGCAGTTCAGACGACAGTGGCAAAAAAGCCAAGTACGTTGTGACACACTTAAACCCCCTGAAAGTGGGCTTCTGTGTCAAGCAAGGCTTACTGGTAAGAATATAGACATTCCTGCAGTTGGGATATGGTATACAACTGTTGACAGCTCATCTAAGGACATACAGGGAAAATATTGATATAGTTTTTTGTCTTAAATGCAGGGACCTAGCCAGGTTTTTGGAACGGAGTGTCCTGAATTGACAATTGTTAGAGTTTTGGGTATCCTATTCCTTCGTGAAGGGAGAACACAATATATTCAGAAAAGAACCATAACCTGGATCTACTTATTGAGAAAAAATTAAAGGGGAACTAAAGGCTCACATACACATTTGCTTATATGAAAGTAATACACTTCAAGAATAGGATGCTGCCCTCTTTTTCTCTCAGTGATCCCATGAGGGGAGAATTTTGAGTATTGCCATCAGCCTGCCCAACCCCTGGTAGCCCCTGCTAGCAGCCATGTTCTTCAATTGCTATCAGCTGTGACTCAAGGGGTGGCATTGCCATTTCCTGACTCCCCCGTCTCTGAGCAGTGCATCATAGACTGCAGTGCTCTTCACAAGAAATCTCTTCGATATTTGCATTAAAACTTGTATCAAACAGAATCTTTTTAAATCATGTGCAGAAATAGGCTGTACGAAAAGACAGGTTAGCAGAGTTAGTTTTCATATATTTACTGTTGGTAAAGTCTGACAAGAACAGTGGCTAGCATCACTGAAACTTGTAAATCCTCCTGTCCTGAAGCATGCAGTTCTATGTTCAGGCCATAAAAACAATACTAGTATGTGCATCCAGATTTTCAGTATGTGGTTTTACTTGAAGCTAGCTATTTTGCGAACTATGTTTTCTTTCGTGTAACTTACACATATGTACCCAAATACTGAGGGAAATGATTGCTGTGCAAAATACCTTGCATTTCTACTTCCAAAGGCTCTAGATCTTGATGCTGTGTTATGGCCAGGAGTCATGTTGATTGCCAGAAACCAGCTCGCTAATCATTTATGTGCATCCAAACAAAAATGTGGCTGGTCTACACATTCAGGAATGCCTGCAACAAAATACATTAAGAGTAATCCCAGACATATCCTCTTGGTCATCATTGTGAGCAATTGTCTAAATAAAGCTAACACACTTATACCTGCACAAGTTATAACTAGATATCCATAATATATTTCAGCGCAAAAGTTGGAAGAGAAGGTTCTTTGTCCTGGACGACAATGGAATTGCATATTATAAGAATGACACCAACTGGCAGGTATGTAAAGAACATTAAGAATGTATATGTATATATATATATATATATATATATATATATATATATATATATATATATATATATATATATATATATATATATATATATATATATATATATATATATATATATATATGTATATATATATATATATATATATATATATGTATATATATATATATATATATATGTATATATATATATATATATATATATATATATGTTTATACAAATAACTTGAAGTCATACCTTCTAAAGGATTAATCACTCATATTTATCATGCTTTTGCGACTTGTATATATATATATATATATATATATATATATATATATATATATATATATATATATATATATATATATATATATATATATATATATATATATATATATATGTATATATATACATATATATATATATATATATATATATATATATATATATATATAAATATAAGGGTGATTAAGGATTAATCACCCATGTACTTAGGAGTGATATATACAGTAAAATACATATTTTTCATGCTTAAATTGTGACATGTATGGAAGTTCTTGATGTGTATGGTGAAGTAGTAAAATATCTTAAAGTCTGAACTTTTTATTGTTAAGAACAAGGATCCCATCAGGCACATTCCTAAAGAGTCCATTCATGATGCCAAAGTTTCCAGAGGGTAAGGTTTACCTCCTATTACATTGATATACACAACAACGGTATGAAGCCAAAATATCCAAGAAGTGTCACTGGCTTCTTATTACATCAGTATTCCTGGTGATTAATTTTTGCTGGGGTATGAGTGACCACTTCCTTCATTGATAAAACTTCAAAATTCCTAAAACTTAGATATTCTCTTATTCTTAAAAATAGAGTGGCCATTGATTGACCTTTCACAGCATTGATGAAATTGATAATATACAACAATATTGTAATATAAAACAATGCTATGACAATGAAATTCATGAATTTGAACTTTCCAAATGCTTACATTGACCACTTTTAATATAGATTTAACACAAAATTGATATTCCTAATGCCTAAGTTTCCAATTGGTAAGATTGACTTATTATTACACTGATATAAGATTGTGTGGGGATTATCAAACCCCTCAAATTAATCTGAATCCTGTTGCAGTTTTACTTAAGTAGTACATCTTTTTATAATGTAAAGTTGAATAAGTTTGACATCCTTTATATTTTTGTGTTCTCTGTAGGACCCATGAGGGCCGGGACAACCTGTTTGAGCTGGTCACGCCACAGAGAGTATTTTACATTCAGGTAGGCTGCATGTCATTGCTACTTCATAATACTTGAAGGGAGACCCTTAACCCTTCCAATGCTGAGGCTACTTTCGCCCAAAGCACAAGGACGCAAAGATTTAAAAAAAATTAAAACCCTGTCATTTTGGTATTCATTGGATAGTTCTCGCTGAGCACTCTGAGAAGAGTGCCCATGTGCCAGGGTTTCAATCATTTTGCAGGTTTTTTGCATCATTTTGTATTGGCTAAATTAGCCACCAGCATCATATGGATTAATTTATTGTTCACTTCCTGTATCCTCCCATATCAGCGGCTTACTTTTAACTATTCTCTTGCCAGTCCAGTTCAGTGGACTGTCTGCTTAAAGTCACTAATAGGGTTAATTCATGAATATAGGGTCATTTTGAGATTTTTACTGATGTTAAAACCTATGCCCTTTTCCTCATATTTCGATTATCTGTGAGTGTCTAGGCCATCACTGAGCTGAGTAAGAGACCAACTATTACAGAAGCTCCCATAGGCTTGCACACAAGCAGGAAAGGCTTTGCCCTTTTCCCCTGTATTGAATTTCCTCAAAGCATGGTCGCTTCAAACATGCGAATTGGGTATGAAATGTGAGCTGATTTGCATGAAGTTTGCCATAGTTATAGCTAAGAGTATTTAGAAGGAAGAGTTTCACATTTTCCCATTTTTGGCTTTGTTCATAAGTTATGGAATATGAAAGTTGAAAATGCACCTTTTTCTCAATTTCAACACAGTTTTGAGTGAAATGGTTTTAAAATTTGAACAGAGTGAAACATTTAAAAAAATGTGATACCCTTCCATCCATTTTGATCTTTATCCCACATTTGTGACATTTGAAGCTCCCTTGTCCATAATTGTAGAAAGCTCCATTTGAAAACACTATGCACGCTTTTTCATTTTCCCCCAAAAAGACTACACCATGCTTTGTGATGATTAATGCGTTCCTCATCCGAAGACCTTTCAGGTAGCATATACTTTGTATATATGCTAAATTATCAAATAAAAGCAGATTAGAGAAAGAAATGAGTCTCATTAACCCCAAAAGCTACCTTAAAAATTCTGCAGTCCTATTACTTCTGACTATTCAGTTGTCATTATGGAATCTGCCATTCCGAGGCAATAAATTGCCAGTTTATAGTGACTTAAGTACAGAAAAGTAAACCTCTGCTTATTACTTGATATGCTTCCCTCACCTATTTTCAGTGTGATAGCCCTACGGACATGCATGCTTGGATTGCCATCATTCGTACCCTGATTCCTTCCCAAGAGGTAAGCTTAACCCTAGCGAAAGGTACCGCTACTCGATACGATACCTAATACCGGTATTGAGTGGGAAAAGTTATTGTATCAAAAAACTTAAGCATTGAATCATACCATTTAAGATATATATATATATATATAAATATATATAAAATTTATTTAATTGCTACCTACTACCTAGATGTCTGTGCGAGGGAAGTTTGCTATATATTAACAAAATTTCTGAAGCTGACAGAGCTAAATTTAACGTAATTAGGTGTCTGGGAGGCAGACAGTATCTTTAAATATATTGTACAAAGTATGGTGTGGTTAAAGAAATATTGATATTGTATTGTATTGAGAAATTTCGAGTAACTATGTGAATTATTTTTGTCAAATATTTAAGAGAATGAATACTGCTTGTATGTAATTTTGCACATGATTTATGAATAAAAGGCAATTAAAGGGAATATATAACAAATCAAATGTGGCTAGCGGCCGTATAACAGGCGAATTGATTTATAAAATAAGTATTATAAGGAAAAAGCAAACAGAGCTGCTTCTGGCATTTTTGTTAGCAAGGATTTGATCACTGAACAAAAGAAAGATTATAGGAAGTAGTACTATAACACGTTTTACACTTATCAGTTTCATTTGTATTGTTCTCTCAATGTTTGTTTCAGATTGCCTATGATGCCAAGTCAGATTCCGTCCAGATATCCCCAAACCTTCTGAAAGCAAAGGAAAGTATGTGGCTATAAGTGACGGTCATGTCGCCCGTATCTCTAAAACACTGGAAGAGGTTGAAGAACAGAAACATGCGGCAGTGCAGCAGACCTGAATGAGATTTTTGGCATAGGAGGCAACGCTTAAAGTCAAAGAAAAGGATAATGATCTAATTTGCCCATGCACAGGGGACCTACTCATGGCTTTATTATTTACTCATTTTAAATTTTAGATCAAACAAGTAATACTCTGGCCTCATCCGTTCCTTGGAAAGATTGATTTGTGGGACTGTCAGCTTAAACATTAGAAGTTGGGCTAGCCGCTGAGTTGTATCTGTAATATTTTTTTCATAAAGTGGATTTTACTTTGCCTGTGTATCCAGTTAATTGAATGCTTATGCATATTTTATTATATAATTCATTTGAATACTTTATTTTTTCATCAACACCAAAAATCTATCTTTTTTCCTCATGCTTTGCTTGAACAAAGTAGGAAATGAATTATAGCATCTTTTGTTCTTGAGGGGATGGAGGTTGTTGTATAAGTTACACAGGTTAATCTTTTCAAGGATCATGCAGGCTTAAAGGATGTGCCATACCCTAATACTATAAACCAAACTCGAAACCAGATCCATCAAGTCACAAATGCATACAGGTCTGCGGCAGATATTTTTAAGCTAAAATCTAAGAAATTTGGTACTTTTCGATGCGTTTGTGGAGAAGTGGGTACCTAAAACCCCCCAACCCTCCTGCTATCATCACCAGCGTGTAACTGCCATGTTCGGAAGGAAATGAGACTGCACGAGGAATACTGGCCTTCGTGAAACCAATATTTAATTATTAACCCTTATGCTGCTAGTGGCTAAGTTGGTCTATACACTATAATGCAAAACATCAGGAAAAATCACTGGAACCCTAGCATATGGGTACTCATCAGAGAGAGCTCTGTGAGGGCTATCCAATGAGTACCAACATGACAGTGTTTAGATGGTTTTCAAAAATCTTTGCATTCTTGTGCATTTGCATTGGAAGGGATAAGGTTGTATTTGTTCAGAGGAAGAGCGCTGATATTGTAGCTGCACATAGTGAAGACTTTATTTTTCTACCTGCACCGCTTACTCAGAACTATGTTTTACTGTATATATCTCTAGTCTGCTGGTCAGAAAGAAATACTTGCTGAAATACTTCTACTGTGGGATAGCTGTCTCAAGCAGAGATCTAAATATCAGGGATATGATACATTGCCTGTGTATGATAATGAGCTGTTAAGGACTGCTGCCCTTGTCTGCACATGTGTGAGGGGATTACTTCATGTTTTGATTTGAGGGTGGCCATTCATTTGATCTGCTACTCTAGAAAAAGCTGTATTTCTGCCGCATAATCCATCAAAATAAAGTAATTTTTAAAGTTGGTATATGTAAATTTTATTCAAATATCTTGTCCCTAATTCAATTTCCTTTGTTTTGAGGTTCAAAAGAGTTTCTAGAATCATGAAAGACATGTTATGTAGCCACCTTTAAATGAGCTGATGGTCATTTTATTAAGGAATAACTAATTTATGGAACATTTTCATCTAAAAAATATATTTAATGATAATAAAACAAATTCTAAAGACAGCAATGATTACTTCATCTGCATATTGTGTCTCCTACTACAGCTTCTACTTGCTATATTTCCCAATGCTCATGCAATGCTCATGAAGGGAGTGAAGTTACACACATTGGGCCTGTATGTGGAGTGATTTACTGCTATTAAGGTGTAAATGTCTGCACACACAGCCTCCAAGCATCTATATAGGATGTAAAACTTACATAACAGCTTATTTTGTATCCCTGATTCTGAGGTCTCTGGTCTTAAGAGAACCACAAACTTGAAAGTTCTCAGCAACTTGAGAGTTCTTGGCATGAAAAGAATACACAATTTTATCATTGGAGGTTCAAGATCATATTTAAAATGGAGTTTGCTCATACATGAATTACAGAAATGTAAGCCTCTTGATGAAAAAGGAATGTTCATTTTAACTTATGGGGTCAAAGTTTCCTTTTTATATGGGAGCCTATTCACTATTATACGGGGCCCAATTCACTATTATACGAAACCCCATTCACTATTATGTTGGAGCCTCAACCCCCTATATTTACAGCTCAATGAAACAAATGTCCTTAGGTTATCACTAGAGAGTGATTATTTTAATTATGAAGACAAATTTCAGTGTTCCCCTTATGTAAAGGAAAATATCTGGCTGGCAAGGAGCATTTTCCTACAAATGAATGACAGTGCTCCCTAGTCTTAGAACTTCCTAGAAATAAGCTTTGTGGTCAAGTGACCACTTCTTATTTTTAATCTACACGTTTTTGTTATCTTAAACATTTTACTGCAGGGTTATCAAAGACTTTGTACTTTAGAGCAAAACACTCTATTCAACTTGCCATTTTTACCTCAGAATACAAAAAAATATAGTCTACATGGAGTTTCAACACAACAGGCAAATGTTGTTGTTGCTAGATTTCTATATGTTGTATAGTTTGATGATTATTTCTACATGGAAGAATAATCATTTTATTTGTACATTTTTTGAAAGTCTTTTAACTGTCTCTGGATTGTAATTGGAAAATATATCTCATTTCTTTGAGTTATAGTGATAAATCTAGTGTTTTTATTGGCCACCAGGGGTTTCAATCCCTGGTGTAAAGCAGGATGTTTGTCAATATGCTGGCTGCGACTGTCTTGAGCTGGGGTTGTACTTGTGGTTAATTATGGTTTTTAAGATGTTTTAGTAAAAACAATGCTGCACTGAAAAATAGGTAAGACATCTTGTTAATACACACACAAACATAAATACTTACAGACACACACACTCACATGCACTCACACACACACACACACATATATATATATGTATATATATATATATATATATATATATATATATATATATATATATATATATATATGTATATATATATATATATATATATATATATATATATATATATACATATACATATACATATACATATATGTATGTATATACATATATATACACAGACATATATACACAGTCACACTCACACATATACACACACACCCATACAAGATGCAACCATTATGTTATCTCTGATATGTCTCATACAGACATTTCTACTTTCTCTGATAGCATTATTATTGTTAAGCAGGATCTCCCTCAACCCCCCCTGAACCCCCCCCCCCCCCCCTTCACCTTAGCTGATTAACCACTTGGCAACACCAGTTATTTGAATAGTGAGCAGTTGCTGTGTGGTTTTAATTCTTAAGGTTATTTTTATCTATTAAGAGAGAGTAGAGAACCCATGCCATTTGCATGGACTAAAGTGCATAAGCATTGGAATTGAAAATAGTATTGCACTATAATTAGGTTGTATGATTAGATTTTAGGACCAGTGTTTTATTATTTGAAGCCTTTATTTTTGTAAATAGTGATTGTATGAAACAGTTTGTAAGCTGAAGTTTATAGCGGGAGATCACTTGATGAGGTTGTGAGAAAACAAAGATAGTCAATTGTTAAGGGCGTAACACCACCAGTTGTCTTGAACTACGCAGGTAGAATATATGTTTAATCTGAGCTTGATTTGAGCCCAAATGAATTTGAAGTTCATTTGACGAAATGAGGCCAACTTGCTTGGAATAGCGTTTGGGTGCACTTTAAGTCTAAAATCAACCGTTGATACTGCAAAACTCATCTGAGAGTACTCAGTAAAAGCTATCTAATAAATACCAACATGACAGGGTTTGTATGGTTTATGGAAATCTTTGCGTCATTGTGCTTTGGACGAAAGTAGCCTCAGTATTGGAAGGGTTAAGGCAAAGGCTAATGCAACAAACACTTTTCTTTTCTCTGCAATAAGACATTGAAGCTATGTCATTGACTTGAAAATTGTCTGGGCTCATCTCAAAGCCTCCAAGCCTTACTGTTGGGTCAGAAGTTTTTTACCTGTGAACTCTTATTATATGTAAATATGCTAGATGGTGGATAGGTACGCATACCTGGGCAGGGGCAGAACAGGTAATAGTCATGAGCTATGAAAGTGCATCCAACCAAAATGTTGCTAATTATGGGCATATATATATATATATATATATATATATATATATATATATATATATATATATATATATATATATATATATATATATATGTATATGTATATATATATATGTATATATATATATATATATATATATATATATATATATATATATATATATATATATATATATATATATATATATATATGTATACATGATACTGCCCTTGCCCACAGTCTTGAGGGCAGCCCTGGGTTACAAATGCACCTTTAGTAGCTGTACATAGTGAGGTCATTAGACATGTTTACACAAGGCGTTGGGTTTCTATGGCCAAAGTAGAAGAGGAGAGACGCAATAGACAAAGGGCATTGCAGTTGTTTATGTGTGCTATGCAATAGAAGTAGTCTCATTACTAGTCAGAATGTAGATAGATCTCAGTTTGGGCAGTAAAAACACCATTATATTCCCTTTGTTCACATTTGTCATTATGGGGTCATTGGGAACACCTTTAAAAAAGTTGTTTATTATTTTTCCACTTGTAATCTTTCATAAGATTTTTTGTTGTCTTCGGGTCAATGGTGATCTAATGCCTGTTACTGTACCTGAAGTTACCACTTGTAATTAAAGTCCATGGAGTTCAAGACAATCAAACAATGTTTGAGTTTCTTTAGTGTAATTGATTTGCTATTGATTTATAAAAACGGGCAACTCAAACCAATTGCTTTCAGTACTTTAAATTATAAGTAATTAGGAAATGTGATGTATAATCTCAGTCATCAAAATATATCATTTTGTAATATTTGAATTCCATGCAATTAAGTAAGAGGATGTATTTATGGAACACAAAATTCATCCATGTCTGTGGATTTGAATACATCTCAATGCATAATGTTTGTTGCTATATTAAAAGAAAACCAACTTGATTCATAACATAAATTTTAAATTTTCTGGCAATGAAGCAGATAATATATTCACGGAAAACAAAGTTGATTTATATCATTGAATTTCTAGCAATACAGTGTGGTGCTTTATTCATGGAAAACGAAATTGATTAATTTCCTAAACTTTATTTCTGGCTATAAAGTATGTTGTTATAATCCTGGAAAACGAAATTGATTTATATCACAAACTGGATTTCTGGCTATAAAGTATGTTGTTATATTCATGGAAAACGAAATTGATTCATACCTTTGAAATTCTTGCAATGAAGCATGATGCTATGTCCATGGAAAATGAATTTCTGGCATTGGAGTTTTATTCTATATTCATCATTTAAGTTGAAAGATTTGTAAATTTTGAAATTGAGGTGCAGAACTCATTGGTTGTGGAGCCGTGGCATTTCTTATGTTATTCCGTATGTCCAAGTCATATATGTAAACAATCTATGAGAATTCCTAAACTCGCACAAAAGCTCATTGAAATCATTGGCTTGAAGGGAAATCAAGAAATTGTAAAGAGGTTGATTTGAATGACCATATCTGAATTCCTCTTAAACTGTTAATTTATGCAAGTGTTAATTGTACAGGTGTTCCTAAAGTGATAAGAGGTACTCTCGGGAAAAATGAGACTTTTTAATTTAGCTGGGTATTATATTGGCTGTAACTAGGATACGAGAATTTGCCACCTACCAATCTACTAAGCCACCAGGAGGTCAGTCCTGGGAATTGCTGAACATCGTGTGAAACTGGAACTGGAGTTGGCTCTGATTAAAGGGTGTATTCCTGCTTCTTTCTTGTTGGTGTTTTATATGATCACTCCCCAATTACGTGTTGTAGAATAGTGCTAACCACCCAACAACTGTGCAGTTTCCTATCATTGTTTTTCTTAAAGTGATCAGTACCATTGCAAGCTAGTTAAAAGCCCAATCGCAAAACATACCTCACAGCAGCTTTAACCATCATGCTGCTGGTGGTTAAAATGATGCAAAAAACTTTTTTTTAAATGACTGAAACCCTTGCATATTGGTACTCATCTGAGAGTACTCAGCGAGAGCTTTCCAATGAATTCCAACATGACAAAGTTAAGGTGATTTTCAAAAATCTTTGTGTCCTTGTGTTTTGAATTAAAGTAGCCTTAGCATTAAAAGGGTTAATCATACAACTAGGTGTATCTCCAGATTTTTGAGTGTTATCAGGTAGAGAATATCATGGACAACCGTCCTTTGTCAGCCTATATTCTATTTCATTTCAATACTTACAACTTTGTAACTTTGCGTCTAGCTTTGTTGTGGTCTCTCCACAATGACCATTGTCAATTAGGTTACAAACACTAAGTTAAAGCACTGTTTATATTGTATTGTGTTTTTGAGAACAGTCAAAAAAGGTAATGAGTATAAGCAAAATCGGTCATCACTAATAGGAGAGAGACGAATAGAGGTAGTAAAGTGACAAAACGTACAATAAAATACCAGTATTTTTGGTGACCAGATACTATTTCAACCAAAAGAATAAACGATGAGCAGTTTCTTTGTATACTTTGATAAGCAAAACTCATTAGTGTGTATGTTAATTCAATAGAACATCCTCTCTTGGAGGGTATAAGGCATTAACTCTTTTAATGCTGAGGTTACTTTCTTCCAATGCACAAGAACGAACAAAATCATGAAAATCTTCTTAACCCTATCATGTGGGTATTCATTTGAAAGCTCTCGCTGAGTACCCTCAGATGAGTACCCATTTGCCATGGTTTCAATCATTTTTCCATTTTTTTACATCATTTTGTATTGGCCAAGTTGGCCACCAGCAGCTTAACCCCTATGCTGCTGGCGGCGAATTTGCTCAATACAAAATGATGCAAAAATACTTTAAAATTATTGAAACCCTGGCATCTGAGAGTACTCGGTGAGATCTATCCAGTGAATACAAACATGACAGGGTTAAGATGGTTTTCAAAATTCTTTGCTTCCTTGCGCTTTGGACGAAAGTAGCCTCAGCATTGAAAGAGTTAAGACATGTTTTACAATAATTTCACAGCCTATCATGTTGAGTTATATGTACACCATTTCCCCCATTGCTTAAAGACTACCTGAGTGGCATATCTCAAACAATTTGCAGCTAATGCCGGTTTTTCGTTGTAGGAAATGGATTTTCCGAATTTTGTATTTATATTCGGAGTATCACATTCATTATCAAAAATGCATGGTTTTTCTTTTTTTCATTTCTGCAATACTTTATTAAAGTAGGTAAACTTCTTAAATGCAAAATGTATCAATTATTAAACAGTCCCTTTTGTCCCTGTCTGCATTAGGACTTCACACCACTTAAATTCACACCACATACAGACTCACATAACAGATTTTTCTCTGATATGTGTACAGGCCGACCTGATAACTCTTGCGATAATAATATAAGGTAGACATGCATGAGTCAGATTTTTAGGGCTAGGAACATATACGACCGACTTTTTCTGAAATAAAATATATATGCGGCGTTATGAGTCAGTCAATGTAGATGTTATCAAGAAAATATTACAAGTATACAATGCCAAAATATGTGGCGTGTGAGCTCCAATAACCTTAGCAGTACATGAATATATATATATATATATATATATATATATATATATATATATATATATATATATATATATGTATATATATATATATATATATATATATATATATAAATATATATATATATATATATATATATATATATATATATATACATGTATATATATATATGTATTTAGAGAGAGAGGGAAAAACCATTACATAGTGTGTTTTCTATTGTGTTTAAACCTTGATTAAGCTGGCTTATGGGGTTGATTAGCAAGTATACGGTCATTTTGAGTTTTTACATATAAAACCTACACCCTTTCAATTGTAAATGATAAGGTTATCAGTGGGCAGATTAAGAGACCAATTATTGCTGAAGCTCCCATAGGCTTGCACGCCAGCAGGGAGGGTTTTTTGGCACTCTTCTCTATATCGAATTTCATCTAAATGTATTCACTTCAAAGATGCATTTGGGTATTAAATGTTATAGGCGGGCGTCCAAATATCAAAATTATACTTATGATGGCGTTTCTCGTTACAAGTCGCTTTGACGTAGGTGTGGATGACATGGCTGATTTTCCTGCATAAGATAATTTTGAGGCATTAGATGTGTGTTTTTCGGGATTCGCTTCTCGAAAATTCATTTTCACAGCAGAAACTCTAAACTTGCTAGAAATGTGTTGAACAAGATGCGTATTGCATTAGAACATGTTGCGTTATTGTGACTCAGTGACTCTAGTGGTAGATTGATACAAATATACCGTGTTCTTTATAGGAGAGTATTTAGGTATCACTTAAAACGTTTTCATGATAAGCAGAAATTAACCCTTTAACCATTTTGTTATTTAGTGCTATTACAGCAAATACCCTAAAGGGATTACAATAAGAAATACAGTTCTATAAAAACATGAACATAGATATCATTCCCGAATCCTGTAATATAAGTGCACATCATGATGTATATCCACAACTCTTATTTTACTAAACCCCTCAAAAGTACATTTTAAAACGTAAATTTAGTGCCCAGTTTGTGTGAATGTATATACTAATGTTTATGCAGGCCCTTGATTTACAGTAGTGTGTGTGTGTGGTCTGCACACGTGGTCTGACGCTACTTAGCCTTATGTCATCAAACAATGTGATATTTGAAAATCGTTACAAGGGAACTGTTATCAGAACTTCCTGGTTATGCAGTATTCATGTAATATCACACCATTTTTGAAATCTAACTACTTAAAACAGTTCGAGTTTATTAAATTTTGTCCATATTTGTTTTTGTTATTTATATTACAATATTTCCCCATGCTTGTCAGACTATGGGTACGTTGAATGAGTTAACCAATAATTGAATCAGGATATCTTTCATGTTGTAAAATCATTCATATCCATGCGACTAATCTATGGCAACTTTATCACTTCTCTCAAACTGCTAATCAGACTGTTTTTTTAAACTGCACGTATTGTATGTACACATGTGAATTACTTTATTATTACAATGTTCTAAACATAACATTGGTGAAATTCCTTCAACATTCGCATTCCATTTACTATGTATCTTCACCTGCTTGGCAACTAGTACTACTATTGATTAATACCATTTTGTAAAATATTTGATTCAGTAACATCATACCAATTTATTTCATTTTCTTTTCCTGATTTCTTTTATAAGAACCAAATACCGAGAGTACATTTCTATTGGAGCTGAAGGTTGGAATATTTTAAGGTGATTGAATAAACATCTTGGTTATATCCGTTTTGGATAGCCCTCATTGTACCCAGCATCGTTCGCAGGAGTTTAGTAACGATCCTTGTCGTAGTCGCCTTGGTCACTTTGTCGTCCTCCGTTTTGTTCTGGCTTCTTCTCGACCACAGTTGGCACTTCCTGTAAAAAGAGCGTAGTTTTACACCCCTCATTGAGGCAAAAGGCAAGTAATGCGACATGAGATGTATTCAATGATATCAAATGAAATGCGTATGTATGTATAGTTATGTATGTATGTATGTATGTACTATGTATGTATGTATGTATGTATGTATGTGTATGTATGTATGTATATATGTATGTTAGTATGTATGTATGTATGTATGACATCCTTCACACTCGCGATCAGGGTGGGGCCGCTATCCTTTTGTTACTCGATTGTAGTGCTGCTTTCGATACAATCGATCTCTCCATCCTTTTATCTAGTATGGAGTCAGTTCTCGGAGTCAAAGTATCTGTTCTACAGTGGTTCATATCATACCTGCTTGGCCGGAAACAGAGTGCACCGGAATTATGGAATGCGCTTCCATAACACCTGAAGGAGTGATTCTACATCGCGTCAGGCCTTCAAGAAGTGTCTCAAAACCAGGGAGCTTTTATCTTAGTATGGTGGTCTCTGCTCAAAACACACCTTTTCGGGCTTGCTCACTGAGGCTTTGTGGACTATGACTCAAACTATGATGATATGCAGCGCTTTTGAACATTTTAGGAATAGAAATGGCGCTATATAAATTCCAATTATTATTATCATATTATCATAGTATATATGTATGTATGTATGTATGTATGTATGTATGTATGTATGTTTGTTTGTATGTATGTATGTATGTATGTGTGTATGTGAGTATGTATGTATGTATACATGCATGCATGTATGTATGTATTAATACCTGGCGTAGCTTACCAATACAGGTTTCCTGTTTACAAACTTCTCACCTAGATTCACAACACAACACCATCACTTTGCAGAATAAGATCACAGGCTTGCACACAAGTAGAACAGGTTTTTGGCTCTTTTCTCTATATTGCATTCTTCAAAATTATGGTCACCTCCACAGTTCACTAGGTTTTCAAGGGAGAACGGACTTTCTTGAAATTGGCTTTGTAGGAAAGAGTATTACGGGGATGTGTTAATCTCGTTAATTTCAATTTTGACTTTGTTCCAAAATAAAGCAAACCAGAAAATGGAAAAGGCACTTCTTCTACTTTTCGTCCAAAGAAATCGAGAGAAATGGCCATGCTATTTATTAGAGCGGAACAAATCTTTAAAACAATTAGATACTGTTATTTCAGTATTGAACTCTTTTCCACTATTGCTTAATTCGGAGGTCCTCGGTCTACAATATACAAGTATGACATGCCTGTGGGGTTGCCAACATGATTGTCTACCCCGAGTGACAATGCTCACGAGTGGTAGACTATCATAGTGGCAACCCCACAGGGATGACATATTTGTTTATTATACCGAACAACCCCCCCCCCCCCCCTCACCCCCAGGCACTCAAAACCCATGACAAACTTACAATAATCAGATTTTCGAAATGTTTAATCACCTATAGACATCTGCAGTCATATAAGGTCAACGATTTGAATGCCAACAGTCATATATGGTCAACAATGTGAACGGTCACTCATTTTGTCACTATGATATTGTGTAATTAACTATTTATAAATGATAATTATAAGTTCATCATTAGGGAGATATAACGTTAGCTCCCTCGTTCGAGGAATAGAGTTTCACAATATTTGGGCCATCTCTCTAAACCAATCAGAATACAATATCTTCAAGTGAGGTATTACAATTTTGATTAGCACCTCCGTTTGACATACCATGCATGTGTTTTCATCGGGGTTTTTTATCCATCATATCTTATACCTTGGCGGAGGGCACTTTTTATGGGTTTCTCATTGGATTACCATTAAGCTAATACATGTTTTGACTACGTTGAATAGTGAAAGAATAAACGCAGGGTAGAGGGAAACCTGAGTCAAAGTATTAACCCCCTAAGCTACCCGAGAGGTGTCATCTCAATGAAGTACTTTGAGATAACTTGGCCTTTTAGAATGAATGTATTTGAAGATAATATTGATATGTTAGCTTATGATTGTTATTTCTCTTCCGTCTTTTTCAAACAATGCTTTTCTATGGTAAATGAATTCCTAAGGTATTCAGCGGTGTAATGATGAACGTTAATGCCAAGAGAAAACATGTGTTCTATTTTCATTTGGCGACGGCAAATATTTCCACTTTCAAAAGCACAATATTCTTAGTTCCTTTCAAATAGACAAATTATCAAAATTGCTAAATCAAATATACACTGATCTCCCATTTTGTTTACTTTCGAAAACCCTATTGATTAAAGCCAATCCAAAAACTTGCACTGATTGCTATTTTATTGTGTCCAAAAAGCAACGTAGATGAACACTGAGCCAACTGGTACAGGCAGGAATACTCATTACGATTCTTTTTTACACTTTAAGCAAATTAACATTAGATTGTTTTCTGAAACCGTACACGTTTCTCCCTTGCTGTACCAAACAACACATCCGAATAGACAATGCAATTCTCTCTCTCTACACCAGCTGTGAAAATGGAGTGAAAATGCTTGGCTTGTTGCTAGATTTACGTGGGGTTAATTTGTGAATATAGGGCCATTTTGAGATGTTTACACATGTTAAAACCTACACCCTTTTCCTCATAATCAGATCAATTGTTGAGGACTAGGCAATCATCAAGCAGAGAGAGAGAGAGAGAGAGAGAGAGAGAGAGAGAGAGAGAGAGAGAGAGAGAGACTGATCATCTATTATAGAAGCTCCAGGCTTTCACACAAGCAGGAAATGTTTTCGGCACTTTTCTCTATATAAAAATTTCAACAACAACTTGTAGTCTCCCTGACCTGCCTCGTATCTTTCCTATGCCTCGTATAGTGATTACCTGACCCGCCTCTCTGCCATGCCTTGCTGCCCAAATAGGTTGCCAGCCTATCCCACAATATATTCTTCTTCTCTCCACCCTGCTTCTCGTACAAACCCCCTCGTATTATTCCAGACCTTACCACGTTCTTATTGTAAACGTTCCTTTGTTTTAAAGGCGACAGAGTCTTTAGCCATTTAAGACATCTGTGAATAGTCACAAATACAAGAGGATGGGAATGTGCTGACATTTAAAAGACATGGTTCACGAAAACTCCTAGCCACAATTATGAACCGAGGACCTTAAACTTCACAAAGGCGGAGGAAAGATCTATAAGGAGGAAAGGGTATGACAGTTTTGCGAATTTTTACTTAATATCTAACCATTTCTTTCAGAATTTTTGTTGAAAACGGGAAAAAGTGCAATTCTAATTTTCAGATTCCACAACTTTTGAATAAAGTCAAAATTGAGGAAACTGTGATATTTTGAAATATACTGAAATACCCTAAGCTGTATCTCGGCCGAATTTCAAGCAATTCCGATAACATTTGATACCCAAAATTCATGTTTGGAGAAAGTTGATCTGGAGAAAAGTGCCAAAAACCTTTCCTGCTTGTGCAAGCCTATGGGAGCTCAAAATGGCCCTATATTCACAAATTAACACCACATGAGACTAGCCATAGGCCAATCAGTTTCACTCCTTTTATACTACCTAAGCTGAAGTATGTATAACTACACACCTCTGTACACAAGTTGGTGTAGGGAGGGACATGTCTACCCTGATGCGTTGTTTGGTACAGCAAGGGATAAACGTGTAAGGTTTCAGAAAAGAAATGCAATGTCAATTTGCTTCAAGAAGTACAAAAGAACCGTAAAGAGTATTCTGGCCTGTTCCGGTTGATTCAGGTTTTCCTTGACCTTGCGTTTTATTTGACACAATATAATAGCAATCAGCATAGGTTGTGGGTCGGCTTTAACCAACAGGTATTCAAAAAAATGGGGGAAATCTATATTGATCGGTGCATATATGATTAAGACATTTTGGTGACTTATCTATTTAAAAGGCACTAAGAAATTTGAATTTGAATTTTCGATTTTTTGTCACTTTTTCTACCATTTTGCGGCGAAGTCGTGACTAGGCGCAACATCTAGTAGTTAGTGTCAACGCCTTTATAAGACCACACGTCCATCAGGGCAGGCCCCGAAAGGAACTAGGAAGATTGGGGTTGGGTAGAAAGTGGAAATTTTTGCCGTTGCCAAATGAAAATAGTACTTAAGTACCTCATTGAGATGACATATCCCTTAGGAATACATTCCCCGTAGTCGAGCATATTCTGAATATAGACGGGAGAGAAATGAAAATCGTGAGCCACTTAACATCTTTTATCATGTTCAAATAATTTATTCTTTAGGCTAAGATATTTCAAAGTATCTCATTGAGATGACATATCTCTTTCTTTGGGGGTGGCTTAGGGGTCATTATTTTGACACAGGTTTTCCTCTATCATGCTTTGATGTGTTCACCTAACTATTCATTGTCTACAAAGCATGTGTTAGCAATGGATAAACAACTGAATAAAAGTATGCATAGTGTTTGCAAACAGAGGTACCAATCACCATTGTAGGCCCGGAGGACCATGGAAATGACCTATGTAGAAAAAAAGATCAATATGCAGATATTAAAAGAGAATCTTATAGTTTCTGATTTTTGTTCCGTTTGTTTCTTTCGATATTTTTGCCGAAAAGCCTAAAAAGTGCCTTTTCCATTGCGAGATTAACCCTTCCTTGCCTAATACTCGTTGCTACTTGTTAATTTCAAGCAAATCCGTTCTCCTTTGAAAGCCAGATGTACGTTTGAAGTGATCATAATTTTGAAGAATTCAATACTGGAAAAGAGACAAAAACCTTTTCTACTTGTGTGCAAGCCTGTGATATTTGATCTCTCATTCTGCTCAGTGACGGTGCTGTGTTGTGCTGTGTTTTGAATCTGAGCCAGAAGCTTGTAAACAGTTAACCTGTATCAGAGACGTTGATTAAATATACCTCTCTGCCTGTATCAAGTATTCTACTCCGGCAATTACTTTTACAACTTTTTTCTTGTCCCTGAACGTAGGCGTTTGAGTACTCAGGGTTGTGATTAGTGTTTTTATTCTCTGAGCGTTAAATTACCCTAGTTCGTGCATGCTCCAAAAATAAGTACAAACCAACAACTTCGCCATTTCCCAACAGAGTAGTTATTCCATGAATATCGCGGGTGTAGGATTCGAACCAACTGAAGCCCATTCAGGATAAGACACACCTAAGAGATACATCCGATTCTTCGTCTAAGGATATATGAGCTCAACATTTCTCTCTAACATACCCCATTGGTTTGTTAAAGTGAGATAAGGTAAGGGTACCTAAAAAGGCTGATTTATGTTTTCTCCATTTTCCTGTTGGCCCTGTGACGCTCGGATGGGCACATGTGTATGTGATGCGTGTAAGTCGTGAGGGGAGGGGGCGGGTCGCCCGCCCAGTGACAGCCACACCTAACCACCATAGTATAGGCGCACAGGAGGGTTAGCTTAACACAACACACTGACGCGTCACTACAAGCAGCTCTTTAAAGGTAAGTGCTGTAAATTTCTTCCCTTTACCATGCACTCCATCAGGTTAAGTTTTGTAAAATGGATTTTAGGAGTATTGTGAAATAATACGTAATGAACTTTCACGTGTGATCTCTAAGGAATGAGAAGTCGGGTGAATGTGAAAATTGTGTCATATGCGATAATCTCTCTCTCTCTCTCTCTCTCTCTCTCTCTCTCTCTCTCTCTCTCTCTCTCTCTCTCTCTCTCTCTCTCTCTCTCTCTCTCTCTCTCTCAATGTGTCAGTCACACATACTCATTTACTTCAACAGTCCAGGAAGCGTAGAAATCATGTTGATGTTTTAGTTTTAGATATCAATGTACCACCATGATGAGCGTAAAGGTATGTAATCTATTCTCCCCATGATGTACTGATGATACTGGGCGCACTACTATAATCATGTTGACGAAACGAGACATGGAAAACAACTTGTAGACAGTCACAGAGTTAATGGATGGTCTAGATCCATACACTTGTAGCAAAATATTGATTTAAATCAATCTCTTTGGTTCCATTAATCCACTACCATCTCCAGTATTCTCTCTTCGTTAGGAAGTTGTGACCGACAACTTAATATTTCCCTAAAAGGCCAAAGTCAAAAGACAAAATTTCCTTCCATATGGTGTTTTTATTGCATGAGATGACACATAAGCTGTAACTCCGCCATCAACTACGCACTCTGAATAGGGGGAATGTTTTTAGTCATCTCCGTGTACCAGATGCCCATGCGGCATGACGGCTTTAACACATTCAGGCTTAGGTGTTACTGGGGAACTGTCGTTGTTCATTTCTGAATTTGTCTCACTGTATACTATAACTGCACTTTTCTTCAAGTTGAACGAATATCTCCAAGTTTGGCCATGTTGCTCTACACTATTCGTGATTATTTGCATATTATTCCCAAACAGAACGCACTTCATCGGCCTAGGCGATTGGTTATCTCTGCACCCTAGCCATAGAGCACCACACGTATCATTGTTTTGAATCCACTATCAGAGATTTAACATTCCAATTAACATAGGGTATGGGATAGAGGTCCTATTTCCTATTCTAACACAACAATTAAAGGCGAGAATGCATTCTCCAGAAAGAGACTCTGATACCAAGTTTACGTAGCTGGTAGAACAATCCATATATAATATATTCACACATGATTGAAAGCCTTCAAGACATCGACGAATGCCCAAAAGACTTACTCATTCTCCTACGTGTTGGTGTAAGTGTTCTTAATGACATTACTCTTTTAGAATGTTATATATCCCAACTATGTTTTTACTTAAGAGATTGCGACAAACTTTCCATGGGTTAAAGGTGTAGCACGAGATTTCCAGTGCATTTGAATCAGTGGAAAGTTTCTCACATGTCCTTCAATTTTCTTATCATGATACAATAAGTGAGATAAACAAAATTTCATTTCAAAACCCTTCTGCATTTCGTCTATGCACCGACTTGATACTCGTTCTACCCTTTTTTTTTAGATTTTCGACGATGGCGGTCGAACGTTTCCCATATCGTACCTTCCAAGTCATTGGTGTACTCCAGATTATATTGGGGATTCTCTTCGTGTGTGAGGGGTCGATACGAATTGGCCTCGCGTTAGCATATACATACCTTGATCACAGCCTCACTAAACACCTGCCTCCCATCACTAATGAGGTGGTTCTTCGCTTTGGCGCCATTGCTGTCGGAACATTAGTAAGTCGGTACACGTAGTCGTTTTATACGATGGTGCAAATGTGACGGATAGAATAAAAAATTGCGCAGAGCAAAAAATAAACTTAAACACGCGATAAAATAAAAACTTGAGCAGAGCAGAAAATAAACTTAAAAACACGCTAGAATAAAAACTTGCGCAGAGCAGAAAATAAACTTAAACACGCGATAAAATAAAAACTTGCGCAGAGCAGAAAATAAACTTAAAAACACGCTAGAATAAAAACTCGCGCAGAGCAGAAAATAAACTTAAACACGCGATAAAATAAAAACTTGCGCAGAGCAGAAAATAAACTTAAAAACGCGCTAGAATAAAAACTTGAGCAGAGCAGAAAATAAACTTAAAAACACGCTAGAATAAAAACTTGCGCAGAGCAGAAAATAAACTTAAACACGCGATAGAATAAAAACTTGCGCAGAGCAGAAAATAAACTTAAACACGCGATAAAATAAAAACTTGAGCAGAGCAGAAAATAAACTTAAAAACACGCTAGAATAAAAACTTGCGCAGAGCAGAAAATAAACTTAAACACGCGATAAAATAAAATCTTGAGCAGAGCAGAAATAAACTTAAAAACACGCTAGAATAAAAACTTGAGCAGAGCAGAAAATAAACTTCAACACGCGATAGAATAAAAACTTGCGCAGAGCAGAAAATAAACTTAAACACGATGGTAAAATAGACTAGCGCCAGTCTCACAATCACGTCACGGATTAGAGACGGGTATCGCCCACCATCTTGAATAACCACGTCATTTGTATCCTCAGTTCCGGGCCCATCATGAATACGTTACAAATCAGAATCTGTATACAAAAAGCACCGTCCATATTAAAGACATGTTGCATGGCCTATAATAAATACGGTTAAGTAAGAACATGTATATTTAATGTGATTTCGTAAACAAGGGCCACGCATTTTGGCGGCCGGTTACGATTCATGCCATGTAACTTTTAAGGGCCAAGCAGTATATATCTTCATTTATTTATGTTATAGTCTGTCTGACTCGAGTTTGGCAATCACTTTTGCCACTTTTTTGTGACAAAACGTTCGAGTTTGTCATCCAAACTTGGCAAACCTCTTTGGAGCACTACTACGTGTATGCACAAACATACTATTTTGTCTCAGCTCGGCAAAATGTTGATTTTGCTCATTAGTTCCTATTGTAAAATGTGCACATCGCCGACACGACGATCTCGCGTGTTTGTCTGTTGCGAACAATACAAAAACGTGAGATTGTATTGTTGGCAATACACACATTTTACAATGGGACCTAATTAGCAAAATCAACATTTTGCGGAGTTCAGACAAAACAATTGTTTATACATACACGTAGTAGTGCTCCTAACATGTGTGCCAAGTTTGGATGGAAAAATCGAACGTTTTGTCACAAAAAAGTGGCAAAAGTGATTGCCAAACTCGAGTCAGACATACTATAACATAAATAAATGAAGATATATACTGCTTGGCCCTTAAAAGTTACATGGCATGAATCGTAACCGGCCGCCAAAATGCGTGGCCCTTGTTTACGAAATCACATTAAATATACATGTTCTTACTTAACCGTATTTATTATAGGCCATGCAACATGTCTTTAATATGGACGGTGCTTTTTGTATACAGATTCTGATTTGTAACGTATTCATGATGGGCCCGGAACTGAGGATACAAATGACGTGGTTATTCAAGATGGTGGGCGATACCCGTCTCTAATCCGTGACGTGATTGTGAGACTGGCGCTAGTCTATTTTACCATCGTGTTTAAGTTTATTTTCTGCTCTGCGCAAGTTTTTATTTTATCGCGTGTTTAAGTTTATTTTCTGCTCTGCGCAAGTTTTTATATCTAGCGTGTTCTTAAGTTTATTTTCTGCTCTGCTCAAGTTTTTATTCTAGCGCGTGTTTAAGTTTATTTTCTGCTCTGCGCAAGTTTTTATTCTAGCGTGTTCTTAAGTTTATTTTCTGCTCTGCGCAAGTTTTTATTCTAGCGTGTTTTTAAGTTTATTTTCTGCTCTGCTCAAGTTTTTATTTTATCGCGTGTTTAAGTTTATTTTCTGCTCTGCGCAAGTTTTTATTCTAGCGTGTTTTTAAGTTTATTTTCTGCTCTGCTCAAGTTTTTATTTTATCGCGTGTTTAAGTTTATATTCTGCTCTGCGCAAGTTTTTATTCTATCCGTCACATTTGCACCATCGTAGTTTTAAGTTACAAATTTTGAAGGTTCGGCTACGGGCCTTAATTCAATATATTTTGATCTTTCTATCACACACCTACACACATATACACACACGGCCCTTACCTACCTTTCCTATTGTAATCCAAAAAGATATTTGTAAAAAACATTGTGAGATTGATCTCATAACGCACCCATGCTTTAGTATAGAGATAGAGCCTATACCAGACGACTCTGTTGGGAAATACAGAGCTGAGGGGGTTGAATGGGCCATCTAAACGCCGAAGCCGCAGGCTGAGGCGTTTAGATGGCCCATTTAACACCCGAAGCTCTGTATTTCCCAACAGAGTCAGTCTGGTACAGGCTCTATCACTATTATAACATAAACCTTTAGTTGTTTACCTTTTTAAAACACAATTTCAGTTTTAAGCAACTGCAGACAGTCTGGCGGCCATTTTGTTTGCAATGAGAAGCAGACAGCCTGCTTGATGTCTCTAAAGTTCATTGGGGAGCAATATTTTCTTGTATAAACACTAGAACACAATACCTACCACTTTTTTAAAAGATACAAATTGAAAATTAAACTCATAAATAGTCAAATTCATTCTTTATTTCAATATTTAAACCCTGAGGTGGTGATTCTGTTGCCATGACGACAGTCCGTATAAGAAAACATCTGTTCAAAATCATCTGTTCAAAAATAATCATGCCTTGTTACTACGGCAACATGTTATAATGACTACTATCATTTTAGGTTTGGTGGTGATCTCGCAACTCACAAATACGTATACACAAACAAACACACACATACACACACACACACACACACACACACACACATATATATATATATATATATATATATATATATATATATATATATATATATATATATATATATATATATATATATATATATATATATATATATATATATTTATTCATATCATGTTTGAAAGCCTAGACATCTACTTTGGGAGTATAGACCATGTGGTTGTTATCTTTTAGGTAATTTTGACTGGCGGGACGGCAGTATCTATGACCAAGAACAGGAGGGAGTACTTGGCATCCTTGGTAAGTTAAGACGGCTTCAAATATCCAACGTATCAACAGCGTACCGAAACGAGCTTAAACGTGAACAACATCACTTTGTAGTCCTTGCAGCATCACAGTTACCTCTCTCCTGTACGCGTTTTGTAAGTCAAAACATATTCCTAATTAGCAAACAGCGTCACACATTTTGAGAATGTGAAAACAAGTCGTTCCGCCACATGATAGTCGTAAGTTAAGAGGGATATAGATGACAGATATCTAAGTATATTAACAGAGATATATAGACTAATTAAAAGTCATTATAAGTCTCTGATATTAATAAGTGGATTGGGTGAACAGATAACACATCAAAATGTATATTCGGTATACATGGATTCAATGTTAAAGATTGTATATGTTATGTGTTATTTCATCAAGGCGGATACATGTCCTTGGCTATTTATTGGTATACTGCTTTTATTAACCCTTCCAGCGCTAAGGCTACTTTCGTCCAATGCACAAGAACGCAAAGATTTTTGAAAACTATCAAACCCTGCAATGTTGGTAATAATTGGATGGCTCTCACTAAATACTCTCAGACGAGTAACCATACATGTAGGCCAGGGTTTCAGTGATTTTTCAGTATTTTTGCATTATTTTGTATTGGCAAACTTAGCCACCAGCAGCATAAGGGTTAATTCTTTGATTATCTTGCTGCAGAACTTGGGGTTCTGCTGCACCGTTCGGCATGTCCCCTGTTGAATGGAACCCTGTTGGGTATACATACGAGTTGGCGCCAGCTTGATGGCGCCCTAAGAATCGTTTATAGACACGATTCTACTACGTGGCGGTATCAGTTTATTGCCAAAAAGAGTGTTTTTTGTTTTTTGGTGAATCCCCTGGGGCCAACAGGCATAACTCCAAGGAACGAATGTTTGAGTTGGTTGGGAATCGGGTGATGGAGAGGCTTTCATATGAACACGTGGGCGTGGCCTGTTGTTTGTATGATAATGATGTCCCTGGGGTGGAAGCCAGACTGAAAAAGGCGAGGAGAGTTTTAAAGGCAGTGTCCGGGGTGCTGGGTATACACAGGAATGTGGTCTCTGTGTCTTCTTGTTGCATAATATTCTCGGTGATTGTAGTTCCCTTCGTCCTTTTAGGCTCTGAATTTTGGATTTTGAGTGACAAGAATGTCGAGCTCATTGAAGCTTTTCAGATCTACGCAGGTAAAATAGTGCGGAGGCTTTTTAGCAGATTATCAAATTCCTATGCATTTTATGGTCTTGGATGGATCAGACCCAACATGCCTCCCCCCCCCCCCCCCCTTAATTCTTCGAGCATAGTCAATAAATATACATGTATACGTTTGAATAAGGAATACTGCTTTGCATTTGAATGCTTTATTGGAACTATTTGTAAAGAAAAGGAAGTTTCCCTGGCGCCAGGTTCCACCCCGTAGCTACATGCCTTACACTGTTGAAATCCTATTACACTCCAACACTATTATTACAAGCAAGTTGGTTATATATGCATGAAGTATTTTTGTACGTCATTTCAGAAAGTGAGTTTTTTCATCCTGTCCATCCTGATCGCGGTTAGCCTGGCACCAGCTTTGATCTTTCTGTACGTCACCGCCACACTCAATGTGCTCACGGTAAGTTATCTTAGTTGACTAAATCTGGTTAATGAGTTGATATGGGAATAAAGCTATAGCCTACATATTTTCCTTGTATGAAGAACACGTGTGATTATCTTTGCCAACTTTTTGCACATACAGTAAACCTCGCTTGCCTCTGACTACTTTTTACGTATCCCGGACAAAATCACTGGTACTTTAGTAAACGTTCCTATCTACTTAAATGTTAATAACGTTCTAGTAACTCGGATTTCGATTAGCTAAGACACTCTTTCTTGGTCCCTATTTGTCCGGGGAAAGTGAGGCTTCCTCTCAGTAGAAACCAGGCATTCATGCATCTGACTGAATACTAAGCTACAAGCAGGAAAGGATTCTGTCTTTATTTCTCTATATTGAATTTCGCCAACATCATGGACGCTTCAAACACACCTTTTGGATATTTATGACAATGAATTTGTTCGAGGTTTGGCTTATTCAAACACAAGAGTACATGTAGTGCAGATGAAAGGGCATTTCATATATTGAATGCTGACTTTGTTCCTAAATTATGCAATAGTGCAACTATGAGAAATTTACTTTTTTTCTCACTGTCAACCAAAAGTCCGTAGGAAATAGTTAAGATATGAATGAAGAAAAATAGAAATAATGACACCCTTCCCTCCGTATTGGTTTTGTCTTTCAATTTAAAAACTTCTTTGTATGCATTTTACTCGTGAGTTTACACAAGAAGAATCATCTAAAAT
>OZ012694.1:37638673-37651331 GCA_963942565.1 Maea johnstoni | reverse complement strand
CATACATACATACATACATACATACATACATACATACATACATTTATATTCAATATTACTGAATACATCTCTTGTACAATTACTTGCCTTTGCCGCAATGAGGAGTATAGAACTACGCTATTTTTACAGGAAATGCCACCTGTGATCGAGACGAATCCAAAAACAAAACGGAGGACGACAAATTGACCAGGGCGACTACGACAAGAATCGTTACGAAAATCCTGCATACGACACTGGGACGACCAAGGTGTTTATTCCATCACCTTAGAATATAACCCAAACCTACAGCCCAAATAGAAAATATACTCTTGATATTTGGTACTGGTAAAACAAATTAGGAAAATAAAATAAATTTGTATGATGTTACTGAATCAACTTTTTTACAAAATATCATTTGGTTTCAATGATATTTTGGCATTTTAGGAGTAGTAGTGCTAGTTGCCAAGTAAGTGAAGATAGAGTAAAAATGGAATGAGAATTTGGAAAGAGTTTCATAGGTGTGGTGTTTAGGACATTGTAATACATAAGGGAATTCACATGTATACATACAATACATGTAGTTTAAACCAGTCTGATTAGAAGTTGTGATGGCCATAGATATGTCGCAGGGATATGAATGGGTCTTCAACATTAAGAGTATCCTTATTCGATACTGGTTAACTCATTTACTCCTGGAACGTACCCATAGTCTTACAATTATGCAGATTATTGTTTAAAAGAAATTTAAGAAACTCGACCTCTTTTAAGTAGTTAGGTTTCGTTATGGTAGCAGTTCCTTTTCGTTATGGTAGCAGTTCCTCTTTCAATATTTTCAAATATCCATTTTTGATGACTATGGGCTCAGTATAGTATCAGACCACACACACTACTGTAGCATTATACACTCGTATAGACATTCACACATACTATATATATATATATAATATATATATATATATATATATATATATATATATATATATATATATATATATATATATATATATATATATATGCATATATCTATAAATATGTATATAATATAACCTTAAAATAGCTGTATAATATCTTCAGGTTGCTTATGGAGTTTGACTAAGGTTTCCCTATACTCTGCTTTATATGGCTACTTAGCCTATTCAACGTATATATTGCCTGAAAGGTCATCAAATGAGGTCAATACGCGTACCTTCAAATTTTACAAATGTTGAGAAATGAGCAATTCGGAGGGAAGCGTATCACATTTTCTAGTTCTTACTCCATTCCATGTATTTATGCGTTATACCCTCGAAGAGAGGATGATATATTGAACTAATATACGCACTGAAGAGTTTTGCTTATTATTGTATATCATTGCTGTTTTTATGATCCATTTTGGTTGACGTAGTATCTGGTCAGCACTATTTGCTAAATGGAATAATAAAATACCTGTTATTGACTCGTATGTTTTGTCCCTTTACTGCCTCTACTTCGCCTCTCTCCAATAAGTGATGACCGCCCTTTTCTTATACTCATGACCGTACATAGCTGCTCTGAAAAGGCATACAATATGAAGGCTAAGGTTAAAGTGCTGTAGCTTAGTAGCGTATCCTAATTTACAATGATCATTGTGAAAAAACGCAACAAATCTAGATCTAACCTTTTTTTTTCTTTTTTTTCTTTTTCGTTTGTCTTTTGTAGTTTTTATTTACTCCGAATGATTTTGCACTTTCGTATAGTCATTAAAACATACATACATACATACATTCGGATATATATATATATATATATTTATATATATATATATATATATATATATATATATATATATATATATATATATATATATATAAATATATATATATATATATATATATATATATATATATATATATATATATATATATATATATACATGCATACATACATACATACATACATACATATATATTTATATATATATATATATATATATATATATATATATACTATATATATATATATATATATATATATATATATGTATATATATATATATATATATGTGTGTGTGTGTGTGTGTGTGTGTGTCGAGAGAGAGTGAGGGGGGCGTGACTGACGGGCTAAAGGCAACCCATGTAGAACATATGTCATACCTGCCAAGCATCTTAAGTTAACGGTCCACTTATCAGTTGGGTGTCCTCCATCACGTACTGCCATTGGTGTTCAATTTACATCCAAACCCACCAAACCTCCAACTTATTACTCAATAAATACAGTAATATTTAAAATATATATGAGTGATTGTAAAACTCAACAGAAACCACATCTGTCAAGTTTTCCTAATATTTCATAATTATTAAGACTTATGAATGCTTAATTATAATGACAGTTTCATATGGGTCAGACAACATTTACGCCTCAGCTATTAAGTTCTGGGGACTCGGAAGGGGGTAAACAAGGGCCTTCCAGAGGGGGATAGAGAGTCTGCTTGGATGTCTGCAATTCGTCGACCGCCTTTCCCCTCCCGTGAGGGTATTCACGAACAGGGCGCTTCAAAATCTAAGGGAGATGCCTACTAGGGGTACCAGGTAACTCGAGGGAGGGGCGATACGGTGATTGATTTTCCACTTGCAAGCAAACGCCAAGTACGAAACACGAAGGAAAGTTTAGATCATCGGAAACGAATCTCAAGGTAAGATACTATTCAGGCTTTTAATATTCCGATTTCTGTAAGAATTCCCGCAGGAGTTTTGGGTAGACTGCTTTCCCCTTTGTTTAAATCATTGCTCATCCCTTGTGTAACCAGCATATGCCGTCAGTAGGAGTGTGTATTCAGGTGAATTACCCCTTCCAATTTCCTATTCCCTCTCTGAATACCTATCTGATTGTAGAGAGAAATTATGCTCTCTCAACCTAGAACATTCATCACCAAATAAAGAAATGTTTTACAGTTACAATTACAATTGCACTTATTTAACTTAACGAGATTTGAAACTTCAGAAAAATACTTAAATTTTATCAAGATATGTGTACGTGTTGTCCCTATGTATGCTCCGAATGTTAAAGGTTTATGTTAAAGGATGCTAAAGGTTTGATTAACAAGATGACAGCAATTCGTTTAGATTTGGAATTGTTGCAAGATGAGTGGTACATGTATAGTATGGCTGAGATGGACTGTACGTTGCATGATCCAGACGTGCCATTCCAGTCACGTCCGTCGCGGTCTACGCCCAAGTAGGTCTGGGTGTTTTTAGGGTACGGGGTTTTGGGTGTGGGTATGCGGTATGCGGTATAGTATTCGTATGGTAATCCATGAGATATGAGACACCCTATCTGGGCCAGTCTCAGGTTTATGAAAAAGGCTTTCAACCAGGTTTGTGGCTGAAAACTTATGCCATGTATTTGCCACTGTGTTACTGACGAGTTACTTAGAACATAGTATTCGACCCATTCACACCTGTAGCGTACGTACAGTGTCGACATTTAATTTCCGC
Source organism: Maea johnstoni (assembly GCA_963942565.1). Lineage (NCBI taxonomy): Eukaryota > Metazoa > Annelida > Polychaeta > Spionida > Magelonidae > Maea > Maea johnstoni. Next base: position 37,647,900 of record OZ012694.1, on the reverse strand, counting down.
ACTATATGCATGGGCAGCCTGGGCATAATACAAACATTCATGGGGTTGGGAAAATATATTTGAAATCATAACTTTGCAAAATAGGAACATTAAAATACTTTTGAAATCGTATATGATAGCTGGGTAAATGTAAGGCATAAGTAGAGCTATATTCCTGTGAGCATGTAATTACGTTACTGCAACTACTTGCGGGAACTACTTGCTGAATTCGACAATATTGCAACGCTCATCAATGTTCGTGCTGTCTACTATCCACAGCGTATGCATCAATATTTATCTAAGGGACGGACCATTTGATATGCTGGGTCAGGAGGGGGAGGGGGGGGGCTATCCTTTTTCAGGAAATGAAATGAAAATCAATAAAAGATATTCTGGCCCTGTGAGGTAAGAAAACGATATTATAGCCATAAAAGGTGAGAAAATAAATTTCTGGCATTGATGATTTTTAAGTTGTGGGGGGGACTATCCTTTTTCAGGAAATGAAATGAAAATCAAGAAAAAATATTCTGAAAGGTAAGAAAACGATATTATGGCCCTTTTGAGAAAATAAATTTCTGGCCTTGAGGATTTAAACGTTGTGGGTCCTTTTTCAGGAAATGAAATGAAAATCAAGAAAAATATCCTGACCCTGAAAGACAAGAAAACGATACTATGGCGCTGAAAGCTGAGAAGAATATCTTGCCTTTATGATTTTAAAGTCGTTCTGTTTACTGTCCAAAGCACTTTAGACTTTGCCAAAGGGGAAAAAAATCTGGCCCCGTCAGAGAAGGGAAAATTTTGTCTCAGCCAAAGGATAAAATACAGAAAAGAAAATTCTGACCAGGTCAGAAAAGGATAGCACCCCCCCCCCCCCCCACCCCCAGAATACCAAATGGTCCGTCCCTCACATACTATATTTCACACTATATTTGTTGCTTTTGCAGATCACGGATTATGGCTGTGGATTACTTTCCCTACAACACCTTTCGTGCGATAGGCGTGTTTCATATTCTACTGGGCTTAGCTTTCTTCTTCGACGGTTCTGTAAGGACTGCCTTAGTGTTGGCATCCACAGTGCTTGGTTACAACCCTGGCAAATTACCCCCTCCCCCTCTCCCAACAATGGCGTGGGTCCTTCGCCTCAGTCCTATTCCTTTTGGCGTGATGGTGAGTGAGAACTGTTAACACATGTTAATATTAAGCGTTAGAATTGTTACATAGTATGCATGTCTCGAACTTTTAACGTTTGACTGTTTTTTTTATCTTGGTGAATCAAAAGAAAAAGAAAACGTTTAGAAAGTACACATCGATCTTAAACTAACACAGTAAAAGTATGCCTGTATGGCTGTGTATACTGTAATTGTAAATCATTGATGTTTAACGTGCTATTGTATTTGTCGATGATGCATTGTAATTGATTTATTTCTCTTCTCTGTTGTTTGTGTAATGTATGTATGTTCTTTATTGACTAAGGCTGCATGCCATAAAATACAACTCATACAAATATAATACAAAGTATATAAGGGATCATACAGGATCTCTAATATAAACTAGGTATAAGTACCAATACATTTAAAGGGACTTTAACAGAGAGAACTGCAGAAAAGAACACTTAGAGCATTAACTGTTAAGCGTAGAAAAAAAATATAAAATTACAAAAGGTTATTGGGCAATCTCATAGTCCAAGGTTGTAGCGGTCATATGGTCAAAACACTTGTATACTTGTGGGATGAAAAATTAGCCTATCCCCTGCCTCAGCTTCCTTCTGTACATGCTGGAAATATGCCTGACTGAACAGAGCCATATATCGCACATAACTTCCTGAGAGATATTAGCAGCTGGTTTTCCCATGAGACTTAGGAAAATGTTTTCATCCATTTGATTTATAGCATTATCCCGTCTCATAAGTAACGCTTCTATTTCGTTAAACATTTCAGTTCGTTTCGGTTGAAAATGGGGGCATTGCATTACCATATGTTTTGCGTCGTCTACCGCACGGTGGTCACAAAGATTACAGAATTTCGCAGCAATGGGAAGACTCTTGAGTCTTACATCATCTATTCTAAATAAACTCGCGTGACATAATATCTTGACCATGACCTCACAATCCTTCCTTATATGCGGAAACTTATCGGCTATCTGCCACCATACAATATACCTTGAATTAATACAGACTTCACTAAGCAACTCGAGGCTCTTGTGACACCTTGTCTTTATACACCAATAGACGTCCTCAAGTTGCCACGCCCTTTTCCATAGTTTATCCCTCCAGTGTGCTTTACTCCAAATTAGACCTCTGTGTACCATGTTTCCTACATCGTCAAGGATACCAAATGTTGAAGCGGTATTTAAGAGATCGTAAACAGGGCTTCGACACAGGTTTAAAGAACATAAATCAATATCATCAAAGTATTTCCTAGCACGTTGTACATAGATTGATCTAGTAATATCATCGACATTGCGTGACAGGATTGAGTGCACGAAAAGTAGTTTTTTAATTTCTATGAAACGTTCAATGCGTATCCAACCCAGGGAGAAATAAGCACTTGCTTTTGGTGATTTCGAAAAGAGTCTTTGTATTCTACGTCCCACAAATACTTGGAACGTTTCTAAAAGTTGAATGCTCTTGTCATCTAAAATCCACAATTCTGCACCGAAAGTGGCAATAGGCATAATGATACACCAGAAGATAACGCAACAGGCATAGATAGTGAGTCCGTTATTCCTAATACCAAGACCTGCTATTGCATTTAGCGTACGTCTTCCTTTTGATATCCTCTCTTCTATGCCTGAAACGTCATTTTCAAAAATACAAGCCTTTACTCCCACGTGATTGTAACTTTCCTTTTCTAGGACTCGTTCGTTCCCAAGAGAGAAAAATCTATTTTGCTTATTCATCTCGTGCTCCCTTTTTTCTTCCCCAAACACAAGAATTCCACTTTTTTTTGCGTTAAAATCATAGCGCCAAGTTCGCCCGTGCGACTCCACAGTGTCCATAACTCTATTAATATCATACTGTAAACGACTACATGCAGCAATATCGTCCGCGTATCCCACGGGCGAACTTGGCGTGCGGTATATCTTACAACAGGCATTGGAACGCATCAGGGTGTCTAATAAAGAGTTAATGAAGGCGGTATATTTGATAAGGGACATGTATCCACCCTGATGGATACCACATTTAAGTTGATACCAGGCAGATACATGTCCCCCTACTCGTGCACAACAGCGGAAATTGCAGTAACATAAATATAACATTCTCCATAACTTGCCCTGGATTCCGGCGTCCCATAATTGAATGAATAAACCATCAATCCAGCAAGTATCAAAAGCTTTAGCCACATCGTAGAAGGCTACGTAACATTTGTTACCCTCCTCCAACGACGTGGCTACGGTTTCCTTCAAGATAAAAGCTGCATGAGTGCAGGATAAACCCTTCCTGCAGGCAAACTGTAGGCCGGAGACGACATTATTTTCTTCCCACCATACTCGTAGTCTCTTCCAAATTAGGATCTCAAAGATCTTGTTAAATACTGACAGCAACGTAATTCCGCTGTAGTTGTTAGGGTCTAGTACACAGGTGTCTTTTCCTTTATACAAAGGCACCTGTACACCAATCCTACAACATACAGGGACGTATTCTAGCTCGATCATATAGTTATATAAGGATAGGAGGACATTACGGAGCGGGACACCGGCGTATTTAACATGTTCACTTGTGATACTGTCAAAACCAGGAGCTTTATTATTATTGAGGGTCTTTATAGCTTCATCAATTTCAGAGCTGAGAAAAGGATCCTGTAGAAAAAGTCAATGTCATTACCCTCAATCTGATACAACGGATGAATGAATGGAGACAATAAAAACAGCTGTTTACAGCAAATGAAAAAATAGCAAAATCCCTCGATGTTCTGTTATGCTAATCATGTAATTACGTTTCTTACAAAATGTCCTATTTTCCGATTATTTATTCAAAAATGTAAACTTCATCGTATACAGAGGAATAATAAAAATCGAAATGCAAATATTCAAGATTTTAAGGTTCTTATAGAGTATAAACATTTTGCACTTTTTTTATTATGATACGAATCCGCATTAATTAAATTTAAGATGTTTATGATTCATTTAACTCTTTTAGTTTTAAAAACTAAGTTTTAATTTCTATTTTTAAAACTTTTATAAGTGCGTTTTGGCTGGCGTGCTGGCGGTTTCTATGGCGAGGTACAGACGAGTATACCTACCCTCATTGGTAAGTCATACTTACAGGTAATCAGAACAAAACAATAGCGCTATCTAGTTTAGAAATTATTGAAAGAAACAGAATAGAAAATAAACATATTACGAAAGATTACATCACTAACACGTCCCATCCGTCGCTCAGGTGTTCTAATTTCAGCTGTGAATTATAACGCAATTATGAGCATCAGCTCTACCTTCCTTCGAGTCTCGATACCTAAAAGTAATGCACTCTACAACTTAGTAACCCTGGGGCCCTCGGACTACTTGTAAATATGCCATAGGGCCTCAGTGAAGATCCTTTCCATTGGACTGAGTTACCTTATTTAAATGAAATATATTATTATCATTTTTATTATTATTATTAGCATTATTATTATCATTATTATTATTATCATTATTATTGTTATTATTGTTATTATTATTATTATTATTGTTGTTGTTATTACATGTAGATCATTTTGCTCCATAATATACATTAATGCTCTAGCCATCTTGGGAAATAAAAGTAATCAAAAAAATAAAGTTTATGTAAACTCACTATTATTCTCTATTTTCTATTCAGATTAAATTTGCACTAATTTGGTATTTTTAAAAGTAATTGAAAAAGTAATTATAAAAGAAATTTAAAAATTAAACATTCCGCAAACATAATATAATTCTCTTTTCTCTATCCATATTAGATTTGCGCTAATTTGGTATTAGATATAGCATTGAAATTGGTATTATTTCTCAAAGAGTTGTCATGGTATTGAACGTTTCCTTTCAGAAAGTTGGATTTCTCTGCATGTCAACTCTCCTTGCGGTTATACTGGCACCTGTAATGCTGTATTTACTCATTAATGCCGCTGTTTTGTTGGCGATGGTATGTATTGCTAAATTTTGTTTCCATGATTTCTTTAGAAAAAAAATACCATCACAAATCACACCATGCATAAACCTAAGTAGGAATACGTAAATTCTGCAAAAACCCTCAGTGCTATAGTTCTAAATCTAAACAGTTAGGACATCCTTGAACTTACTCTCAAGGTAACTAAGCATGTATACTGATAACAAAGAGAGTGATTAACATAAGTCCAGTAACTGACTATTGGCTGTAGGTAGGATAACCTACATTTATGCATTTGTCCAATTCCATTTGTCCAAAACGTATTACATCTCTCATGTTTTTTGCCTAAATTAAAAAAATGTTTTTTGGCTAGGACCCTGTAAGGAAAGCTGAGAGTCAAGAAAATTGGATTACTGACGTGGTATTTGCCATACTCGCCTTCGTTGAGTTCATCCTCTCTATCATCTCAGCGGCAATATGTTGCTGCTACTCCCCAATTCCTGACGTTGACGCTGAACAAAAGGTAAGAAGATGTGGCCACTGGGATACAATACAGACATTCAATTCCTGCACCAGTCGACCGGACGTCTGCCGGAGCTTGGTTATAGAAAAACCCATTAATAGTATGTCAAAAAATAAGCAAAGCATATTAATCACATACGTAGCTACAAAGCTACATTCAGTTGTGAGGTCATCCATGCATGCAGCCATGCCCATAAAATTGGGTGCTTTTTTGGCGTGCGGTCATGTATTATGCCGGGGCTGCCCACGCATTTATTGCTAAAATCAAATGTCAGCATTGTATATCAAAACTATTTGTCAAATTGACATGCATGCATACGGAAAGAATTTGGATTTGCAATTCCGGTTATCATAATTTTTTCTGTTAAAATTAAATCATTACTAAGCCACCAGTTTTTAATGGACGCTAGAACTCGGGGAGGACCACTGACTAACCTAAAGTCATTGAGTTTTCAAGCATTTGGGTAGATTTTTTGGTTAAGGTATGTTACGTCCTTTACCTTTTATGCTATCTTTTGCCATACTTTGTTTCTTTATTTCTTAATTCTTGTATTATATGTCAATCTAATTTAGTGTGTTTAATGTATTTTTCTTTATTTTTTTTAAGTCGTCCATAAAGATACTTTTACTACTACTACTACTACTGCTACTTCTACTACAACTACTACTACTACTACTACTACTACTACTACTACTACTACTACTACTACTACTACTACTACTGTTCCCAAACATTATGTGCAGATGTAAATGATGGTAATTAATGGTAATTGATGTTGCAGGTGGCACCGTATAAAGTGAGTGAGCAGCCTAGGGCAGGGACGGACGACCAGGGGGGAAGTAGACCTGCTGGAGGAGACTATGAACCTCTACAGGAGTCTCATACAGCAGGGCCTGCTGAATACACTCCAGTGAACATCCCAGTGAGGTCCTCCAAACTGCTTATTCCAACACCATAGGTCTCTACCAGTATACCCAAGTGAGATCCACCAAACTGCTTATTCCAAAACCACAGATCTCTACCAGAACTGTATCTCAGTGAGATCCACCAAACTGCTTATTCCAACACCATAGGTCTCTACCAGTATACCCAAGTGGGATCCTCCAATCTGCTTATTCCAACACCACAATCCTATACCAGTCTAACAACCCAATGGAATCCTACAAACTGCTTATTCCAACACCATAGGTCTCTACCAGTACTGTATCGCAGTGAGATCCACCAAACTGCTTATTCCAACACCATAGGTCTCTACCAGTACTGTATCTCAGTGAGATCCACCAAACTGCTTATTCCAAAACCACAGATCTCTACCAGAACATCCCAGTGAGACCCTCCAAACTGCTTGTTCAAACACCATGGGTCTCTGCCAGTACTGTATCTCAGTGAGATCCACCAAACTGCTTATTCCAAAACCACAGATCTCTACCAGAACATCCCATTGAGACCCTCCAAACTGCTTATTCCAACACCCTAGGTCTCTATCAGAACTGTATCTCAGTGAGACCAACCAAACTGCTTGTTCCAACACCACAGTTCTCTGCCAGAACTGTATCCCATTGAGACCCTCCAAACTGCTTATTCCAACACCCTAGGTCTCTATCAGAACTGTATCTCAGTGAGACCAACCAAACTGCTTGTTCCAACACCACAGTTCTCTGCCAGAACTGTATCCCAGTGAGGTCCACCAAACTGCTAATATTAACACCATAGGCCTCTACCGGTACAACTCAGTGAGATACCTTATTACCCCGCGTACACCCTGCACCCCCTAGATAATACGCACCACTCCCCAAGTCCCTTTCCCGTGTGTAAAATACAATTCCCTGTTTATCATGCAAAGGGGGAGTTGGCAGGCTGTTAAGTGCGGAGAGCTGTATGTCTGCCCTGGTCTTTTAGCTGAGAGGAGCGAGTCTAGGACAAATAAACAGGACACATTCATTACAATTTGATAAGGGTTTGCGATGATAAATTGTAATTGATACTGATTGGTGCCCATCTGTTGACTTCACTCGTCAAAATTTGAGATGAGAGCAGACACCAGGTCGTGCCAAATCTGCTCCCCTGGCTTATCCTCATCAATTTCAATTCACCCTCCCTAGCCCCTTTTATCCCCTAATTAAAGTGTAATTAAAATTCAAATATGGATGGATATGCCATCCTTTCCTCCTGGGGGTACTTATATGGTGTTTTCCAACCCTGCTCCACACGTCCCCGCACCCGTGGCATCGATGTAAAAAAGGTCTGCCTAATGTACCTGTTGATAACACACACCCCCTCCTTGACATAGGTGCTGCACTATATAAAAGTGTGCGGTGTACACAGGGTAATACGGTACTCTGCACTACTGCATCTATAAGTCAACAAGATAAGTGAGGTCATTTAAACTTCTCAACAACCATGGACTAACCAGCTACTATATACCAGTATACCTAGTGAGATCATTGAAACTGTTCATTCAAACACCAAAAATGACAAAATACTCTGCCAGTACATCCCAGCGAGGTCATCCAAACTTCTTATTCCAACACCATAGGTTGACAAGAGACTCTGCCAGTACACTCCAGCAAGGTCATCAATACTGCTTATTCCAACACCATAGTTGACAAGAGACTCTGCCAGTACACTCCAGCAAGGTCATCAATACTGCTTATTCCAACACCATAGTTGACAAGAGACTCTGCCAGTACACTCCAGCGAGGTCATCCAAACTGCTTATTCCAACACCATAGTTGACAAGAGACTCTGCCAGTACACTGCAGCGAGGTCATCCAAACTGCTTATTCCAAAACCATAGTTGACAAGAGACTCTGCCAGTACACTCCAGCGAGGTCATCCAAACTGCTTATTCCAACACCATAGTTAACAAGAGACTCTGCCAGTACACTCCAGCGAGGTCATCCAAACTGCTTATTCCAACACCATAGGTTGACAAGAGATTCTGCCAGTACACTCCAGCGAGGTCATCCATACTGCTTATTCCAACACCATAGTTGACAAGAGACTCTGCCAGTACACTCCAGCAAGGTCATCCAAAATGCTTATTCCAACACCAAAGGTTGACAAGAGACTCTGCCAGTACACTCCAGCGAGGTCATCCATACAGCTTATTCCAACACCATAGTTGACAAGAGACTCTGCCAGTACACTCCAGCGAGGTCATCCAAACTGCTTATTCCAACACCATAGGTTGACAAGAGACTCTGCCAGTACACTCCAGCGAGGTCATCCATACAGCTTATTCCAACACCATAGTTGACAAGAGACTCTGCCAGTACACTCCAGCGAGGTCATCCAAACTGCTTATTCCAACACCATAGGTTGACAAGAGGCTAACATTATTTTTGAAATCAAGCAACTTGTAACGAACTTCAGTTATTCTAATGGTTCAAAGCTTGCAAACATGAGGCATATTTGAGTATGTAAACAATTCTAGTTAAATCTATGCCGCCTTTTTCTACTCATAAACCAGCAGGTTATAGATATGATAGAAGTTGTCAACCATTTAATATTCTGAAATGCTGATGGTTGCATAGTTATGTTTTTAAATAGGCCTGGCTCTGAAGATCCTGAAAATATCTGTGTCTAAATACTGTAGAACACATATATGACACGTGTCCCAAGTATAGCGAATCGGGGAATTTTCGCCTCATAGCGTAT
>OZ012694.1:37561173-37628673 GCA_963942565.1 Maea johnstoni | reverse complement strand
AGAGGAATTTATTCAGTGTTTCAGATAAAACTTACACACTGCTGAGGACACTTTAAAAAAAAAACTTTTGTCACAGTGTAGAAGGGGAAGGATTCAATACATAAACATTTCTCAGAGAACAACATTTTGTTACATCACTCAAAGATACAATATAGTCATATGGAAGACTCATGAATATGATACTGTTTTATACAAAGCCAGTCATAGATCAGCAGTCTAAATGATTTTAAAACAAATTTCCAGGGATTCTCCATTCGCCCAATAGACATGTATGATCTACTCCAGAAAAAATATCCTACAGTTAATAAGATCACAAATGCATGTTTAAAAAGAATCATTACATAGTTATTTTAGCAAATTTGGCATTTACTATAAATGTTCATAATTCATTCATAACTCAGCTAGTTTGATATCAATTGGTATGTGTACAGATGTGTACCTTGACTGACACCTCCATCCTGTCTGCAAATGCAATGTCTCCATTCACCTCTACACCCCTAATCCTGAAGCCACCCATTCAGTTAATCAGGGTAGATGCAATTTCCCCCCGAATCATATCCTCCTTCCCCAGACTAAACAATAAGGGGTGTTAATGAGAGGGGACAGAGGAGGAAAAACAGAATACACATTGTCTGGGGTATACCAACATCCTTGATGTGTACAGGAAGTGATATAAAACTGACCAGGTAGTGAGTTAAATCTACCTCTGAGAATGCAGAAGGTAACATCATGTTTTTCAAAACCTTTTCAGATTAATGATCTATTTATAAGAATCCTTAAAGTTAAATCAATTACAGCTTATATAAGTTAATTGTCTAACAATTGCCCTTGTGGGGAAGTGGTCCCTCTAACATTAGACATTGTCATCTGTTACCTACCATCAGAGACGTATAAAACCCACTCTCTGCTGCCATATAATTCCTAATTAAGTGCTCCCTTCAGTAAAATTTATGTCTTTATATCAGTACACTAACTTAACTTTTTATTAAAGAAGAAAATTTCACCATAGTGCACTCTTTTAATGAAAGATATTGATTGTTACAGAAAATGTGATTCCGTAACAAATGGTAAATGTGATTCCGTAACAAGACCATCTGTCAAAGTTTCTTGAATAAAGTTCACTTAAACTTATTCAACACCTAACTTTGTGGTGGAATCTGTGCAAAACAAATTTACCTACCACATGATAAAGAAGCTTTTGGAAAAAAGTGGCAGGAACAGCATGAAAGTGGTATTTGATTAAAGTGGTAGAAAACAGATGGTAATTTTGAGTGATTCCGTAACAGGCATGTTTTTTCACTTTTTTACCCAAAAATCATTTTCTGGGGAAGTTGGAACTTGGTCCATTTAAAAGAACTTTCAAAGCCCTACACAACCATATAAAGCATGATTTCCTAACTTTTTCCATTAAAAAGATATCTAAGCTTGAACAGCAAAAGTGTGATTCCGTAACAGCTTGATCGAGCCCATATATAAATATATATATATATATATATATATATATATATATATATATATATATATATATATATATATATATATATATATATATATATATATATATATATATACCATACCATATACCAAATAAGCACTAAAATGTGGCATTGGCAAAGTAATCAAAAGACTGCTTTTAATTACATGCATGTAGGAGAAGAAAAGCATCTAATAAAAGAAGCTTCAGAAATAGATCAGGTGAAGAATATGTGAACTATGTCCAACTTACCTGGAATTTAAAACGCTCAACGGAAATGGGCAAAAAGTTTTGCGCTGCTACGAAAATAAGGGAATCTGTCCCTTTCAAAAGGGTCTTAGAATCATACAGTACATTTCTACCACGCAACCACCCTAAACGACTTCAGCATAGTTTAAGGAAGAGCGAACCATAGTATAGTAAAAGGATTAAAGGATTATCACAGTGGACTTTGAATCGAATTCTCTTAAGTTGGCCAATCTTCTTTTAGGGTGGTCCTAGCCCCGATAAACAGAATGATACCAAAGCGTGGATCACTGGTGCTGTCTTTGCGGTACTCGCCTTCATCGAGTTCATCCTCGCCATCATATCAGCCGCTGTGTGTTGCTGCCACTCTCCAATTCCTGACGACGTGGCTGAAGAACTGGTAAGTACGATGGTGCAGGTGTGAACGGCAGAAAATAATTCTGTCGATTAATTCCAGCACCACGTTAAAATAGGCATTAGATGAAACTCGTTGTAAGGTGGAGGAGTAATATTTAGTACTAACTTTTCTAGGAGTCGTGTGTCAATATACAAATATGACATCCCTGTGGGGTTTCCACCAGAAATAACTTCTCCGAAGAGAGTATTGTCGCTCGAGGGCGTAGCCCGAGGGTGACAATCCTCTGGAGGGGAAGTTATTCCTGGTGGAAACCCCACAGGGATGTCATATTTGTTTTATTATACCGAACAAATACAAAACACAAACTGGGGAAAAATTACAAACACCTGAGATTTTGGATAAATACTCGTCGTCTGCCTTGTTGGACTAGTTTCACCGGTAGGGTAGGTCACTCAGTAAACTCCGTAGGTGTTCGGGCTAGCGGTAGTTATTCAATGGCTGTTGCCGTGAATTATTCAACTATTATTCAACTATTTTTCAACTATTATTCAACTATTAAGCTGTTAAGGACAACAGCCAGTCACTAAGGAGTGAGGAAATCATGACGATTAAGCCATGGCCCTTGACCAACCAGAATCAAGAATCTTCACGTAAGGTATAATAAATTGAGTTATGACATAGATCGAAATAAAGGTCTGGGGGTAAGTGCTATGTTTGGCGCTGAACAAAAGGAAGCATACAATTTCTCTCTTGGCCAAAAAAACATCAGACCAAAACTCTTTTAAAATTTGCTATAAAAATATGTTTATTTATTTCTTCAAACACACAAAGATACAACTATATACAAAAAATACAAATGATAAGAATCAGTAACCTGTTTTGCACGTTTTGGAAGAGTACATCTTATGCCAGTAGTTAACCGATTTCTATAGAATTAAGGGTCAAACAATCTGGTCAAAAGGTTCTACAAATTATCTTGAAATGTATTCCCGATTTTTCTAAACTACATCAAGTAGTATTTTCTGATGGTAAGCTCATTAGTCCTCATATTTCTTTTGGATTTTAAACACTTTTGATTTGTTGTAAAGATTATTTTTTGATTGAACACATCTAGGATTTGATGTTATTAGATAACTTCTCTCATCGCTGCAGGTAAAACCATGTTTATGAATTGACATTTCTTCTTTGCAAGACAACCGCATTGGTATCAGAGGTCTTTTTTCGTTTTCGAAAGTACGTTCAGAAAATCAATATTTGTACTTGATAATTTTCATATGCACCAAAACCATTTTGATATTAGAGATCTTTGTTCCCGGTTGAACGTTTGCTATGTACGTGCAAAAAGGTATATGTGTGACCAACAGTGACACAACTCCCATTGGTACCTAGTATTTTATATTTCCATCATCATCAGTAGTTGAAGTATGTTCACTGAAACGTGTGAACATACTCATGTGTGATGGTGTCATCTTCCTAAACATGATTTAGATGATTTTAAAAATCATGCGTTCATCGTAAACCAGTCCAGAGTTACTTACATTCGCACATGATTAGCAAAATACCATACAAGCTCTTGTAGAAGTTCCAACTTTAAAAAAATGCTGTTTTGTTTATTTGTCTGCTTGTCGAGCCTGACCATACTTTTACATTCCTTTTCCCATTTAGGTGTATTTATTAATGCAGATAATTGTAACAATGCATAGTGTACATGAAGGTAAATTTCCAATCTAACATTTTTTCTAATATGATTAGATGTAAATGTCTCAAAAATCAGCATGCATATGCTATTAAAGGTGATGTCGCAGTAATATACGGTCTAATTGCACAGAGTGCATATCAATATAACTTATTGATAAAGTGCTCAACTAGTGTTTATGCCAGTGTTTATGGAAACATATTACTCATTATTCCATAATTTGAAGCGTCGGTTATAAGCACCTAGAATTAGATATATGTTAATTGTATGTCTACTAGGCGGTAAATACACCTTAATATGCTATATGGGTTTACACTAATTTTAGAATGAGTTACAGTTGGGAAAACTTTTTTTATCTTTTTAGTCTTTCATGTATTTAAAATACATGTACTTCTTCAATAATGGTGATTTATTTTTAAAAAGACCCAGTAGTTACTGCACAAAGATGATATGCACTTAGTTAATGATTAACCCATTAATGCTCGCAGCAGCCAAAACAGCCTGACAATTTGGGTGAAACCTTTCTGGCGAAAGCATAGTATATTTGAGAGAACGTTCATCAGATCTCAACCAACAACTCTTCTAGTGGAACTCTTAAGCGTTAATGGTTATCATCTGAATATGTTGCTGCCTCCCTCGAAGCATACATTTCCAAGTACAGCAAACTAAAATTTGCTCATTCAAGCACCTAGCTTAACCCATTTACACTCAGAAAGTTGTCAGTGACTTGGAGTTAGGAGTTAGGCGGTGGTTTTTGCCCGGAACTCTGATTTCCTCCACCATTAAAACTGGCTAGTCCCGAATTAGCCGTAATAGGGCAGAAAATGTGACGAAAAACGAAATTCCAAATCCGAATTCCTCTAGAAAGTATCGCCTGCTACTTTCATAATTTTGAAAATAACTTGGGAATGAAGCAAAATCTCACAAAACGTTTGAAGGAGAGTTCTTGTTTGTCTTCTGATGAACATTTCTCCCTGACATATTTTTCAAAAAGTGCTTTTGTAAGAAAAATATTACTAAAAGTAGGCCTGTTTTGGACGTTCTGAGTGTGAATGAGTTAAAGAAAAAAGCTACCCCGTTAGTCCCTTCTTATTTAGCATTGCAATGGTTAATGTGATTACAAGGTGCAATGAAATACACTAACGGGACTTTGCTATATATTAGAACACTACTAGGCTGAAATAGCCACACCGATCCCAACATAACAAGGGATCGTCCATAGAATTTTCTAATTAGCAAGATTATGTAACAACTGAGTTGTCCTGCCTATGAGTAACGCACTGGCAAGCAGTAAGGGAGAGATTGAAAGTGGCCTGGAAGCCGATGAACAGGGCTCTGAACCATCACCTCTGAAGCGTATTCTGCCTTCAATTGCCGTAGTGATTTCTGGATGCGCCGGGATGTAGGCAGCCATAATACTCCAAACAGTGCTTCCAAAATACAGAGAGTCGACGGCAGACTTCTTGAGCATTGCGTATCCATCGCCACCATCGTACATGTACTTATTCAGCAGTATATTGTAGTTAGTGTCAAGATTTAAGGGCTCAAATACTGGGATGGCGCACTTCGAGCATCGGACTTTGATATCAGCAACCCTTTTCCCCACGGGTTTCGATGTATCGTATGTAACAATTATACCAGAGACCTGCAAAAACTGCCCCTTCGATTTCTCGATAGCAGCCACTGAGTGTTCAAACATGTCTTTTATCGTTGAACCCGGAAGGGTAACTTGAATCATCGTGTTGCGAAAAGGGAAGGTATACCATAGCATGCGCCTAGTGATATTCCCCTGGCCTATGGATGCTCTCAACCCACCTGCGTTCCACACAGCCAGAGAAACATTTGCCCAGCTTCCAGTAGGAATCACGCCCTTTCGGTAGCGCTGCATTGCAAACCACAGCAAAGCATCTGTGACGCAATTGCCCAGGTTGCTCTCCATCCGACGTGTGGTATTCTTATCAGCATTGAGTACGACCCGGGTGGTGCCCACAACTGTGGCAAGATACGCCTCGAGGGGAACCGTGTATCGCTCCACTGCCGCAAGAGTGGCGTTATCTGGCGGGGTGCGCTTGTCGAGAAGAATAGGATTTCCTTTCCAATGTACCAGTATGCCGTCATCATCGTACGTTAGTTTGAGGTGCCCCATGTATTTACCATACTGATACGCTTGTACAACTGGTACACTAGTCTTACGGCCAGAAGTACTGCCCTCAATAATCAGCGGATACGGTCCTTCGGGCACTTCTTGCGCAGGCGCGGGACCATTAAAGAAGAAATGGTTGTCGTGTCCTCCTACGACAAGGCTGATACCAGGAACTTCCCGAGCAATTCTCTTGTCCATCTCTAGCCCGGCATGTCCCACAGCTAACACAATCCTCACCCCTCTAGCACGGAAACTCGCAGTCTCTGCTTTTACGCATTCGACTATATCTGTGAACGTTAGATCTCCTGGCGCAGACAGGAATGATGTGTCCGGAGTTGTATAGCCAACTATTCCTATTTTTCGTCCACCAATCACCTTTACTATGGATTTCGAGTAGAGGCCTTGCATGCTGGGAACAGCGTTAGCATGAAGATTACAGCTCAGTGCAGACACCTTTTTCTGCTTCATGTGTTGAAGGATGGGTGTCAGACCTTTTGGCCCGGTATCAAATTCGTGGTTCCCCAAACCGATTGCGTCATAGCCTATCATTGCCATTAGGGTAGGGATAGCGGCTCCCCCTTCCAGGCCGGCCCAGAGTGCCCCCTCCAGCATGTCCCCTCCGTCTAACACCAGCACCTTGTCATTGCCAGCCCTCACATTCTTCACCACAGTCGCCAGTCGCGCCGAGCCTCCGTAACACGCCTGTCTAGAAGCGTCACATTTTGTACCATACTTATTAATCTGCTCCACGCGTGTAGCAAAATCATTCGTGTGTAACACAGTTAGGGTGAAATCAGCTGAGACACTTCCTACGCTCAAAAGTCCTAGTAGAAATATGGGTAGGGACATCTTTTCTTGGCGACGATTCCCTCTCGTGTGACAGCTAGTCTACCTGTGTTGTGCCATCTAGGTTATGCTACCTGTAAGAAGTCACGCACCTGAGGGAGGTCAGCTGTGATAATAAGTAGAACGACATGCCTGGTACGACCCGTATATGATCTTAGGCTGAGGCTATTTACCGAGAAATATTCAACCTTATTTACTGAGAGGTTCGGTAAATAGCCCTGATTTCAACACTTCACCGAACATCATAACGTCTGTTTAAGGTGACGGGTACCATTGCAAGCTAGATAAAAGGCCCGTCCAAAACACACCTCATTGTAGCATAATCATAGAACAAGGAGTATCTCCAGGTTCCTGAGTGTTGTCAGGTAGATAATATCATAGCCAACCGTCCTTAGTCAACCCATATTCTATTTCATTTTAATATTTACAACTTTTCACTCAAATGGCATAATCTCATTACTTACGCAAGTGATGGTCACTACATGTTCACAGATACCTTAGGGATGACATCATGTCATTGACTATGCCCAAAAAAAAGTGTTTTTTTATTCTTTACTGCTAAAGATTTACGAGCCTAATGCACTTGGGGTCAAGATTTCTCACTAGAATTTTCAATGTTATGGCCTGTAAAAATCTTCAGGAGTAAAAAATCAAAAAAATACTTCTTATTGGGCATAGTCAATAATATCCCTAAAGTAACTCTGAACCTGCAGTAATTATCACCTGCGTAGGTTATAAGAATATGTCATTTGAAAAAAAAGTTGTAAATTTTGAAATAAAACAGAATATGGATTGAATAATGACAGTTGGCTATGATATTCTCTACCTGATAAGACCCAGGAACCTGGAGATACACCTAGTTATAGGAGTATGCTGCTTTGAGGTGTGTTTTGGGATGGGGATTTTAACTGGCTTGCAATGGTACTCATCACCTTAAGGCGTTTTTTACTCGATGATTTCCAACAATCGCGATTTTAATATAGTTTATAAGGATATGTTACTCCCTTTCTGAAAATATAAAATTGGTTGTCTTAGAACAAGTAATAACTGGGAAATCATTGAATGAAAACAGCCATATTTTGCCGAGAATCTCGGGAAATCAAAACCTCTGTTCAATGCGCTTTCACTCGATGATTTCTCCGTGATTGTTTGGCCTGCAATTGTGAGTTTATGTGTTCTTAAAGAATATATATGTGCATGTATTACCGCCTCTCTAAATTTATAAAAGTTGTTGTAATCACTGAGAAATCACTGAGAAATTATCAAATGAACCTCTCGGTAAATGTGTGTATGTATGTTTATTGACTCTACTAAATGTACATAACTCACCCATATACAAAAATATGCAACAAAAAGGAACAGAAAATAGAACAAATAATAACTTGTAGAGAATTAAATATAACATAATAGAAGTAAACACAAGAAAATATTTCATGGGTAGGACATCAGCTCTCCAGCTTATGTCGCATAAGAAATGTTCAAATACCTCGATGAGTGCAAATAACAAGACTAAAGTTGTTATTAACCTTACCTCTCAGGTAAATAGCCACTCCGATGATCTTAAGGGTTTTTAACCCATTTTCGCCCCCCCCCCCCCGTTAACATGTGAAAGAGTTGGTTGTCTCCTTTCTATTCAAAATTATAGTATTCAAGGTATTATTATTTTCTCAACAATTTCCTTTCCATTTTAATATTCCAGGATATGCCGCCTAAAAGAGAGAAGAACAAACCAACAGAAGAAAATATTTAAGAATATATTGCTGCAGCCGAAAACGATGGCTAGGATTCTGGTGGCACAACTACAGTGTATGCGCCAACTCTCTAGATCCAGCTTAAGAAATAGAATCGACAAGTTAGTTATTAAGTTGAACCGATTTATGAATTTATACTAAATGCAAAATAAAGGTGTGGGATTACTAGCTTTTCTACATACACATGACATGACAATCAGTGGAATTTGCAAAGTATCTATCATTTTCTATATCAAAGTCCATACGTGCATGCATGCGACAAAGATACGACTGTATGTATCCATACTAACTTGACAGTAGCATGTAAATGTAATTGCATACATTGTTCCCACTTTAACGTCGTTCCTTATGGGATTACATTTCAGTGGAAATATCAAAACAGCCTAAAACTTTAGATATTATACTTCGTAGGTTCGAAAGATTCGGTTAGAGATGTACATAAAAGGTTCACATATTATATATGTTTCTTAATGTGATCACATGTAATTGAATACATATGAAGCTCTCATTATGAATCATTATACCTCGTATGAAATACATAAACATAGAAGTACGTGAAGTGTGTTAGGAAACATGCAATTCCAATAAATCCATTGTTTGCCGTCTTGTGTTTTCTTCACAGTTATGTATTTTCGTTGATATTCTGCGTAACACTTTGTTACAAATTTCTGTACTAATCCTACTATACTGTGTTTTACGTAATCGTTTGTTCACATTATATTGTTTTAAGATGTCTTCATTAGCTGTGCTTCAGCTATATCTGTTATGATAAGAACAACCATGCCTTAATTCAGAACCAATAAACAAGTACGTACCATCGCAAGAATATATTTTGTGTCGTCCTCTCTCACCGTCTAACTTGAAATATTTCAGTCATTCGTTTTGCATCTCCTATATACTTATTCAGTACACCAGTTTTTGACCTATCTAACTATGTTTGGATCACTAAAAACCACAAGAAATACATGGTGTACTACTAAAGATATTGATCAACATACAAAGCATGTTTAATCTACGAAATAAAAAAATCGGCATACAAGTAAAAGACATACCGAGTACTAGTAATCAAAATTTTTACTGAAACCAGAAGAGTATTTGCGTCATAAACCGATGTACGTGTAAGTCTCACTTAAATAATGATGGTCCCAAGATTCCTCAAGCAGTTGATTCGCAAAAAACAAAATATCGCAAAATCTATATGAATGAACCTTATATTATCAAAAGAATGTTTATTTTAGAGGAGTGTAAATTGTATTGTTGTTATCCTCATAAAAGTATGTTGCTGCTGATGAATCTTCTAGTGAAGTAAAGAATATTCGAACATCTCGTACATGTAGTGTCCGTCTTCATGGTTGCTACCCCAGGTTGAGAAGAGGTGGGGATAAAAACGCTAACATAAGATAAATAAGCAAAGTACTAGGTGAGAATTAGGTCGACATGCGTGTTTGCTTATCCACGTATTCAACAGGTAATGGAGGTAACTCACATTACCTGATACGTTTCCAAAGTTAGGAATAGCACTTCTCCCGTCACAAACTCAAATATTCGTTGAATTGATCATGCATAATCAGTGATCAGTTATGGGGAGAGTAGAGCTGTAGGGAATGGGCTACAATCACCAACGAAAGTTTTTTCAAGTGACACTTTATCTCGTGAAGTCCTCGCCCGAGTAGGTCTGGGCAATGGGACGTGGGTTTAAGCCGATGGCTTCAGATGACCTATTTTATGGTGTGATCCGCAATCGTAGGTATGTGTTTATCATGGTCTTCACGTAAGTTCGTTAAGTTGGTAATACGCACGTCAGAAATTGTTTTTTAAGATTACTTCGGTCCAAATAACTTGCAGAGAGATAGAAGATACACACACATACTATTAATATATATATATATATATATATATATATATATATATATATATATATATATATATATATATATATATATATATATATATATATACAGGTGAACTTGGATATGATGGACTCAATGGGACCAGGAAAATTGGTCCGTCATATGCAAAATCCGTCGTATACATATGACGAATATTTGATATGCATCCGACTGGGACCAAGCATATCGTCCGTCATATGCAAAAATCCGTCGTACAGTGGTCCGTCATATCCAAGTTCACCTGTATATATATATATATATATATATATATATATATATATATATATATATATATATATATATATATATATATATATATATATATATATATATATATAAATATATATATATATATATATATATATATATATATATATATATATATATATATATATATATAATTCAGAAGAGAATACGTATGACTAATCATGTCTTATTTCTAATATTTATGAATTGATTTACAAATTTAAATATATATATATATATATATATATATATATATATATATATATATATATATATATATATATATATATATATATATATATATATATATATATATATATATATAGATATATAATTTGTAAATCAATTAATAAGTATTAGAAATAAGACATTAGTCATACGTATTCTCTTCTGAATTGGAACATTCCATGAGCTTGCATTACATCGTAGTAATTGAGTTGTTCTTACACCCATCAGATAAACCACTTATTTTCATTCTCTTCTAGCCTTTGTCTTTCCTTCGCAGAATAAGACAGGCAGTCTTCAATCATTTTGTATAGCACAGGGAAATCAAGCAGGAGCTCTAGAAATGTCCTAGTTTTCCAAATCAGCCAAGATATTTATGAGTCTTATCTTCACTTAGGGATATGTTGTTATGAAGTTAAAAGACATTCATTGGTAAGGAAGGATGTAAATGGGTTTTACGTCGCGTTCAACAGCTTGTGTCATATCGCGACTAGATATAGGAGACACCCGGACCGCGAAGAAATTTCCTTCTCTTCACCAATAGTTCCAAGTGATCTTTCAGTTGCAGAAGCACCACAGACGACCTTCCACAACGCCACACATGTATATTATAAGTTATCCTCCTTGTAAAAAAGGGATACGGCCTGGTATCTGCGAGAAGCCAGCCGTATCGCACAAGCCGGATAACGAATTTATCATCAGTTTCTTTTTTAAATTAAGAAAAAAATGTTTAAAAAAAATATATATATATATTATCATTTTTTTTTAAATTCAATTTTTTGTTTTTTGTTTCAATTATTTTTTTTTTATTTTTTTTTTGATCTATAGAAAAAAAAATTTAAATTAAATTTTTTTTTTTTTTAATATTTTCAAATTTTTTTTTTTAACTTAACTTTTTTTTTTTTTTGTTTTGTTTTGTTTTTTATTCTTTTTGTGTGTCTTGTGATATAAAAAAAAACACAAAGAGGCTGTGACCTGTAAACTTGAGGTCAACCATAGTAACCATGGCGAAGGAGGATACAACATTAAGCCTCGATTTGAGAGTGAGGATAAAACACTTATCCCCATCCTAACATTGACCTGAGATGAGTAGACCGGGATCGGGCACTGTGCATGCATCATAAAATGTCGCTGCCTCCCATCTCCTTGGCAACTATCTGACCTAGAAAGGATGCTGCATGCTAATTGCACAGATCAGATCACGTGACCAAGGCTACACCGCGTAACCGAGGCGCACATACCCTAGGTGCTAGCATGCTGTGCCTATGGCGTTGCGGTTCAAGGGGATGTATTTCTCTGCATTGACGACTAATGAAAAGCAATGAAATACAATCCAGTACCCAACAGCAATTGACCAATCAGCTGCGAGCATCAGAGTGAAGCTGATGATAAATGTATATATTCCTGGCACTTTAAATAACAGTTAAGGACATAATAACCTTAATAATTTTGCAATTTTTTTGCAGTGTAATACTATAGCGATGTGCTATAATCTGGGGCATATGCGTTCCATTTGATTAAATTCGGATAAATATTTTGTCTGTTATCTTATTATTTACCCTTTCTCCCCCACCCAATATCCCAAGGCATCTGAGCAGGGGTCTTCAAAATTGTAAAATATTCTATGACAAATGTAGCAGCAAAGATTGACCCTTTATAAACTTGAACTTTAGAATCCAGGGCATATTTTTTTCCGGGGACAGATTTTTTATTTTCAAATAATCAGAGAGATTATTTTTCCCGCTTTTCAGAGACATGTTATTTTTCCATAGTTCAATCTCAGGTCAGGGCGAAAAGGGGTTCGATTCCTCTATAAACTGGGGCAACCACCGAAAACCTTCATGTCTTACTCTTTATTATCTGTCGCCTAGTTATTGGGAAAGATTACAGGAGTTTCATATTCTTTCACATCATCGCTCATCCTATCTACGTTGTCTGCATATTCGAACACTTTCTGATAAAAAAGTTTTTAATCGTGCTACAACTCGTGTCGATTATGTAAGGTGCTGCCACCGCTCGTTAAAATACTACACTAATATGTTGTAGCGTGATGTAAGTTTGCGTTCTGTACTAACTACTTCACTTCTGGGGATATGCTTATGGCCCTCTATTTCCGGATAAAGGCTGATTTAAGCCATTGATAGTATTTTCCACATCAGTCAAGTCAAAAGCAGAACCAAAAATTCACCGTTCTAGTTATAGCTGGATGAAAGATAACAGGAAGATGTAGCCATGTACTCCGGCACAGAAAGCAATTTGGGGGTGAACTTTTTTTTATATACAGTTATTTTTTCAATTGATTCTGGTAGCCAAGGATATCCGCTTTGAATATCTTCCGGGTGGCAGCCTCGGACAATTTGAGATATTGGCCCATCTTTGCCACCCCCTAGGGTATATAAAAAGGACAAATTGGGTTTTCGGTTCATCCTTATATTGAAATCTAAGTGACCAACAGACCCATAAAGTTACATAGGCTCAATTTAGACTTGCAAATAGATATATGTTTGTATTTGAACATCCATATAAGTACCTTTATACTTAGAACAGAGGTCAAAAAGCAGGTACTTCAGATAAAATATACCTTAGATGACCAAACACCCAAGTATATACAAAAAAAAATTCGCCTGTATCTTGCTAATAAATGAACAGTATTACATCACAATAAAAGAGTTCATC
This sequence comes from Maea johnstoni, assembly GCA_963942565.1. Classification (NCBI taxonomy): domain Eukaryota; kingdom Metazoa; phylum Annelida; class Polychaeta; order Spionida; family Magelonidae; genus Maea; species Maea johnstoni. The sequence continues at coordinate 37,615,123 of OZ012694.1, read as the reverse complement.
ACTATTCTAGTTCTGAATATGACTTACTTATGTAGCAAATAAATTGATATTTGTAGTAGACCAACGTTATACGTTAGGTACTCGCTATGCTGAGAACAGGGGTCAAAACGCAGGTCACTTACCTAAAATGTACGATCTTCGCCGGCATTTTGCTCTTTTTTGAACTGCAACTGATATGATTAAATTGCTCTTTATCTTTCTCAAGACTATAGAAGTTACAACTCTTGTCAATTATGTAAGGTGCTGCCACCGTTCGTTGAAATACTACACTAATATGTTGAAGCGTGATGTACATGTATGTATGTGTACCCTTTTGGAGTATATGACCCTCTGGCTCTGCTTCTGAATAAGGCTGATTTTTTTAGTCATTAAGAATATCTTCCGAATTTCAAACCTTGAACAAAGACAGATTCAATTGGAAGAGAGATGATAGCAAGTAACCATGCCCCAGTACACAGTAGACGCATGCTGGTGTTACCCAACGGTATTTAATGCGCCTGCAGTGTAATTGGCCCGGGGGGGGGGGGGGGGGGCACTTGGGTATTTTGGGGGCCGCATATGCTCGTTATCAAAATTAAAGAATACCCCTAAAGCACTGATTTCTGGCCAAAAAAGCACCCTTATTTTAATAAAAACGCTGACTTTTTCCCCTTCATTTATCAAAACACTGACATTGGATGAACGGGAACATATATTTAAACTTCAGATTTCATAATCCTCTGCTGCAAGCTGGGTATATCAGTCCACACCATGATTCACTTGCATTACCAAAAACAGATAGTATTAGAAAACGCTTCAACTCAATTTATTGATACCACCTATTGATTGATCTAGATGTTTAATACTGATTAGAAAATCTTTTTACGACAGAAATTTCAAACAGCAGGGACTCTGAATAAGTGGTAAGTTATGCAGGTAGCAATTTTTGTAGGTTCAACTATCTATTCACAATTACCAGACTGACATGACCTCTTAACAAGTTAGGGCTTTCCTATTTAAAAGTGTCGGGGGAGGAGGAACGGAAGGTTTTTTGAAGGGGGGGAGGGACCAAATACTGAATTATCTTATCCCATTAGATTACATATGACTTCTGGCAGGAGGGGGGGAGGGGTGTCGAATTTTTAATTATCTTCCGTTCCCCCCCTCCCCACGACTTTTAAATGGAACGGCCCTTAAGGGCAATAGAAATGTAAAATGTCTTTTAGACCTCAAATTATCAGCAGTGGTCAGGGCTACACACAACGTAGACTAAGGCATTCACAAATTTTGCTATATTAGCCCATAGTGTAATACTCATATTGAATGTCTTACAATCTATGGTGCAGATCATCGCAGCCTGCACTGTGATCTAGGCTGAACTCATAATGTTTCTGGTCTTATTGCTGATACTAGAGCAACCTTTAAGACTTTCCGTAACTAATTCTAGGTTCTCATAAAGTATAAAACACAAATCTATGGAAATAAACTTTAAATGGTAAGACATGTTCACGGAGCTACCACTCATCTCAGGGATTTAACTCGAGACCCTAAATTAAAGCACCTAGCACTCAGGCCAGCCCCACAGTCACTGAGCCACTGAGTCTTGCGACTACTGGGGTTTTAGCTTAGCTTATGTCATGTGAGAAAGTTGCAGGTGACTTTGGGTTGGCTAGTGGTTGTACCAAGATATTCCAGCTTCCTCTGTTGATACCAAAAGGCTAATTACTGATTATGGCCCGGAATGAGGGAATAATTGACAATGCAAAAATTTGAAAAATTCTCTTGCCTTAAATACATGTAAAATTGAAAGTAGTATGAACACGGGGAAGTGAATGGAAACTAATGAGTTAAAACAACACCTTTGAGGTGTATTAAAATAACAAATGGTTAGAAAAATATCACTTTCTTGTGATTTCAGTTGAAATATACTCCAAAGTCACTGCCCTTAGAAAGTGTATGATTGTGTGATGAATAAAAATAACACATAACTCTAGGCAACATATAATAGTGTATTTGATATAAAATCCTTAATATTTCAACAATATCTGAATTCTGCTCACTGTATGGCACAGAGCCATAGTGGTCTGGTATCTGAAAAAGGTCTGAATCTATGAAGTCCTTGACCAATAATATGTTATTACTTCAAGGCATGTATTTCCCTTGTAACATTTCTACAAGTTGCCAATTACCATAAATTAAAAATATTCTCCATTGCCAGACCACTGAAGGGTACTGGTTGGCATAATAACCCATTCATGCCTGTAAAAAAAGAGCAAATTTTGAAAAAAAGCATTAATTTACGAAACATTGGAAGGAGAGTTGTGGGCTGGGTTTTGATCAACATTTAGCCTTCAAATGTTTCCCAAAAAAATGCTCTCGTCACAAAATAGGAAAGTCCTTTTTGGGCTTTACTAAATATTGCTTCTGGAGGGATATCACCAAAATAGTCAGGTCATTTTGGCTGCTACAGACACGAATGTGTTAAATGTTAAGATGGTGAAGTTATGATAGTAACACATATTGCATGAAACCCTTCTTCTCATGGCTGGTGTCATGTAATCCCAACAATAATTGCGATACTAGGTATACCCACAATGGGGCATACCAAAAAATGTTCTCTGGTCCAAAAGCTACTCCTGAGCATCCAGTTGGCACTTTTCACAAGAACTCTGGGAATGAATCACATCCGCACAAAGTCTGACATCTCAGGGGTATCCAACTGTCGCATTGTCACACCTATGGGCTACATAGGCCTCAAAATGCGAGACATATCAAACCTTTTAATCACTTCTATGATTCTACAATTTGGACACCCCAACATCTGTGTGGAGGTGGTTTTCAGAAGTTGAAAATCAAATATCATTGTGATATCTGCGTATTATTAATAATAGGTGGTTCAAATATTCCTGTTACAAACTTCCTGGAAAGATATGACAATAAATAATGCTATAAAGTCATTTAGATCAATCAATCCCACTTTGATTTGCGTTGAGATTTTAACATTCTTCCGTCCTCTTGTAATGTGTATTGACTTTCATGGCGTCTGTTCTCTGCCTGAGCGTTCATGTAGCCCAGGAATATCACACATCCCGTTATGGCTGCAAGGCCCAGTCCCATGACCACACGGTTCTGCAAAGATAAAATTGCGATGTCAGGTAAGAGTAGGGATTGACACTTTCAAAATTTTCAAGATACGATTCAGTATAAATATTGCCTTAACGATAAGTTTCCTTCAAAACAATATTTTTAATGACACTGCCTGCTTCCCAGGGACCTAATAATGTTAAAGGGGAACTAAAGGCTCACATACATATTAGCTTATATGAAAGTAATACACTTCAAGAATAGGATGCTGTCCTGCCTTTTCTCTTAGTGATCCCATGAGAGGAGAATTTTGTGTATTGCCAGCAGCCTCAGCCAGCCCATAGCAGCCCCTGGTAGCAGCCATGTTTTTCAACTGCTATCAGCTGTGACTCAAATGGGTGGCAGCCCACTTCATGTCCCCTAGCTCTAAGCAGTGTATCATAGACTGTATAAGTGCTCTACACACCAACTCTCTTTGAAAGTTGCAATACAAATTGTATGAGTATTCAAACGGGTAAATGGTAAAATCATGAGCAGCAATCGGCTGTAGAAAAAGACAGGGCAGTAGAATTATATTTCATATATTTCCTGTTGTTAAACTCAGACAAAAACAGTGGTTAGCATCACTGAATTCCTGTCCTGAAGCATGTAATTTTATGTTCAGACCACTTCGCTGATGCGTTTTATACCAGGTGTCATAAATGCAGTCAGGATTACTCAACAGGATGGTGCTGTGCCATTCAGTGTTTTTGTTTTCAATCCTTCTATATCAACTGCTACACAGCAAGCACAGAGAGACAGCTAACAGTTAAAGTTTCTTAGCGTACAATTCTAGGTCCCTAAACATGGTCATCATTAATCTGTACAATTGAAAATAGACTTTAGGATTGTGTTGGTTGTCTTACAACTTGGGTTTTGTTTACTATCTACCACGGTAGGTCCCTTTGGCAACAACTAAAGGAAGTAACAACTCCTTAAAGGAAAAGGATAAACAAAGGGTTAATTATAACCTTATGGCATTACACATGTAGATCCTAGGACACGGAAGTTAGTCAACTCAGGAAATAGCTATCAGTACTTGGAACATCAATCATTTCCTTTAGTATTTGAGTAGGTTACATGAAAGAAAACAGTTTTTGTAGAACAGCTAGCTTCAAGTAAAATCAAATACTGAAAATCCGGATGATTGGTGATGTACATACTAGTATTGTTTTTATTCAACCCTGTCTTCATAGTCACACAGGTATCCAATGTATTTGCATATGACAGATGTTGAGCTATGTTCATGGATTTTCAAAAAACCTTATGATTTGCTGTCCCCCAAGTCCCCTTTTATAAGTAATCCTGACTGTAGTTTGTGATTCCTTACATAATACGCAGCAGGGAAGTGGTCTGAACATAGAACTGCATACTTCCAAGACAGGTGGATTTACAAGTTTCAGTGACTGCTAGCCACTGTTTTTGTCTGAATTTACCAACAGGAAATATATGAAAAATAACTCTACTACCCTGCCTTTTTGTACGGCCAATTGCTGCTCATGATTTTACCATTTACCCGTTTGATACTCATACAAGTTGTTATGCAATTTGGTGTGTAGGGCACTACAGTCTATGATACACTGAACAGAGCTAGGGGTCATGAAGTTGGCTGCCACCCATTTGAGTCATAGCTGATAGCATTTGAAAAACATGGCTGCTACCAGGGGCTGCTATGGGCTGGCTGAGGCTGCTGGCAATTCACAAAATTCTCCCCTCATGGGATCACTAAGAAAAAAGGGAGGACAGCATCCTATTCTTGAAGTGTATTACTTTCATATTAGCTAATATGTATGTGAGCCTTTAGTTCCCCTTTAAATTTAGCAGTCAGCTTCAGAGATTTCGCGTATAATTATATTAAAGCAAATTTCCTAAAATTTTAGTCAATTTTATACAAATTTATAATCCTCAAAAAAGCGACATGATGCTTGAACTTTTTCGATACTATAAATATTCAACTCCGATACTGTTATTTGGCATTGTATTGAGTACCTAGGTAAGAGTGCTCAGGGTCCAGGTAAGGATTTAAAAAATACATGTCTGAAACAAGAATCACAATACTTCTGTCCATCCATATTTAGATTCCCTTCTACTGCAAATCCTTACATCATATCAAGTTGGTGTCAAAATGCACAAGGCATATCATGTGGTAAAAAACAAACTTACTGGCTTTAAAAACAGTTCAAAATTAAGAATTCTGAAGACACTTGTCGTTCTGACTGTGCGGAGTGATGGTTGGTTTGGGTCCTTGGGGTCATAGGCGTGACTGACCCCTACTGCCGGTCGCTTGCTATCTTTGTCGGCCATCTTTCTTGGTTTGTTTCTAATAAGCGAATGTCAGAGTTTCCTCCAGATAGGTAAGCATGGACCTTGAGCAAGAGTTTGCGTCAGCTTTCCACTCTCTGGAAAAAAGGAAATGTTCATTAATTTTATAATTTTATTTAAGGTTGTCCGTTGGATTAGATATAGCAGGTAGTCACATAGACTCATGTAAGCTCATGTTTGCCGCAACTTGAAATATTCGGCTGAAATTAACATTCCTAGAAGGATTATGGTGTCCTTAAAGTGCGACTTTCAAGGTATTTGGTGTCCATGTTAGGTTTGACTTTCCCAGGGACATATGCCACTCGATTTTGCGGATGGCCCCTAGATTTGTCAGTTCAGGGGCCCATGCTGGCTATGGTCCCGGTCTCCAGTATTGGATGGTGTTGACTGTTGTGTCAATTAAGTTTGATCCTATACTGCGGCCTTAGATGACAACACATTAGCCAGTTTCGGAAATTCCAATCCCTGGCAAAGGTCTGACAATAACCAGAAAACAAATAAATATGCACAAAAACACGCTATATTAATTTAGATATTCCTATAGGCACCACCTAATATTTCAACAAGCCAAATAATCAATTTCATCATGACTGGTAAATTGATTTTGACTAGTCTGGTAGGGCTACAAGAGTTGGGAATTTACTAGCCCCACAGCCTACTTTTTACATTTTTTACTAGTGTAGACTAGTAGGGCTACCTCATATTAATGTATGTCAGACACTGCTGGCAGCACAGCATCCATGGACAAAAGAGGAAGTGGTTTCTAACTACTATAACACCTTTACAACTGTCACCTTAAATAGAACTTCTGCTTATCACTGTTATCAGTGAAATCATATGACACATTTGAAGGCAGCTGATGCATTTAAAGTGTTAATAAAGGTCATTTCCTGCCATTGTAAGTAGGAAAAGGAAATGCAGAAAGTAATAAGCAAGACTTAATTACTAAATATAAGGGCATAACCATGCATTTATGTCCCAATACACAACACCATGCACCAGGTAAAGAAAATTAAACTTCCCACCATCTTCTATCATGAACAAGCATCATTAAAACTTGACAGTAAGTTGCATCCAGATGTGGACACGGGGGGTTGAGAGGTTAAACAAACAAAAAAACTTAACACTTCAAAATATTGATTTTTTAAGAATTGCCCTTGGTTTGGTAGATCTATTCCTCAAAAGAGGATGTGCACCATGCACATCAAAGGTCCTCATATGTCAGCAATACCTGAAGCAGTTTTAGTTATTTACCATTGTCACCCAGATAGGGATTCGCACCTTTAAAATTTCCACCGTATGATACGATATTGATATTATTTTAACGATATATTAACAATACTACCTGCCTCTCAGGGACCTAATTTTGTTAAATTAGATGCTGTAAGCTTTAAGAAATTTGCGGAAAGGTCCAGGTAGCAGTTATAAAGTCAATTGTCTATATATTTCAAAACTTATCAATACTATATGATACTTAACTTTTGCGATATAGTGCTTTTTCCCCATTCAATACTGATATTGGTATGGTATAGAGTACTGGTACTAATCCCTACACCCAGACTCCCTAAGCTTATTCAGTTGTATTAATTTGAGGCTGCTGTAGACTATACATGCAGTACATTGGGACTGGAAAAAGGTGGCAGTCTCCAACTTATTCTTGTAATTAGCAGGGGTGTCCAACTGTCACATTGTTGCACCGGCGTGTGAAAGAGGCCACAAAATGTGCAACAGGACGAAACCTTTAATAGCAGTTTGGAGGGGAAGCAAATTTTACCAGAGGCACAATCAAATGAGTCTATTAGATGTTCCTCTTGCATTGTATTTAGAAAACTCCAGTTGTTGATAACACATATTGATTGATCTAGGTCTTAATTATTGCTACAGGGATAGTATGTAGCAGTGTCACCTGGTGATAAAATTGATTGCCCACCAAATTTACTATGAAAAAATGTGCCTATCACAGTATCACCTAGCCCTCCCTTAAACCCTTCCTCCAAATATCAGTATACTTTCCACTTTGTTAACTTAAGGTAGAACCCTCCTCGATACACGGGTCATTTTTAAAACTTGAATATCTGAAAACTGAGTTTAATTAAGACAACGGCACCTATGGTATTGTAAAGGTTACATCTCATAGTTGCAGAATAATGGTAAACTTATCAGTAAGTGGCTATTTAGAGGTAATGTGGCACCTTTGAAGAACATATCTGGATGTTTTTTGGCAAAATGTCAAGACTCATCCTTTACTTGAAAATGAGTCTACCATTTGATCATTCATGTCTTTGGTAAGGTGCAAGGTCCTACCTCAACAGGGGATCTGCGCGATGAGTATTTTAAAAACATTTTTGAATGTTCACATAAGCCTCAAAATTACTAACAGCACGTGGTTTACATAGTTACTGCTGATTTTCAAGTCCTGTCAGAATTCAAGGTACCTGAGACATGACCTTGCACCTGGAGGGGGTTCATATCTGTCATATTCTAAAATACTGGCTTCGAAGACTGTATCGTTATTCACTTTCAGCCAAAAAATGAGATGAAAATTTTGGTCAAAATGGTCTAGCTCGAAGGAATCTGCTTGGTCAGAGCAGACAGCCATGTCAATTGGGACGGATTTAACAAAGAAGGCCCAAAGGGACACTTCTTTTGTTCTCTTGACCGTACCACAATAGAGAGTTGCTAGGTCGAGATTTGTGGCGACTGACCACTACTCATGTGTAATCTTTCGTTTTGATATCCATTCTTAGGGGCCAGCAAAGGACACCACCTAGTGGTGAAAATCTTGGTTTACTAGACTATCACCTTAATCAACATTTTTGAATGTGGGAATTAGTGATATCCACTTCTTTTCTTGGTTTCTTCTATTAATTCACATATATTAATTCACCAATATGAATGATCAAATTATATGATAAGACACGATAATCATTCATCACATATGTGATATGAGTGTTGACCTTGTGACAGACTCCAAGAGTAAACAAACATGCAGCTCAAATCACAGGAAACTGTGCTGGCTGTATCAATGATAAAAAAACATTTCAACAATTCCTTGCAAGGGACTCTGGAATTTCTGACTGTTAGCTTATTCACACGGTTCAGTGATCCCTACAACAATCCATCTCATAAATCACAGTTACTTCCTTTAAATTCAAATGTTCTGCACTAAACAAACTCCTGCCTGAAACTCACATGTCCAAATGCAGACACCATCTTGAAATTGACAGGTGCTCGGGCGTTTCCGTGAGTACAAACCGACCAATCAGATTGAAGTAATTTTCCCGCTAGCCGGTTACCGATTGTGGCTAAGCATCTGAAAAGCAGAAGTGTGACTGAAGAAAGCCCCCTGAAAAGTTGCATATTTGTGTGGTAATTATAGCATTTTGATTTTTCCAATCATTCTTAGATATACGCCTTGCTGTTTGAGTGTAGTGTTGCTTTGCATTTGTGTTATTTAAATAGGACACCCTTACATTAGCTAGCTGAGCCAGCCACCTTGATCACTGTCAAAATGGCTGCAAGCTTCATGTTGAAGTTCTGATGGAATTTTCACCTCTGATTACACGAAGCGCCATGGCCATATCAGTTGATCACCTCTAATTCGGAGGTAATTGCAATCATACGTATCATCTGAAGTGCAATCCAAATTTTCAGTATCATCCGTTGCGTTAAATGAGATATTTTTGTTGTTTACACCGTCGAAATCGTGGAATGAGAAAATCATGTGGTTTCATTGTGCGAAAATTGGTGTATTTTTATCGCGTAGGGACGATAAATCGAATCAAATTGACTTGAAAATCATCGCAATCACTTCCCGTGGTCAAGTTTCATTATATCAGATAGGAATGGTTGAGATTTCGCTGAAAGTCTTTTCATGAAGACGTGCAACAGGGGCGTCAAATGTGATTGCATTGGTTTTTGCATTGCAATGCACAAAGACTAAACTAGTCTAGTGGCTTATTGGCAGAGGTAGCATGCATGCAGCCGTTATAATGTATGTCTTGAGGAGAAGCTTGTAGGGTTTCTTCACACATGGCCTTGCATGGAGCTAAATACAACACTGACACTTGTGAGGGATTTCATTTTTTTGAGGACTCAGCATTCAGGTCTGGCAGATGAGAGGGCTTCCTAGTTCCACTTCCATCTCCATGGCCTGATGTTATTTTCCATGCTATGGAAGGCTTCAGCATCAAATCATCTTCGCTTCCACAGTGGAACAAACTGTACCATCATAACCATGCTTTTTCTGGCCATTTTCTTTATTTGGGTATGGATTTTGTTGAATTCATTAATCTTTAACTTCCTGCTCATTTCGACACCACCTAGACATATCTCAGCTCTTAGGAAGTTGGTTTCATTTTTAATTTACTCAGACATATATTTACTGCAATATATGTTATGATTATTTTTTGCTCTCAAAAGAATAGTTTCAGGTATCAAGGCTAATATGCTCATATAGAAAATATCCATTCCAGTATGGAAAATAGAAAAGGGGACTTGAAAGGGGATGAAAAAAAATGGTTTGATGCCACTTGTCCACAAACAAGACGCTAACCCCATTATAGAGAATCTTATAGTGATCATCTGATATACAAAGATCCACATTACATTTCTATCAAAGTTCTTCAATTTTTATTGATGTCTTTAGAATATTCGAATAATGTTTATAAAATGAGTTTGTTGATAAAGATTACACATGGGAATTGGGTACATGGGATATAAATTGGTTCTGATTTTCTTACAGGAATTATACAGCACTTCCCCTGTGTAGTTCTGAATTAACATCATTAACACTTTCTCTCGCAAGATATTTTCTTGTGAGGGTGGTTATGTAGGGCAGGGTCTTAGATAGGATTTAGAAACTGGGTATCCCCACTTGGCAATTATTTTGCGGCATCCAACTATGCATAATCTAAACATGTATTACAGGAAAACATACCTGAATAGTGAGTAATCTGATATTGAATATGAAACCAAACTTCCTAATAGCTGTGATGTGTCTAGGTTGTGTCGAAATGAGCAGAGAATTCCAAGTTAATTGAATCAACATAGACCAGAATATATACAGATTCATCAAAATTTGGAAAAGCACTCAAAATTTATAAACCTTGAAAGGAGGTTAAAACATGAGGATGAAATTATTTTTCAAATAAAACACTCACCACATGGATTCAGGGGAAATCCTAGTCTGGAAAGTTAAATCCGGTATTTAAATCATTCATGCCGTTTTGGGTTTAAGACTCCAGGTGCCCAACATTGGCAATTGTAAAACTTTTGGACATCAAGTATATTTCAAAAGAGATCACAATTTATTCAGATAGCAATCATATGTGCATGTATTTACATATTGAGAAAAGTCATATACCATCCATACGCAATGTCATGGGAATTACTCCTGAAGGTAGACATTCAATTATTTACCTGTTATTAACTCTTTGAAATTGGTCACAAAACTAAATTGAGTTTCACAGTATTCTCCAGCGTCATTGATTCATATTAACAAATGAACAATTATTTACTAAGATATTTAGTATCAAAAGTAAATCAACTCATTGGTGCTTGTGCAAGCCAAAATTGGCTGAATGTTAACAAAAAATCTAAAAAATCATCAGAAGTTTTTTGTTACCAGGTTACTTTCATATTACCATAGCCATAGATTCTGATGAATATGAATATGGACAGAGATTTCTGGACTTGATATTCATTCATTAATTTTAAGGTGTTTCGGCTTGTTTTTCCAGACTATAGATTTTTCTCCTAATTCTAGGTCAAAATTGGTGGGTAATTCATTTGCCAAGTTTTACAGGGAATTATCTCCAATATTTGATGTCAGAGCATTTTGGTCAGATATCTAAAAGGCCAATTTTAAGGTTCACAAATGAGAATTCTGATTCTCATCAAAGTAGTTGATGTTTAGATGCCATCATTTCTGCCCTTCCAGATTTAGCTTCAGTACTACAATGTAATCTTCTCAAATTCTTATACCAATTTATTTTATTTGATAGCCTATTGTGTCAAAAAAGGTAATTTACATTTCACCTATGTCCTTAAAGATGGTTTGCTAGGAAAATGTTTGGTTAATACTCCCAAAAAGTCATTGAAAATTCTTTATCATAATTTTTGCCTGTCCAAAAAAGGAGGTTTCAGGACACTGCCTGTCCAAAAGACAGACAGCCTGAGGCAGGGCAGGTCCTTTTAAGTCCCTGGAGACCACTTGATTGTGTTTTGCTTCTGGAATTGGTCAATAAGACACATCCTACTATTCTTGCCATCAGGGACTATAGATTTCTTCCCAAGGCACTATATACCCAACTAGTTTGCTTTGTTCTAGATTTGCTTCAACTCCCAGCTTTAATTTCTGGCTTTAGTAAAAAAAAAAAGAAATTTAGTTGCCCGAAAACATTTGATATTTTGGATCCTGTTTTGTCTTATAATTCCCAGCACCCTAGATTTTAATTCATTCCATGGGAGGCGCAAACGGGCGGCTGGGGTTCCTGTCAAGAGCGCTGAGTGTATCCAGTGTAAAAGAGGTATTACAAATTTCCTAATACTGAAAGTTCGCTTCAGGGTCTTAGCCAGGATTTAGAGACTGGGTGCCCAAATTTGGCAACTGTAAAATTTTTGGGCATCCTATTTTTCAAGGAAGAACACTATATTGAGATTACAACCATAAACTTGTATTTACTCATAAAAAGTAGGCATCGAGTCCTTAACACAAAATTATACTGAGGTGGTAAAACTTTAATTTTATGATTAAAATTACTCTCCTTAATTTGTGGGTGTCCTGAGTGGTGATTTTTGAGGGTTTGGGTGTCCAATAGATGCCCAGAAGTCCTGCTGGCTAAGACTGGTTCGGCTCCTTTTCTGTTTAAAAGATATTAGAGCAAGATATTTGCATTTGAAATGTAAAAAGTATTATTTAGTGAATTCTTTATATCTCTTGGGAGTCTTGGATGCTTCAGATAGATGGATACTGCCCTAGAATGTGCATCTCCTTCTATAAGCAGGCATTAACCTTTGGATTAAGGGAAGATAGCCAAAACACTTTGGGAAATATTTTGTTTTTTAAAAGAGGAAGCAAAACTTTTTGCCAAAATGCTGCCTCTTGAAATCATTATTGGCAATATATTAGTTTTATTTATTTGTTTATGTATTTATTTTTGCTTCTAAGATGTAAAAGTACAAACTCCACCCTTTTATACGGTGCAACAGTTTCATTTGCATCCTATGCAATTCTGTCTCCAGGAAAGACATAAAAGAGGAATATATTTTAGAAATTATGGAGCAAGACCATGTTGTGGTGCCTATAACTTTTATCAATATATAATATCCAATATTGCGTTTGCTGATGCACCGTCTACAGGGTCTTAGCCAGGATTTAGAAACTGGGCGTCCAAAATTGACAATTATAAGATTTTTGGGCGTCCTATTTTTCAAGGGAGACAACAAAATATTTAGGTAACCACCATGAACACCCATTTACTCATTGAAATCATGGGAAGTATATTCATATGGAAAAACTAATTTGCTTGCAATGGACATTTTACGAAATTACTAACCAAAAAATTTGGGTGTCCTGAGGGGGGGGGGGGGGGGATTCTAGGGGTTTTGATGTCCAAAAGACGCCCTGCTGGCTATGTGCACCATGCAATCAATAGTGCATCACATAGAAATGGAAATATTCTGTTGATACCTGCACTGTATTCCTCCTACTCTCTTGCAGGTTTGTGAATGTGAGCTTGGGGCCAGGATGGAGATGGCCACTCCCCAAGGGGAAGAAAGTGACGCTGGGAACGCCGGAAGTCAGAGTTCGCTCAACTCTTCCCCCCTCTCGTCCACTGTGAATTCTCCTTCACCTTTTGCCGAGAGCACCGGGGACAGTAAAGATGAAAGCGGGTCAGCGGCGTCGGTACATCACAACCTGCCTAAGGTGGTCGGCAAACCAAAGTACGCGAAGATTGCTCAGACTAAGGCCAGCATGAAGCAGTACCCGGAGAACCTCGCCGGCCTGCCGAACCTCGTCTCTCAGGCAGAAATGAACGGCCCAGCTAGCTCCACACCAACAACCAATACTACGAATACCTCCGCCTCGGAATCGTCAGAACCGGAAACAGAAGAGACACCCGCCAAGTCCCACCATCATCCACAGCCCAATCTACCTACCCCGCCCTCGGAAGCTCTGCAGGCTGGTGACCAGGGCGCTGGACCCCCTGTGGTGCACGGAGGCTCAGGCTCGCCAACCACGCCCATAAAGTTGCGCATACGCCGGATGGGCAAGGGCGAGCAGAAGTTGATCTCGACTGTGAGTCTCGGTGTCGAGGGGGAACAGGGCGACGGGACAACGACACCCTGCGAGAGCGTTGATTCTAGCTGCGAGGATGGCACCATTGCTGCACCACCAGCGGTAACTGCTGCTGCCACCAAGGCCAAAGCGGTCTACAGCAAGCTCAGTGAGGCTCTGGGGCATGTCATCCCTGATGGGTCCGGACAGGCACTCAAGAAAGCAGGTCGAAAACCCAAAGACGGTACAGCCACGCCCCCTGTCGAGGATGACAAGCCCCCCACTTGGCTAGTTGGAGATCTCGTATGGTCGAAGGTATCGGGGCATCCCTGGTGGCCATGTATGGTCACCTATGACCCACATCTAGGAATATTTACCAAAATAAAAAGTAAGTATGCATGTATTTTATTTGACCTACTGATTCTTGAAAATACATATATCTTTCCCTTGAAGCAACAGATGAATTCATAAATAAAATCAGCAGATTTGGGGAGAAAATAAGAAAAAAAATCAGAGAGATAACAGGCATGAAACCTATTTTTAGTCTTGGTTATTTGGCTCAAAGGTACTACACATTTTGTAGGTAATATATATTGTACAAATTATTCCAAATGTATATGGAAACTGCAATTTTCCAAAGGCCACTGGTTTTGGTCAAACCGAGTGTTTCAAATACTAGGATTTTGAGATGGTATGCATGCCTTTTCTATTTGTTTATGTAGAGATCTATATTGTGTCAATAATGAATCAAACAGTATATTGAATAGGTTTGTATTCACAAAAATTGTATTCATTTCCACCCTGTTTTTGATTTAAATTATTCTATTCACTGTACAGTAAATTTGTTCAATTTCTAATTTTAAAAATATTACATCAAGGGTTCCTTTTTTTTCTCTTGCAGAATACGGAAAAACGCGATCCTTGCGGTCCTTTCACATGCAGTTCTTTGGAGATGCCCCTGAAAGAGGTTGGGTCTCAGAAACCTCTACTTTACCATTCTTAGGACTGAAAGAGTTTGAGGAATACAGATCAAAAGCCCTCGCAGAGGCACCCAAAAAAAGTCGACATTTGATTAAAAAGGGTCTTTCCCTTCACACTAATCGTAAGGCCAAATGGGAGGTTGCCCTGGCCTCCGCGGAAGAGGCGCTTCTCTTAACGCGAAATGAACGCAAACATCTCTACACCTTCGACTATGAGGACACCAAATGCAAGAAAAAGAAAAGTATGGATATGGAGTCGTCGTCCAGTAGTCGGCCAGGAACTCCCAGTGTGGGGGACCTGACTCCCGTAGGCTCACCAGCCTCCGTGGATGGCAGCTTCACGAAGACCAAGAAAAAGTATAAGAAAAAGACCGACAACCAAGAAGTTGAAACTGTGCAACTCCCTAATGGTCAAATAAAAGTGAAACGGAAGCGAAAATCTTCCAAAAACATTGATTCACTACCTCCTCATATTAACCAATCAGAATTCAGCAGCAGTGAGTGCCTCTCCGATACGGAGATGGCGGAAAAACAAAGTAATCGCAAAAGCCAAATAGGGGACGTTTCGTACGTGCCCCCGGACGAGGCGGCCACATTTCACCCTTCCCTTAACTCTCCCAAAGGCCGCGAGATGGCACAGTATATGGTGTTCTGCGAGCGGCACCGAGGGCAGGTATCGAAAGAACACCCTGGTTGCAGCAACAAGAAGATTCAGACAGCGCTGAAGGAGAAGTGGAAGAAGTTGGGTGATGACGAGCGCTCCCGTTATATACCCATGGGTCCAAATGCTAGTATTGTCAGCAAGAAGGCTTCTTCGCTCAAAGGTAAGCCTGTTGTTAATCCTTATTCTTCTTTTGTTTTGATATTTTGGTTTGTGCTTTGAAATGTTTTTGTCGATAATTGCACCCTGCTTGAGAAAAAGAACATGGTACATAGTCTTCTGACACAACATTCATTTACTAGCCTGGGGCCCTAAGTATAAAGCTCTTATGTTCTGCTTGCGAGGTGCTTGTGGTTAAGAATACAAAGGGAGAACAATAGATTTTCTAACCACAAGCACATCGCAAGCTCTACGTAAAGTTTTATATTTAGGGCCCCAGATCCCCCCCTCCTAGAAATAGATTATTTGCCATTATAAGTGCACCAAGAATATACTATTTTGAAAAGCTTCAAATTTGACATGCAAGTCTGAAGACAATTTAGGTATTGGGCACTTGGACTAGTTACCAAAAATATGAAATTTTCTAAGTAACTAAGCACTGTTTTCCAAATATCACATCTATGTGCATTTCTGTCAATGAATAGATGCATGATTTTCATGGTGAAGAATTTCTTTAAATGTCAATCTCAAGCATATAAAATTGAATTTTATCATCTCCATATCTCACCTTAGTTAGATAAATTTATACAATAACATGTATGTTTATTAGGGCTGTGCTCACCGCTCGCGATGCTCGATGGATCGCGATTTTCATGCCATGCTACGATTATCGAGCATGACATGAAACTCATGAGCATCGCAAAAAAATAAAAACTTCAATGACCTTTTTAAATAGGCTTGAGAAGCTAAAAAATCCGGCGTCGTGTTGGCGACATCGATGTCGATTCACAGCGGAACTACGCAAAATGCGTTAGTTCGATATACGCTAACCCGTCAGAGCGTACTTCACACTCTAACGAGTTCAGAATCACGAGGTGTAGTTGCATGTTTATACCGCTAGCTTGATATGGCGCTGGCTAGCGGTATCGACACTTCGATCAAGCTGTTCCTAATGACAGCAATCTACACTGAAAAACAAAATAGCCGCCGTTTTCATGCTCGTGAGCATCGTTTAGGTTTTTGGTGATGCTCGTGAGCTGAAAAATTTTGGTGAGCACAGCCCTAATGTTTATGGGAGATAAATCATGGCAATGAGATAAAGGTCTCAGAGTCAGACACCTATATATAACATTGCCATGATAAATTGTTCAATGTAATTATCAACATTCAATTTTATTTTACCCTTGAAAAAATATCAGCCATTCAAAGTTATATTCCTGGGTAAGCTATATTTGAAATTAGGTCTCGTATCAACGCCTGTCATTTCTGATGCAAAAATTATAAAAACTCAAATTCAGAGCAGACCTTGACAAATATATTCTGGGATTTGAAATAGTGAAACAGGCAGTTTACTGAAAACCTCCTTTTTTGACAGGTAAACATTTCTTAGAAGAATTCTTAATTATGACTTTCTTTGGGTAACAATCAAATATTTTCCAGGCGAATCAACTTCAAAGACATGGCTGAAGTATTAGTTGCTCTTTTTGACAAAATAGGCTATTAAATAAAGGTATTATAAGGATGTGAAATAGCTGAGTAGCCTAAGGACCAGGGTTGGGGAATATGTTAGCAATTATGAACAGGCATAACTCAGCTACATGATCATACAAGTTTCGGTTAAATTCATGAAACTTGAAAAAGTTGGGTAACTTGTGTAAAATCAAAACAGGTCCTTTGGATGGGCTGAAATGTTGTACACAAGATTGCTGTTTTAGACAGGCATTTTTAAAATCCCGGGTTAATCGAAGCCTGGCCCCTGGAATATGTTTGTTTTAAATCTAAGAGTACATGTACATATATTTTCAATCACTAGCATTATGGTATTTCTTTTTCATCAGATACCCAGGATGTCACTAAAAAAGGAAGATCTCCAATTAAGTCTAATAAAACTACAAGAAAAAGGAAATATAGGGTAAGTGTGTTTCTTTTCTGACCATTTGTAATGTGTATGTAATACTGCTTGAATTTGTTAAAGTTGATGTTCTTTAAAAGTAAACTACTGGCTCAAGTATTGAATGAATACTACTCCACCAATTGCTTCTCTATAGTAATACAAGTAAGTAAACATTGGATAATCTGAAAAAGGGTGCTTTCACTGATCAATATATTTATCATATATGAATGCATTAATAAAAAAACTCAATTTAATAATGAAATATACCCAGGTTAAGGACCCATATTGTGACAAATTTGCAATTTAGGCCATTCCAATTTATTTACTTGTCTTACGAGCTCAGGAGGTAGGAAATGAGCCATGTTGGAATAAAAAAAAGTTGAAAAATGTGACTTTTTTATTTCTTTTCTTTTCTTTAGAGTCTGCTGACTAGGACTGGTAGCGATACGTTTCTACCAGCCTATTCTCAACGCAAGTATGGTAACTTGAACCCCCTGCAATACAAACCGTTTGTATTGTAGCCCTCAGCTGCAATACAAACAGTTTGTATTGCATACTTGACAATACAAACGGTTTGTATTGTGGAGCTGACAATACAAACAGTTTGTATTGCAAGCCAACTACAATACAAACAGTTTGTATTGCAAGCCAACTACAATACAAACGGTTTGTATTGTCGACGACAATACAAACCGTTTGTATTGTGGGTGGTAACTTGAACCACCTGCAATACAAACGGTTTGTATTGTCTATGGTAACTTGAACCCCCTGCAATACAAACGGTTTGTATTGTCTATGGTAACTTGAACCCCCTGCAATACAAACCGTATGTATTGCTGAAATTGAGTGGTTCAATACAAACGGTTTGTATTGTAGGCATTTGTAGCACTCATTACTTTGATGGCATAAGTACCTTGAATGGAAGATGGTGAAAGGTACAGTGCATATTTACAAATATAACTGGGTCAATTATTAAGAAGGCTTAGGAAATACTTTTTCAGGTGTATATCTACTATGAATATAAAACTATATATGTACTTTATTATGATATTAAAACTATCACTTGTGAGTATTAAGCTCTTTTGTGAGGATGTGGTGGCTCTGAAAAGAGCCGTTGGGGGTACATGTATGACTGATACATGATTTAGTTGCGGCTAAAATCAGGGACTTGATCAACAATAATGAGAAAATAAAATCCAATGGTCAGACCGACATTGATAGGGTTCAGAATCTTGTCGATGGATCCCTTAAGCAGCAAGGGAGTGTGCTATATTTCAAACGAGAGGAGGACTTAGTAACCCTGGTCTTATCTGATGAAGATGGACTGAAACGGATGAAAAATGAAGATTAAACTCTGATCCAAATAGACTCAAAACATGACACCAATGAAAAAAACTTCCTGTGACTCATCTCAACACAGTGAGTGAAAGTGGTTGTACCGGTAGTCTACCTGGTGTGTCCATGATTAGTCCTGCTGATTAGTTCTCCAGTCACTAAGTAAAACAAGTTTCAAAGCATTATAACCATGTTCATTGTTTTGAATTATGATCTGAATAAATTATCGAATTTGAATTAATTTTGTCTATTTATTTACCACACATGATATTTCATCCAGTCAGTCACATCACAATACATCCAGTTTGTATTGCAGTGCTGACTCACAGCGACGATACAAACCGTTTGTATTGCAAAGCCCTGAGAAATCTGAGTCAGGCCGACAATACAAACCGTTTGTATTGCAGCAGCTCACTCAAGAGCACAATACAAACCGTTTGTATTGCAGGAGGCTAGGGGGTTCAAGTTACCATATTTGCATTCTCAACTAAATGAAATCAATCAATCAATTAATCCCTGTAACCTGAAGGGTGGGAGGTACACCTCCTCAAGTCTGAGGCTCTACTACAGCAATGATAGCTTCCTGTAGTTGATTGAATCACTCTTACAAAAAATATTCTTAAAACTTGCACTTTTTGAGTCTGACAGAAAATTTCAAAACCACTTTCGTCCGTAAGACACCAAAGGTGACTTTTTCTTTCTTTTTTTTTTAGTCTGACAGGATTTTTTTTCCAAAAAAAGCTTGTAAAACAAGTAATTAAATTGGAGTGGCCTTACAGAAAAAAATTCCAGGGGGATAATTAACTTATTTCTTTGTAGATTTTTTAGCCATGTCTCCTTTTGGGTGATCAACTGATAACCTATTTTTGCTGCTACTTTAAATTAATAGGTTTATTTAGCATAAGGGTTTGAATGAGCTGAGTAGCTAGCTGGATGTCGCAACTACAGACAGTTATTTTGTATTTAGGTCTGCATCCATGACGAGGGATTGCCACTTAGAAATATTTTTTTCATGACATCAATACAATACCTTAATATTTTTAACCAAACTGCTTCCCTCCGACCAGGGGACCTAAGTATGTTTCTAAAAATCAAGCACTGTCAGCTTTGGAAATTTCACTTTATATTGATAGTGAAGTGCCCTTGCGCTGAGACGTCCCTGGACTCCCAGTAGCAATCAAGTCAATTTTATGTATATTTAAACCTTAAATGATATACAATACAATTCTAAACCTTTTCCCCATTCTATATTGGTATTTGGTATCTTATGGAGCACTGTACCTATCCCTATCCATGATCTATCGTGAACTAGGATCACGCATCAAGATAAACATCATTGAGTCGAATGATACAAGAGGAGAGACTACGTCTGCACCTGGAAGGATTAACCATTTCTTGTTCCACAGTCTATGTGTTGATTGGCGCCCTGACTGAGATGTGTTTTGTTTTGTTTTCAGAAATCCTCCGTTGAAGAGGAAGGAGAGGAGAGTGTTCTAGACACCATCTCTAGTGTGGCCTCGGGGGCTGGTGCCATAGAGGTAGGTACAATAACATCATGCTGTGAGAAATGGCTGCCTCCATGGCTGAGCGGTCTTCTAAATTCCTTTTCATTGCCACCAAACATTCCAGTAGGGACTTGACTATCCTGAAGTCATTTTGACTCCCAAATACCAGGCAAATGACTCCCAGTAATGTTTTGGACGATTTTCATTATTTTTTGGGTCCACGGAAATATTTCAAGCTTCACTTATACAAGTTGTATCACTAGATACATTTGAATGTATCTGCTCTCATCCTAAACTATGACACACAAACTTTCATGCTTGTCTGTTTATCTTCTTAGTTTCAAATTTGTACCATAGCTTTCGTCAAAATTAAATTGTGACTCCATAGTCCTTAGAAAAAGAGTCAGTATTTATACTAATTAAATCACTGTCTTTCAACCTTAAAAGTGTGCTCCTTTTTCGTGCATACTACCCTATGGAGCATCAGAAGTGTCTTGTTAGTCGTTTGTGTTTTGAAAAGACCATTGTTTTTGATATTTCAGTTTCCCAAGGGGAAGGAAGGTGTGGAGATAGGCTCCCCGCCACGGAAGCGACAACGAAAAGCCATTAGTAATCTTATAATGCCAAGTCCGGCAAAGTCGGAACAAGTTGCAGACACCGGGGTAAGTGCAATATAGAAAACACTTATGTTACTACAGTTTTTTTTTGCCCACTAAGATCGATTAACTCAAGGCAGGGTCTTGGCCAGCAGGGTATCTAATCCCAATCCATAAATAAATTGCAAATTAAGAAACCATCAAAAATCATAGAAAATGAAATAACTTTTTTTAGGACTCAGACATTCATTTTTTCTTTAAATTCTTTTTTCAGAAGCGAAGGATTAGTATAACTAATACGGATGATGAGGAGGAAGAGGATTACTCACCGCAGATCCTGACGCTCCTCAACTCCGGGCCCGCGAAGAAGGAGAACATCTGCCTGGTGTGCGAGCAACCGGGCGAGATCATCACCTGCGAGGGGCCCTGCAGCGGCTGCTTCCATCTCAACTGCCTCGGGCTCCGCGGGCCGCCCTCCGGCTCCTTCAGATGCGACCACTGTACCACAGGTAGGTGCATTTTTGTGAAGCAGGACTTAACATTTACACAATTTGGACCTGCCCTGCAAAAGGTGTAATAGAATGAACGTGAAAGTGACTTCTGTATGTACTTTACTTGTACCAATTAACTCTTCCTGCTATAGCTTTATCTATACTATTGAAAAAAATTTAAATATTGTATCTCCGGCTCCTTCAGATGTGGCCAGTGTATGACAGGTAGGAATGTTATCCATAGTCCATAAATCACCATTTTTACTTTGTCTATTAAATCGAATCAGAAGTTTGGGTATCGAATCAAAATAATCGATATACTTCCCAAATTCTGCCGTATGATTATTAATAAAAATATACTTTTTCCAGACATTTTTCTGTTAAACTAATGCTAAGTAGAACTCTGTTTAAATATTGGAGTATTCTTTATGGCTTTTGTAAGAGAAATTGAAAGAAATGGTGTACTTTAATGAAGCATATGGCTCACACAAGGCGTATGGAATTGAATCGAATCGATTTATCGGAAAGAGTATAGCAATTTATCAAATCGAAAAAATGACATCCCTAAAGCAGGCCTTGACATTAACCTTTTGAGGCACTTGCCCTGCGGGCAAGTGCCTTGAGGTTTTCACTTGCCCAGGCTAAGTTTCACTTGTCCGCCGGGCAAGTAGCGGGGAGGTTTCAATTGCCCGGAGAAAATTTCACTTGTCCGCAGAAAAATGTTGTTTGGGGTAAAAGTAATTGTACAAACCATTAAGAAGAACATACTACAGGTGAACTTGGATATGACGGACTCAATGGGACCAGGAAAATTGGTCCGTCATATGCAAAATCCGTCGTATACATATGACGAATACTTGATATGCATCGGACTGGGACCAAGCATATCGTCCGTCATATGCAAAAATCCGTCGTACAGTGGTCCGTCATATCCAAGTTCACCTGTACTAATTCCAGATGTTTTTTAAATAATTTGTCTCAGTCTGTAATAATACACTTGTGTACTCAAGGCCTCCAGAAGCCAGAGGGTATAAATGGTCTGAGATGCATTCTCAGGGCAATCATGAAAACAAAATTAGTGACTTTGGGAGGGCGACTTGATGTATCTTATTGTTCATATAATGACAAAAACTTTGAACTTTTCATTTTAAGAACATATTATTGAAGGAAACTTCTAAGGATCAATAGAGGCAACCCACTATATTCACTCTAATATGTATTAGAAGTGTTTAAAGGGTATAACATAATGCGTGGCAGTGTTTATTCATGAATACAAAGAACTACAAATAATACAAATAACAGCAGAGATAGAATTGATTAAATCATTTAATATAGACATTGTCCAAGGGCCATTGAATTGTTTATTAATCACCTCACCATATAGTTGAAATGGGATTTGAGGAGACACTTGTTATTTTTAGTCTCTATATGTAGTCTTTGATATGCTGCACTCAGTGTATACAAAGCAGCATTATTCTCACAGCAGCTGCGAAGAAGTTGCCATCCAGCCGTGAAACATCTCATTTCACTCGCTGTATGCTGACGCAATTAGCGCTCTTAGTGGCTCCTAGCGGCCATGTGGAGAGGCTTGTATTGTTGCGAGATTTCCAAGTGTGACCATGCCGTGCGTGAATGGCGGGAGGGAAGGGAGGTGGTGGAAAGCCAAAGGTAGCTCCCTGTGGAGCTATACTGCATGGGGAGTTGAAAATAATGGGTCACCATCGTAGTTAGGCAGTCTGGAGCGTAGTGCCTGCTACTTGGCTCACTCACTATCACTTGCCCGGCTTTTACCAGACTCATTAGGCCACTGTTCAGCCGGAACAGTGGCTGGACAAAAGCACTTGTCCGGAGGTCAAGTCCACTCGTCTCGGACGAGCGGACAGTGCTTAATGTCGAGCCCTGTAAAGACAGGTATATGTATTTTTGTGAAGTTATACTTAAGTATTTTAAAGGGTCTGGGATTTACATTTCAGACTAGGGGCCAGAATAGGTTTTTGATTAAAATTATTGGTCAAAAATAGAATTTCTGGTTACTATTCACAGTATTTTGGGCCCCTAGTCAGAAAAATATAGGGCCCATTGTCTTGGCCAGGATTTAGGAACTTGTAAAATTTTGCGGTGACCCATTCTTCAATGGAGACCATAATTTTCTCAGATAACGACCATGAACATCTATTTACCTATTGAAATAAGGCACAATATCTTTTAACAACGTCATAGTAATTAATAGTGAGCTGAAAAAAATCAATCATATGCTTAAAATGGCTATTTCAAGAAATTGCTCCCAAAAAACTGAATCTCCTGAAGGATGAATTTTAAGGGTTTGGGTGTCCTAATGATGCCCAGACACCCTGCTCGCTAAGACTGTGGTCCACATGCTTAGTTGAAATGCCACTTCGATAATCATTCTCTACCTTCCTCCTAGGACTGCATACCTGCTTTGCATGCAAGGAGGAATCCAGAGAGCTGGTGAGGTGCATGGTCGCTCACTGCGGCAAGTTCTACCACGAGAAATGCGTCAAGGACTTCAAACTAACGCGGCATGAAGGAGGACGGAGCTTTGTCTGCCCCTTGCATTGCTGTGCAACGTGTGCTTACGGCAACCCCAAAACTCCTAAAGCAACAAAAGGTAAGTCCCCAGAAAGAGTTGCAAGCTGCTTCGAGTAACTACTGTATACGTATATTTTGTGCTAATGTAGTGAGAGTTTAATTAATGCATATTTTGCATGAATGGATTAAAAGCATTGTCCCAAAAGCTAGGACCATCTAAGAACGTTTTTTGCATCATTTTCAGTGTCTAAGCTTGTGTGGTAGATGCTGTGATTCAATGATATCTGAAATACATTCACGTTTTTGTGCCTGAGACAGAAACTGTCAGTTATTAAAATGTTATGGACCTAAAATTTTGACTGTTTGGCATGGTTAGTGTTCTGGAGAGGGTCTCAATTATGCAGGGTTTTAGCCAGAATTTAGAAAATGCCCATCCAAGATAGCATTCACAAAGTTTCTGCCCCACCAGATATAGCTTCTCAGCTTCTTCAAATTGTTATACCGACTACATTCAGTAGCCTATGGTGTCAAAAAAGGCAACATACACTTAAGCTATATATTAGAAAATGGTTTGTTGGGAAAAGATATGGTCATTAATCAAAAAAAAGTAAAAATTGAAAATTCTTCATCAATATTTTTGCCTATTTAATAAGGAATTTTTCAAGAATCTGCCTGTACATTTTAAGAAAAAACTCACAAAAATTTGGTGTCTTGAGGGTTGATTTTTTTGGGGTTGTGTGTCCAAATGATACCCAGACGCCCTACTCTCATTTTGTTTGTGCTGACTGTGTCGCACCTTACCAATGTACAGTATTTACCCTGTATTTTACATTATATTCCAGGTCGTCTATTTCGGTGTGTGCGGTGCCCGACGGCGTACCATGTGGGGGACCATTGTATAGCGGCAGGCAGCATTCACCTTGCTGGCTTTCATATTGTGTGTAGCAAACATTTCCAACCTGTGAAAACTCAGAAACATCATTCCCATGTCAACGTCAGCTGGTGCTTTGTGTGCTCCAAAGGTACGTCCAGATTTAACCCTTCCAATGCTGAGGCTACTTCCGTCCAAAGCATAATGAAATTTAAGGTGATCAGTACCATTGACACCTAGTTAAAAGCCCTGTCCCAAAACATACCTCACAGCTGTATGATCCCGAAACATGGTGTATCTCCAGATTCTTGAGTGTTATCAGGTAGAATATCATAGCCAACCGTCCTTTGTCAACCCACATTCTATTTCATTTCAATATTTACAACTTTTCACTCAAATGCCATGATCTCATTACTTACACAGTTGATAGTCTTTACAGGTTCAGAGTAATATTTGGCAAATATCATTGACTAGGCCCAATAAGAAGTAAATTTCAGATTCCTAACTTCTAAAGTTTTTCACAGGCCATATCATTGAAAATCTTACTGATGATGGTCATGCCCAAAACCACAGCAATTTTCAGAAAATATTTCAAGGAGAAAAGCTGATCTAAATCTAACCCACAACTCTCCTTCAAATAGTTTTAAGAATTTATGATGAAGTCCAAAGTATTTTCAAAAGTATATAAGGTCCACACGACAGAGGTCAAGGAAATCTCCACCATAGTTGTGTGCTGTAAGGCACTATCTTGCAGGAACTACAAATTTTCCATCTAGTTGCCCTAACCAAGTGTAATTAACAGATCTGCAGAGATTTACAAACCAAATGTACCCTTTATTGATCAAGAAAATGTCATTTGAGGTAAAACACTGCGAATTAGAAACTGTGGTCCTATGTAAGTCAGCTCAAGCAGCTAAGTTAATGAAAACTTATATTTGAATCACCGAGACCTCAGGGATTAGATAACCATTGTTAGAAAAGGGACAAGAGTGCTAAACTAGGAGATGTCTTATTTTGAGTGTTTCACTACCACCATATTTTTAAAGAAGACTTATATTTGAATCACCGAGACCTCAGGGATTAGATAACCATTGTTAGAAAGGGGACAAGAGTGCTAAACTAGGAGATGTGTTATTTTGAGTGTTTCTCTACCACCATATTTTTAAAGAAGACTTATATTTGAATCACCGAGACCTCAGGGATTAGATAACCATTGTTAGAAAAGGGACAAGAGTGCTAAACTAGGAGATGTGTTATTTTGAGTGTTTCACTACCACCATATTTTTAAAGAAGACTTGAAATTTGAATCACCAAGTCCTCAGGGATTAGCTAGCCATTGTTAGAAAGGGGACAAGAGTGCTAAACTAGGAGATGTCTTATTTTGAGTGTTTCACTACCACCATATCTTTAAAGAAGACTTATATTTGAATTACCGAGACCTCAGGGATTAGATAACCATTGTTAGAAAGGGGACAAGAGTGCTAAACTAGGAGATGCATTATTTTGAGTGTTTCACTACCACCATATCTTTAAAGAAGACTTATATTTGAATTACCGAGACCTCAGGGATTAGATAACCATTGTTAGAAAAGGGACAAGAGTGCTAAACTAGGAGATGTCTTATTTTGAGTGTTTCACTACCACCATATCTTTAAAGAAGACTTATATTTGAATCACCGAGACCTCAGGGATTAGATAACCATTGTTAGAAAGGGGACAAGAGTGCTAAACTAGGAGATGTCTTATTTTGAGTGTTTCACTACCACCATATCTTTAAAGAAGACTTATATTTGAATCACCGAGTCCTCAGGGATTAGATAACCATTGTTAGAAAGGGGACAAGAGTGCTAAACTAGGAGATGCATTATTTTGAGTGTTTCTCTACCACCATATTTTTAAAGAAGACTTATATTTGAATCACTGAGACCTCAGGGATTAGATAACCATTGTTAGAAAGGGGACAAGAGTGCTAAACTAGGAGATGTGTTATTTTGAGTGTTTTGACACTAACATCATTGTTCTCTCTGGTTGTTTTCAGGAGGTACGCTGCTGTGCTGTGAGGCGTGTCCCGCGGCCTTCCATGCCGAGTGTCTCAAGATCGACTTCCCAGACGGCAGCTGGTACTGCAACGACTGTCGCAACAGCAAGCGCCCTCTATACGGCGACATCATCTGGGTCAAGTTAGGCAGCTATAGGTCAGTGACATTGTCAACCTTTGTGGGTGAAATAGTCTAGAGTGAAATGTGCATGAAATTCCTTGCCCACATGTATGGATTAAGGAAACTTTTGTTTAGAATACTGAATTTTTGCCTTCTAACACCAACTTTCCACCCAACCTCTGTTGAAAATACATGCAGTAGAGATATAGATAGAGATATTCATGTACCAGATGTCTGTCAGTGCTTGGTTGTACAAACACCCATGGATGACTTGTCAAAAAATAAGCCAAGCACATCAATGATCCACACAGCTTGCAAATCAAAGCTATGTACAGTTGTGTGGTCACAGATGCATCCATGCTCAGGAAACTGGGTGGCAATCAGGCATGCAGTCGTGTATTATGTCTGGGCTTCCCATGCGTATAGTGCAGGAACTAAATGTTGGTTCTGTAGTGCTCTGAGAAAGGCTTCAGTTTGGCCTAACACCTAGTGAATGTTGCTGTGTTCTGATTGACTGAGCCCAATTTTGATATGTCAGCTCTTGATTTCTGATTGGCTTGTTAATGCTTTGTGAACTTATTTAATTCTTCATAGGCTAAACAATGGAAATTTTCAACAATGATATTGCGTGCTATTATGGTTGATTTCTATATGCTTACACAATGTTTTAGGATTAGGTGGCTTTCGTCGGGTATTACGGTTTCCTCTACCAGTTACAACTGGCTGATCACACCTTAGCCACAATGTGGCAGAAAAAAGTGACTAAAAAACGAAATTCCAATTTCCAAATTTGAGTTAGATAAGAATGATCTTTTACAAAGTATTTGTAAGCTTCATCGTCTGAAATTTCATGTATGTCGGAAGCTGCAAGTGAAAAGATAGAGTGAGCTAAATTGTCTTTGTATTGCTGTTTTTAGATGGTGGCCAGGAGAGATTTGCCATCCGAGAAATGTACCGCTTAATATCCAGGAAAAGGTTCACCAAGTCGGCGAGTTTCCTGTTCGCTTCTTTGGGTCACATGACTACTTCTGGACGCACCAGGCGCGGGTGTTCCTCTTCCAAGAGGGCGATAAAGGCAGCAAGGACTCCACCAGCTCAAAGGGGCTGGCTAAGGTTTTTGGGAAAGGTAAGGATGACTAAGACAGTTCACGCCTGGAGGTCTCCTGTACAGGTGTTTTCCTGATCTGTGGTACTAATTAAAAATTATTCTTGAATGAGAGCCGAGGGTTGGATTCTGATGAACATGGCTAATTCAAGTATTTTCCAATCATATCTGGTTTTGTGGAAATTATCATGCAGGTTTTAGCTGTTACAGGCATGAATTGGTTAAAAGAATATATGTGTATATATATATATATATATATATATATATATATATCTATATATATATATATATATATATATATATATATATATATATATATATATATATATATATATATATATATATATATATACACATTTGTATGAGTCTGGATATGTTAGACATATATAGATGTTGAGCTTTTTCAGTATATTGTTGCTGTTCTACAGCGAATGGTAAGAATGTCCTTTATTGTTGCAGCCGTAGTGGAAGCCACTGAAACGTTCAAGCTATGGAAGCAGGCCAAGGCCAACAAGGAACAGCAGGAAACTCAGAAAGAACAGAAGAAACCACCACCCTTTAGATATATCAAGGTAAGGCACTCTCAGATCTCACCTAGCCCCTGGGATTGACCTTTACATTTTGAGGCAGGAGAAGATTTGGCTCCTAGGATTTTAAATTTAGGAGCAAATAAACCCTTTGAATACAGGATGCTGGTACACTGTTCAGGGATTTAGGCTAGTAGGTATCCCCCTGGAAATTTTGCTATTTGAGATGAATTTTTGGGGTGCTATTAGGTAAAAGAAGGGGAGATGGAAATTGAAACTAAGACATTCTTTTAAGTGCCTCACTTCAGCTAATATTTGATATGTCCATTTGCAAACCATGCCCCTATAAATTTAATATCTGGTAGCAAAATCATGTTTTAGGGGCAAATGACCCCTAAATGACCATTAAGGTGAATCCCTGAGCCCAGGGGCATGCCCTGATAGCTTCAAGTGGTCTAATACATTGCCACTGACTGCCCTATCTCTCACCACAGGGGTCTGCCTGATAGCTGTGTTGTCTATTTAAATTGCACTGACTGCTCGCTGTAGCAAATACATTGAGATTAACTAGATACCACTCCACGGGTTAGCCACAATCAGGGTGTCACTAAATTTGCACTACCATCAAAAAATGAAGGTCATCATGGAGCAAAAGTAATGTTCTTAATGTTTTGCCCAAACCCTTCCCCATAAGATCCTGAAGTTATCTATCACGGTTAAAAAGTTGCAGTCAATGGTATGTCAGTACCTTTTGCTTGAAAATTTCATCGTTGCGGACACTACATTTCCATTGGTCTTATATTCTTATGGCCATTTCAGGACTCAGGTGAACAGCTTGCAAAGAATACAACTTTTGGTCAACTTTTATGGATATATGTGATAAGTTTAAATAGAGTCAAGGTTCCAGAGATCTTTAGTATTTGTGCTATCCACATGAACAAAATTAGGAGATTTTTCACTTTTGCTGACCATTTCGTTCACAGAAATTTACTTTACTTTCAACTATCATACAGATAAAATACTTGCAAATTCAGGGCTAAAGTAGCCATGACTTATGTCTTTGATATGTTATCTAACTGATTTAACAAGTGAATCATTCAATGTGCATCCATATTTTACTCCCATAACAATAAGGAAAGCAACCCCTTTTTGTTGCGGACACTACAACAGGCACATGGTGTATTTGAAAATTGTTTTATTGAAAGAGCAATAACATAAATAGAAAAAACATATCTTTTTAGCCAAATTACTTGAGCATATTGGCAGAACAAATAGAATTACAGGTAATGACCTCTTAATTGGTCAGTATAAAAGAACCGCTTTTGGCAAAGTTGTACTTTTGAATTAAGATAGTATATACAATGAGGAAAGTTCACCTTTTC
This sequence comes from Maea johnstoni, assembly GCA_963942565.1. Classification (NCBI taxonomy): domain Eukaryota; kingdom Metazoa; phylum Annelida; class Polychaeta; order Spionida; family Magelonidae; genus Maea; species Maea johnstoni. Next base: position 37,585,203 of record OZ012694.1, on the reverse strand, counting down.
ACATTAAAGTTCAGTCTTCATTCTTTCTTTGATTTACAGAATTGATATCACAATGCACTGATAAGATATTTCTTATCTTACATTGAAAAGATATATGGATTGTTATCAATGTTTACATGTTGCGGACACTACCATTTTTACCAAATATTGAAAAAGTAAATGAAATGAAATTGGATGATCTATATCTTGCTTTAAACTGTAGCTTACAATAACAAAAAGGTATACATTGCATGAATACAATATAGAATTGTATAGAATTACATAAAATCTAAATAAAAAAAATACAAAACATAAATTGTCTTTATTACAAAATTTTCACTTGTGCTTGTATCTTACACAGTGAATTATCACATATATGATCATGATACTACTATATTGCAAGTATTTGACGGTCCTACATTGTCAGTCTATTTGAAATACACCACAGCCTTCTGGTTTGCCAAGCACTCTTTAATGTATGTAAAGTCACTTTTGGCGAATCGAAATTGTGCCCTTTCATTGACCAATTCAGGAGAATTAATTCAACAAACAATGTCTTGTTTTGCCTGTAAGGCAATATCAGGTGGTTCTGGCCAATAGTACAGGGCCCCTGTCTTTACCATGAATGATACCAGCATATCATCCTCATGGTCTTCCAGGACCTGAAGGTAAAACAGAATTGGTTGTGACATAGTTTATAATAAACAATCAGCAACATATTTCATTTCAATGATATATCTAATTAACAATATAAATATAAATGAATATACATAATGGAATTTTACTTGTTTTTTATTTAAGTGCAACTTGGACATGGTAGTTTTAAAGGACTTATCAGAATTCTTAAAGCATTTTGCTGAGTAAATATAAAATCTGTTACAGACAGGGTATATTACCAGTTCATCATGGCTTGATTTCTTCATAGTATTAAGAGTATTTTTAACATTTAATATACATTTATAAATTACGATTACCACATTTCGTGCCTGACGCATATACGATTTCATACATTTTATATTTTATTCATGTATTTACCTCAGCTATAAAGATATGGGAAGGGGGGTTCTTTGCTTTCTTCCCCTGGGCTTTTGAGTTTAGCTCCCATATCAAGAGATTTACAAGATGAGGGCTTCAGGATTCCTTTACGCTCCAAAATAGTTGCTGTTCTTGGTGAAGATTGGCAGAGTTTTTCCAGGACTGCTGCCCTTTTCTGTGGTGTTTTTGGGAGAGTTTTCTTTGCCTGTAAAGAGGCTCTATAAGTAGCCCAGTACGAGGAAATGCCTTTGCTTGTTCCCTCCCCTGGATCTTTCAGCTTGAGTCTCATTCTCCAGTTCTTTACCATTAGTTTCTTTCGCTCTTTTCTGTGCTTTTCCTGTTGGATTTTCTCCCATCTTTTTTTGGATGCCTGTCTGGCCTTCTTCTTTCTCGCAGACTTTTTTCCTCCCTCCTTTTTCAATAGCCTCAACTCATCAATCTGTTTCTTTTTTTGTCTGTACTTTCTCATCTCATCCCTTTTTTCATTCGAGCTATCTCTTTTTCTGCCTCAGACATTTCTTCCTTTTGCTTCTTCCTTGCTTTTCTTTTTCGCTCCCTATCTTTCTTTCTGGCTCCCTCAGAATGTAGTCTATCTCTTTTTAGTCTCTCTCTGAACTTCCGGCTGCGCTCCGTTGATGTTAATGCCTTTGGTTTAGCATCCATGGTAGCCATTGATTTGCAACTTTAACTCTCAACTGAAATGCTTTTTGAGTAACTCTGGGCTTCACCACATGCTATTTTAAGTATACATGAACAGTGCTTGACGGTCCCCAGAAGGACCAGGTAGGCTGGCGGGGCTACCTGAACCCAAAATCAGGTAGTCCTGCCACCATCTTAGGTAGTCCCACCACTTTTTTCGCTACCATTTTGTAGTGATTTAGACGGGAACTTTACCAGGATTCAGGTAGTCCAACGGGACTACCTGAATCCAACTTTAGGTAGCCTGACAGGGCTGTTTTGGGAATTTAGATTTCCTGGGAGATGGGACTATGCTATTTGTTGAGCACTGATGAAGAATAAGAAATGATTGGTTCTTGTCCACAAGGGGTGTGTTTTTGAAATACTGTCTCAGTGGTCTTGGATAAAGATATGTCTTTCAACACTGCCAATCATTCAATTTTGTTTCATCTTTCTGTTGGAGGAGGGGCAAATAGCCAAAAGATCTGATTCAGCCCTAGACAAAAAGCTTCAAAGGCTTCTTTGAATTGTGCACATGAATAGGGATTTACAAGGTTTGGAACTTTTGATCCTGGACATATAATGTGACTTTTTTATGATTAACCTTCAACTTCTTAATTATTGCTTGTATGGATTGAAATTGGGATCTTTATAATGGTTTCATCTTGAAATACTCTGAACTTTGTAAATTCTAAATATTTTAAAATAAAACCTTTATAAAGGACCTAATTTAAGTCCATACAAGCAGTAAGACAGAGTTATTGAAAGTTCATCATAAAACAGTAACATTATATATCAATATTCATAAGATTTTAATGGAAAACTACATGCGTTGCGGACACTACAAAAGTTGCGGACTCTACATTTCAGCTTCTTGAGCCTCTAACACCATTCCATGTACAGGTATCAAACCCAATTTAATGGTGTTTCATATCTGGGGTTCAAAGCATGAATTGATAATGGTAGATAGTCTTGAGCTTATGCAGTTTATTGTGTACAGGACCGTTGCGGACACTACAGATTTTCTACGAGACTCAACTAGCCCAAGGGTTTAATCCAGTTTCTATCTTTTTACTATGATCACTGGACTTTTAATACTTGGAAGTCATTGTAGACATTTGTACTGAGGGAAAATGAATATTTATCTGTCCCAGTGCCCTTTTATTGTTCAGCTACATTGATTTATATTTCATTGGTGTAACAAAAACACAAATTGGTAACGAAGAGCACTTTTCAAATAAAATGCTGTAACTTCGGAACCAATCACTCGATCCGCATAATTCAAATTGCAGTAAAATCTATACCTTTTTCTCTTTAAAGAAAAATCTTACATACAGAATGAAACCATTCACGCATTTAAGGATCAACCTTGCAATTTTAGTGTTTTTTTGAGTGCAAACTGGTAACGCCAAAAATGGGGCATTTTTGAGCCGTTTCCTGCATATTTTGGGGACCGTTCAACATATTTCTGCACTTTTTCTGTTTGCGCCTTCAAGAACTACCTAAGTACTATTAGAATTGACTCACAATTAGTGTATATAGGCATAACTTTTTCTGTAACAAGCTGGTAACATGTAAAATTTGCTAAGAGCACCCTGATTGTGGCTAACCCGTCCATGCTTTTGCAGACAAATCTCCCTTACGGTAACGTCACCATCTACAAGGCTGATCTATCGGAGATCCCTCGCTGTGAGTGCAAGCCCAACTCTGAGAACCCGTGTGGCTCCGACACGGAGTGCATCAACAGAATGCTCCAGTACGAATGCCATCCGTCCGTCTGTCCCGCTCAGGACAAGTGTCAAAATCAGCGCTTCCAAAAACGGCAGTACCCTCCAGCGGAACCAATCAAAACGGAGGGCCGAGGCTGGGGGCTCAAGTCATTGGCCGATATCAAAAAGGTGAGTTTGGTTCGATGAACTTTGGGTTCATTTTTGTTTTCAAAAAAATATACATGTGCGATGCATCTTTCGATATCAAATAGGTGAGCTTGCTTCGATGAACTTAGGTACATTTTTGTTTTTGAAGAAATATACTATGCATCTTTCACAGATTTGAATTGCCGAAAGTTAAGTCCATTGTTATCACTGTGACAGTGGATTTAAGTAGAATAAAATAATGTGGTAGATACTAATGCAATGATCATCTGTATAAATTGTCAATGTTGACAAAGGCATTCACCAAGAAAAGCTTTTTATTTTTATTTTTTCAAGATTTCCGTATATTAGATAAAACCAACCTTTATATCCTTTGTTTATTGAATGGATGTATCCCCATCATGGACATTTCAGCGAAGTTAAACATTCAGAAAAACTTGCCTGTTGCGAGGCAAGTAGATTGGAGGACTTGTAATGGATAACAATAGTAATAAAGTTTAAGTTAAGGCTGTTGTTATGGATAACTATGGTAATAAAAGTTAAGCTAAGGGTGTTGTAATGGATAGCCATGGTAACTAAGGTGACTCTGAAGCTGATTTGCTTTTCATGTTTGTGTTTCAGGGTCAGTTTGTGAATGAGTATGTCGGGGAGCTCATAGACGAGGAAGAGTGCAAGCAGAGGATAAAGAAAGCTCACGACGAAAATATCACAAACTTCTACATGCTCACCCTCTCCAATAATAGGTAGGTGTCCTGTTCGGAGCATACCGGTTTGCTTTTGTTGAACAAAAGCATATCTAACTTGTCTTACCAGTAAGGCATCTGCATCTGAAGATCATTTGGGCACCCAAACCCTTAAAAAGTCACAAACCAAGACAACTGTAAATGTCAATTTCAAGCAAATGTATGAATATATTCATCTCAATGTAATCCCAATGACCTTACCTTTTCTCATTGTGTAAAAAGCAGTTTATGGTTGATATCTAAATACATGGTAGTCTCCCTTATATAATAGGTTGCCCAAAAGATTTACAGTTGCAGATTTGGGGCATTTAGTTTCTGAATCCTGGTTAAAACACTGTTAACAGAGGTTAGTCATTCACTTAGAATGGCTGCCTGTACGTGTACCTTCAGTAAATAACCTATTCCAATGTCCCACATTTCAGGATCATAGATGCTGGACCGAAGGCGAACTTGTCGCGCTTCATGAACCACTGCTGTCAGCCCAACTGCGAAACTCAGAAATGGAATGTGAACGGGGACGTGCGGGTCGGTCTCTTCGCTCTCGATGATATTAAGATTGGTGAGTAGTGATGGTAAATCCCGCAACCATGCCCTTCCATGAGGTTATTTAGACACCTAAATACTTGAAAATGACACTGAATCACTTAGAATCTGTTTCACCGGTACTGAATCTGGATATATCAAAAGCCAGTATTGGTATATGACAGTCTTTTAACCCTTATTCTGCTGGTGGCTACTTAGGCCAATACAGATGTTGCAGAAAGCTTGAAAAATTATCGAAACCCTGGAACATGGGTATTTATCTGAGAGTCAAAAAATCTTTGCGTCCTTGTGCTTTTTGACGAAAGTATTCTCAGTATTGAAAGGGTTAGGTATATAATTGACTGCCTGGAAATCTGTGCTAGAGAGCCATTTGCAATTATTTTTCAAGTCTCAGCCTTAAATGTAACAAAGCCAGGTCACCTGAGTAGCGCCTTCAATTGTATTGATATATTAAACCATTGTTTGTTTTATTGCAGGTAATGAATTAACGTTCAACTACAACCTTGATTGCCTGGGTAATGAGAAGACGCCCTGTCACTGCGGGGCCACCAACTGCAGTGGCTTCATCGGCGTGCGACCAAAGGTAAGCTATTAGCTGCTGAATCACCTGGTGCCACCTAGTTGTGCCCCCAGTATCGTCATTCGGGCAATCTCAAATTTTCACCCCTAGTTTCGTAGCGTTGTTTTCGTCGGGTACACCGGTTTTCTCCACCACTTACAATTGGCTAGTCATGATGGCTGAAAAAGTGACAAAATTCCAAAAATCCCCCACTATCGTGATACGGGCAATCTCAGATTTTCTCCTCATGAGAAGAAAGTTATGGACCTAATTTTCAGCTCATTTAACACATTAATACTCAACATCTCAAGTGCTATGCTTGAAATTGTCATCTTGATCTTTGATACTTATGACAATAACTTGGAAACTAAGAATTATTTTACCAAGTATTTGAAGTTGCTTGTAAGGATCTGATGAACAATTTTCCTTAGAAAACATAATTAGTCTTCCTTAGGTTTGAATTCTAGTGATGTAAGTACGTTTTAGAAAAGTATTCTGCTGTTCAAACATGATATGTATACATTTTTACCAAAAGAATTGTAACCAATTGTGATAGGTTTTTGCTGTATTATATGTGTGTGTGTATGTATATATATATACATATATATATATATATATATGTTTTTTATATGTATATATATATATATATATTGATGGTGGTATTATTCTTGTAGTCGACTGCCTCCGCACAAGAGAGGAAAGTGAAGGAGCCCAAAAAGAAGAAGAAGAAGAAGCACAAGACGGAGGTGAAGCTCGAGCACGAGGACGAGTGCTACCGCTGCGGCGAGGGAGGCGAGCTGCTCATGTGCGACAAGCCCAAGTGTCCCAAAGCCTATCATCTCGGTTGTCTCAGCATTGAAAAGCCCCCTCACGGTAAGCTCTTGGTCAGCAGGGTGTCTGGGTTGGGTTGGATACTGGTAAGAGGTACTGGCAGGGACTTAGACAGGACCAGTCCTGCTTCAAATTAAAATTGGGGGGGGGGGGGGGGGGGGGGGGGACATGCAGTTTCCTGAAAACCTCCTTTTTGGACATGCAAAAAATTCTATGAAGAATTTTCAATTTTGACTCTTTAAGGTTATAACCAAATCTTTTTGCTAACGAACCATCTTCTAGGACATGGCTTAATTGTAAATTCCCCTTTTTGACACAATATGCTATTAAATGTAGTTGGTTTAAGTATATAAAGTAGCTGAGAAGCTAAATCTGTTTGGAATTGCTATATTGGACTGGATGGACTACTCAGCTTTTTCAAATCCTTATACCAACTACATTTTATGGCCTATTGTGTCAAAAGCACAATTTCACCATCATTATTATTCTAATTTGAATTAAATGATTATGTCATTCAAATTTTTATTGTTGTTATCAACACACATCTATATTGTATACTATTTACAACATTGTTTTCCCCAAGAGACTAACAAATATTCTTATTTTGTCATTCAGGGAAATGGGAGTGTCCGTGCCATTTTTGTGACACATGCGGCAAACAAGCAGCCAATCTCTGTGCCGACTGTCCAAACTCTTTCTGCAACGCACATGCTGAGGAGGGCCTGAAAGAACAAGATGGCCGCCGTATTTGCCTGGAGCATGACGAGGATGACGACGAAGAAGAGGCCAACGGGGCCGAAGAAACCTCAAAAACTTCTCAGGGATCATCAAATAAAAAGAAAAAATCAGGGAAAATTACTCGAAGGAAGTCGCAGCCAAAGGTCACACCAAAGGTTGAACCCAAAGCAGCCAATCACGATTCAGCAGTGTCCTCGGCCAATGAGGAGATGGAGGTCGACTTGCCCGTGTCGCCCACGAAAAAACGGCAGAGCAGGGGGGGTGGGAATAATAGTAAGAAGAGACGGTCTAGGACCGCTACCGCTAAGAGCGCAACAAAGAAAGTGAAAAGCGAACCTAAAACGGACCAGGAAAATATCGCTGTGTCCGATATAAGAATGGAGGGCAAGGCTGATACTGAGGACTCTGCCGTTGAGTGTCAGACAGATGCCAAAGATATAAAATCGGCAATCAAAGACGAAAAACTTGAAATCAATGTGGATCTGGTGAACTCTGGAAAGAAGAAGGAGCTTATGTTTGATGACGCAGATGATGAATTTGGTCTAGTGATAGATATACCCACCTTTAAATAGTGTGCTGCTTTGTTAATTATGTACAGAGGCCTCTGTTCGGAGTGCCAGGAAAGCGTAAAACTTATCCTTGATTTTATCATAGTTTTATTTTATTTTTTTCTCAAACTTTTAAACAGACTCGTTGCTTGGTGTGAATATCTTGTTGGTAAGTGTTTTAGACCCCAGCGTGGCCTGGGTCTGGATATGAAACTGCATCTCAAAAACAGGCAGTCATAAATTTATTGGGTGTTGTGTTATTCTAATGAGACCCAGGTATTCCTAAACATGTATTTACTTGTTGAGAAAATCGTCAATTTCTAATTGATATCCTAATATTTACATTGAATTGGAAATCAACCTAAAATGGACTTTTCTAGAAGTACCAAACTAAACAATTTGGATGTTCTTATGGTTTATTCAAGGGCTTGTTTGTCCAATTGACATCTAGACAGCCTGTTGGCTAAGGCCCTGGGGTCAGTCATATCATAATTCAACTTAGGCACGTCACATCTAGTATTGGCTTATTCCTTATGCTGCTGGTGGCTAATTTGACCGATACGAAATGGTGGAAAAAAATCTTAAAAATGACTGAAATCCTGGCACATGGGTGCTCATCTGAGAGTACTGAGCGAGAGCTATCGAATACCAACATGACAGGGTTTAGATGTTTTTCAAAAATCTTTGCATCCTTGTGCTTTAGATGAAAGTAGCCTCAGCATTGGAAGGGTTAATTGAACTGGGGTAGAAGGATGAGAAAGGTGAAGGATGCGCTACCCGTATTTGATGTTATGAGGTTTTGTAATCATTGCTCTTGCTTCAGATGTGAAACCCTTGTGTTTTGTCGTATAAATCTTGTGTATTGTCGGAACCATATTCTAGTCTTTTTCTTTCTTTGTTTCCATCTAAGTCACAAGGGAATGTTCGAAGATTGTAATGAGAGGTTCCTGACATCATTTGTATAGATTCCACCTTACAAAAATAGATAAACACATCCATGCCTTCATTTCCAAAGAGTATTTTGCTGATATTTTTTTTGACTGGAGGGGTACCAACAGTTTATCTTCAAACATTCTGTAAATTTATCCTTGGTTTATATATACATATGTATGTATACATGTGCATATATATATATAAAATACATATATTTATATATATATATATATATATATATATATATATATATATATATATATATACATACATATATGTATATATATATATATGAATATGTACATACATAAATGTACACACAAACATTCATTTTTGATATTTACTTTATATTTCGTTGGACTATGGAAAGTATTAAGTGTGTTAACCACTACACTCTTTTCCTACTAACCAGATCAACTGTGACTGTCAGGGCTATCACTGAGCAGAATAATATCCGAAGTGTTTGAGATTCTGATGGAGGATTTAGGTATCAGCGGGAAAGGTTTTCGGCACTTCTCTCTCTACTGAATTTGACCAAAATACGATCCTCTCAAACATGCATTTTGCATCTTTCCCATCTTCAAGCACAAAGAACATGTGCGAAAGTTGCCGGTGACTTGAGATTAGGCATTGTTTTTCACCAAGTACTCTGGTTTCCTCCACCAGTTACAACTGGATAGTTGCGACTTCGCTGCAATATGGCAGAAAATGTGACGAACAACGTAATTGCAAAAATCAAGCATAAAAAGAAATATGAAAGTGGAAATCAGTTTGAGCCAGTAATTTTTTCTACGCATTAAATTCTCTTTTTAAAGCCTTGCTTATACTGTAGTAGCTTTTGCTGTGGTTTGGTTATCTCCCCATCTCCATAAGCTTTGTAACACATTTCTCCTCAAGTCTCTCTCTTGAGGTGTATACAGAGAGCAGTGATGACCTGAAGCCTCCAAGTAAGAAATAGGGAATATTGGGTTTGAATGTAGAAGGAATTTAACTGAAAGCTTGTGTCAACTAATCAAATGAAAAGCCATGTTTGCATTTGAGTAATCTGAAAGAACATTTAGATGTGCATTTCCACAACAAAGTTGAGGTCATACACTTCAAACCCATTCTTGTAGTGGGCAACTAAAGGCCTGCCTATTTTGGTGATAACTTCTTTATGAAAGCATATTCAAGGCAATGCTTGAAAGAAGAATGTCAATAAGAAATCCATCTGCAAATGATTTTAATTCTTGCTTTATACAAGTTATTTAATTAAGTGTCCTGGATTCAGACATTTGTCATGTGAACTCTATGTATGAAATATTCAAGGAGGTACTCGATTAAAGATTCCAAAATCATACAAACTTTGGCCATTTTGGTATCTTTTTACACAATTTTAATCAATTTTCTGTGGTAACTTTGGTACAATTTATTCCCGAGAGGTCTTGGTCCAAATTTATGTTTTTATGAAATATATTTTTAGAATTGCCATAGTGATTAAATTTTTGCAAGACTTGATGTATTTTAAATGGCATTTTCTTATGGCAATTTCTTACTTCTGATACTAAAAAGCTAGAATAATGATTTTCAGATTGAAGAAGTAGCATTTTAGAAAAAAGAAATCCAATATGGCATATTGAACTGGACCCTGGCCAGTTGAAACACAGTTTGTTTTAAATTGTATTTAGAAATTGCTGACCGTAATATTTGGTTGTTGTAGAAACAATTTTCAAAGCTCTGGTTTATCTAATGATAGCCATGCTGTACCTTGCTGGCTAAGAGCCTGGCCTAGACTGAGTCAGCACTCAGTGCTTGTGTTCAGTAGCCCATCATGAAATGTCTATAGTCAAGGGAGTGAGATATAAAGATGACAAGTTAGTCCTCGTGTTCTGGTGTTGAGTCAGTGGAGGTGGGGGGAACTTGCTACCAGTCCCTGCCGTCTCTCTCTATGTCTTATTGTTATTGTCAATCCTTTTATGCTCAGAGCAGTCCAATGTTCTGAGGTGTATGAAAATATTTTATAAATAAAAAATTTACATTAAAACATTATATGAATGAGATTTGTTCTTTATACGCCTATACCTGGTAGATTGCCATATCTCGCGACTGCTGAAGGCGTGGGGTTTGGATACAACCTCTCATGCATGAGATCAAGTTGCCAGTGACTCGGGATAGGAATTTGGAATTCTGTATCTACACTTTTTCTGACGTATCGTGGCCAGGTGGTGACTAGCCAGTTGTTCTTTGGTGGAGAAAACCAAATTAGCCATTGAAAAACACTGCTAATCCCAAGTCACTGGCCGAGCTTCGGACCTGGGCAGTGATTGGACCTAGCTAGCTGACAGTAGCAGTGCATTGCTAGTTTCCATGGTTACTCCAGCTTTTCTTAAAGGCATAGTAAAGTATTTGTCAAGGTGAAAGTGCGGCTAAAACTTGTCCATTTGCAATAACCTCCACATTCAGAAATCCATGAAACATTGCAGAAGCCATCATTGTTAGATCCCCTTTGGAAATCCAAAATAAAAAAGGGGGGTCACTTAGCCCCATCATATAGGTGGGGCTAAATTTGCAAATTTCATGTCTGAAATTGAAAGTCCATTTGAAAAATAGCCCACATTAAGAATTTCATCAAACCTTGCACAAGCTTTCATTACTAGGTCTCCTTTGAATATCTAAAATATAAAGGGGGTTACAAGTACTGCCAACCATATAGGTGGTGCCAAAATGGCAAACTATTATTCACAACAAAAGTGCCACCTATATGGAAGGCAGTACAATAGCTGGAGTGAACATGGAAACTGGCAAATGTATAATTTGCAATTGGCTGTTTGTGATTTAACCTGAAGATAGCAGAAAAGGTGACGATAATGGAGATTCCTAATTCCATATCCAGAGTTTTTCGGAACTAGGATTGGATGCCATGTGTCGGCAGTAGAATGGGTGTAGTAAGGGGGGGGGGGGGGGGGGGGGGGAGGTTGACTGTAACGTGTTCGTGTTCGGCGTTCATTTACACTACATGTCTGTAGGTAAATGAACGCCCGCTACGCGTCGCCACCTATTATAATTAGCATATTATAATTAGCTTCCAATTACCTGTGACGTCATCAAAACTGTAAAATCGCTAATTTCACTGATTTAAAAAAGGTTTTTTGATTTCCTAAAAGTGTATTCTTAGTACAATTAGTCCATTGAATGTATCCATGTTGTTTGACCAAAACAGAGTGGACGCTATCATACATAACTGGAAGAACCAAGTTTTCAGTAATGAAACAATCCAAGGCGTTCCACAAAGGCATTCGACGTGTTTGAAGCCGCCTATCGGCGGGTTCCGGAACCTCGCCTCCAGAGCAAGCATTATCTGTCTGCAAACATCTTTATAACAATACTATACTTCAAAAGTGTTTGACTAAGTTTTTGGTCATGTGCACATTATCAAACCTTATTCAGACTTTTAAAGAGTTGTGATTTAAGTTTGGGTTAGAAATGAGTATCAGGGCAAATTTGATTTTATAAAATAATTGAAACTGGTGGATTTCAGCTGATGACAGTTGTCATTAATATATCTGGTAACCAACCAAGCCAATATCTTCAATATATTATGGGCCTTTGCAACTCATTGTAGGCAAAGCCCATTTCAATTGTTATTTTTGTACCCTGAATAGCCTAACCCTAAGCTTAGATGAATAAAAGCAAGTGGATATGGCACCAGACAGTCAACCTGGACAAGCTGGCTTCGGTGAATATGCCAAAAGTCATGTTCTGCGCATGTTGGTGTGCAAGTTTCTCTGTTATGTAAACAGAACAAGAGCCTTCATTGGTCTTTATCTTCTAGTGATGTCACACACACACACTCAGATCCGAGACCCCTCACTATAGCACAGCATATAGTAATTGGTCTCATGCTACATAGCCATTATTTTATTTATCTAAGCCCTAAACCGATTTTGTTATTTTCGTACCCTGAATAGACATTAAAGCTCTGGGATTTCTCAGTTTTCCCGTGACTTTTTCACCAATTTTACATGCTTTTTTCGAGCTATCTATCCGATCCCTAGCATACCAGGTACCAGGTTCGACCAAGGATTACCACCGAATGGCATACTTCCCACGTACGGTCAGGCTGTGGAACTCACTCCCAGACTCCACTGTGAGACTCAAGTCGCCCGCAAGCTTCAGGGAAGCCCTGCTAGCAGAGTAGAGGGTCCAGGAAGTACTCCACTGCTGTACCAGTGTCAGGGTGTCGCACCCCTGCCTAGAATAGCCTAGTTAATTCTTTAAATTATCTTTTATCTGTACAATTTTGTAACGCTGCGCCAAACCTTTATTCCATGTCAGAGCCGTCAGCAAGTTGACGTTGACATGTATTTGGAAGAAGAAGAAGAAGATCCATGGTGATCGTGCGCTTCTTTCTACCTGCTATCAGAGACCACCATCACGTAATAGAATCTCTCTGCTGCTATGAGCAGGCAAGCTCAGCTGCTCTCCTTTAAGGTGCTTCAGTACAGGGTGGCGCCACTAGTCTATTTTAAATCGGCTGCAGATCCGTGTTGGCGCTTCTACTGCGGAAAAGCAAGGGCTCGTTTTTTCAACCTTTACCACATTCATGCCTGTGAGCTCAAACATTGACCTTGTTATTTTAGGCATTCCCCTGTGATTAGAGTTATTTCAAAACTATTCAAAAGTGAACTGTTGGTGGAAGACCAATTGACCACTGGATAAGATTCTCAGTAAGCACTAAGCTGTACTTTCGTTGGGTTGATGAAGAGTAAATTATATGTGTCAAAACCCTTCAAGCCAAAAGTTGAACTAAATACAAGTATACATTATTGTTCATTTGTTCAGATGACGAAATAAAGATGTTACATTTCCGCAATCTTTGTATTTATGTTTTATGTTTTTTATTTCCGCACACGAATTTACTCTTGTATAGGTCCCTTTTTGTACCCGATCCCCAATATTTTGAATCATATCTTCCCTTATTCTCCGATTGAATTGATCTTAACGCATCCATGCTTGGAATTGGCTCTTTTGTGTGAACCCATCCTCCCAAAGGCGATCCATTCCATCAGGTTATCCTCACCGGGATGTCATATTTGTTCCATTATATCGAACAAACCCCTCAGTGATGAATATCAAAGTTCTCGCTGGCCATATCCAACCACTGGCGGTCGCTGATGCAGGAAAAAGACCGTCTGCTGTTTTGGATGAGGTCAAGGTCACAGAAGACTGACGACTCGCACTTCCCCGCTAGACGTCACTAGCAGCGGGAGAGAACTTTTCATGAGAAGTAGGAGACCGTGTACCACATGGGTGTCACATTGCCTCGTGAACACTACAGTATGGAATGGTGAACCTCTCTTATTCCACCCAGTTGGATTGAATTTATTTATGAATATTATAATTAGATATATAGATAAACTTTACTTCCAATGTATCATTAAATGTTAAATTCCGTGGATGTATAGCATAGCCACAATGACAATACTATTAGGAATGGGCATTTACACTCTTGCTAAATATCTCACGCAAGTCAAAGGAGGTGAACTATATAATAATAATAATAATAATAATAATAATGATAATAATAATAATAATAATAATAATAGTAATAATAATAATAATGATAAAAATAACAAAAATAACAGTAATAATATCAATAGTAATAATAATAATAATAATAATAATAATAATAATAATAATAATAATAATAATAATAATAATAATAATAATAATGACAAGTGAAAACAAATGCATGATGTTCAATATACTGACCACTCGAGAACGAGTTATGAGAGACATAAAAGGAAATTATTAGCACACACCAAATATATGTTTATTCATTAGCACGTTACTAAATGTTTTTAAAATTTTGATATAGAGAATAGAAAGTTAGACATAGTATTCCGAATAGATATTCTGTATAATTGTGTTATTTGTGTAGTCTGTTTATGTAAGGGATGCAAAAACCTCAGTCATCATTTTGCGGTTCAAGAATGTGCCGCAGGAGGTGGGAATTCGTGCCAAAAGGTGTGCCGGGGAAAAGCGGGAATCATGTCAGAATTCGGCAACACCCCCACTCTGCCCCTGTCCCTTTTCTGCAGCAGGGATGACATCAGATGGTACATGAGTAGTGGGTAAGTATTTTATGGGTATTTAAGCGTCATTGTTTTGCGCTCATTTTCACGGATCCCAGCATCGAGTGTTTACAGGGCTACGCTATGTTTTCTCCATCACTAAACGCAAAGCGTCCTGAGAATGTTCCTCGCGATAAACACTGGCACTGCCCCCCCGCACGGCCGAGCTGCCAAAATACCTCTCTAATTCAAACCAACACAACAGTCGCAACGGGCAGTGGACGGCTAAAAAATGGAGCTGGATTACTTTGTTAACAAACTGAAGAGAGTTTTACTATACACACTCGGCGGGGTGATGCCAAAACCTCCTAAGACGGTCTCTACTTGATCCGTTGTCATGCTATCTCCGTCACGCCGGAAAGTGCGATTCAAAGTAATGCACAACCCTCCCCTTACTAGTAGACTAGGCTCCTTGTCCCCAAAAAGTTGACATCGCCTTTTGTGTTGACCAAGCTGTGTTGTGTAGTACCAGGTGTGGTAGATAGATGGCACCACTATGGCCGGCTACCATCCCTTGACATGACCTCCACAACCATATATAGACTAATAGTCTTACTAGACGAGGATCTAAGATGTTACTTTCTAGTATGTCCGTTCTTCTTTAAGGGTGGGGTTGCGTTTAAACTGAGAGGTAGATTCTATCGCGTTATAGATAAACTTTATTTCAAGTCGGTAATAATTTTACATAGTAAACACAAGCTGCCAGGGCTCTTGGCCGACTACAAAATAGCAATTCAAAATATAACATACATGGTGTAACAGCAATATAAATGATAAGTAGAGGGGAAGTGGAGTAAGTTGGTACACATTATAATTGACAATGAGTAATATCCTAGTCTTTCAGGACATACGTTTATGATTTTGAAGTAAAATAGCAGATACTTCTGCTCGTTTACTGGTATTACTTAAAGCAGCAGAGAGAGCAGGTACAGTTAGTTCCAGACCAGGTTGAGATTAGGTTTTTGAATTCTTTTAGTGATGTTGTTTGTCTCAAGTTGTTAGGTAGGGAGTTCCATTACATACTTTAGGTCAAGTATATCTTATTGATTGCTTTCCAAAGGAGATAGTGTTATATGGAGGTAATATTAGGGAGCGATTCCTTCTAAGGCTGTATTCCGATTCTCTCTCTGTGAAAAGAGAGCTGACATAAGGAGGGCCCCTCCATGGGCAGCTTTGTGGATCTCTGAAGCTAGGGATCTCAGTCTACCTAGATGTAAGCTTTGTAGTTTGCGTTGGTTTTGAGCACAACGTAAAATAGCCTTTTAAAAGTTTTAATAATGTGTTAATGAATTAACATCTGTGTGTGATGTGTACTAAAAATTGGCTTTAATATCTCTCATAACACTTTTTTTTTATAGTGGTCAGTATATTGGATATGCATATGTTTTACTTGTCTGTAATAGGTTTATCCATACTAAGTGAGACTTCCAATAAAGATTATATAATTATTATTTCAATAATAATAATTATTATTTCTATCATTGTTATCACTACTATACTTATAATTATCATTATTATTATTATCATTATTGTTATTATTATTATTATTATTATAATCATTATTGTTATTTGTATTATCATTATTATTATTATTATTATTATTATTATTATTATTATAATTATTATTATTATTATTATTATTATTATTCACTTAACACTTGCATAAATGAAGGTTGTTATAATATTTCATCATCAATTCGCACGTGGATGTTGATAAACTTCTCTCAATTTTTATAAACCACCGATATATATAAGCGGTGTCTTGGTACCATAGTTTTTTCCACTCTACGTTGGATAAAGACGTTTATTTGGTTCCAACACAGAACGTGGGGTTTCGTATTCTAGAGATTCGCATACGAGATAGGACGATTGGAAGAAAATCTGTTTGATACAAAATACGGCCGGTTTGTCGTGGCACGTAGAAACCAATACTGGGTGTATTTACTACGGCAAAGATAAGCAAGCTTTGATTTCCCGATGATTTCCAACTTAAGCACCTTAGCGACGCATCCCTGTTGATGTAGACTAAATGCTTTTATTATTGAATTTCGTGAAAATAGCTGCCCACAAAACATAGAGCAGATGTTTACGTAAATGCGCGTCAGCGAATATACTAGAGCCGACTCGGGTTCCACTGACAAGAGGAGATTTTTTATACTGAATAGAAATGACTGATGATATTAACTTGGTCCTACGTAGCCTGCCTTCCAGACCAGATTTAGTTCTTACCCCTTATGGGTAGATGGCAAAGCGGAGTACTAGAGTGGATGGTTGATAATCCACTGCATGGACAGCCCACATGTGGCCAGCCTCCCAGGCCATATTTAGATATCCTCCCTTGTGGATGGGTGGCACAGTGGGCTAGCCTTTGAATTCTACAGGCTGTTATATGTATTTTTCTGTTATCAAGCACCAAATATTCTAGGTGACAATAGTGGTCAATTTAGTTTTCACTTATCTCACCAGGATTCAGTTTGAATAAGACCTAAAATCTCTAGAGATAGGAGGATCACGTGGCGCCATCTATCTACAATACCTGATACTACACCACACTGCTTGGTCAGCACAGAAGGGGATGTCGATTTTGGGGACTAGTATTAACCTAGTCTAGTGGTACACTGACAGCTAGAGTGGATGGTCGATAATCAACTACATGGACCGCTCCCCCAATAAGACAAGCATATGAACTAAATGACCAAATAAAAGGCCACATGTCGTTATGTAGGTGGGAACATTGATTTATAAATTTAATATCAAGTGAAATTCAGAAAAGACCTAGGTCTTACAGCCAATGTTGATGAAATACTGCAGGCAAATGCATAGTTAGGAAATATCTAAGAAGTAGTAATCAGAACATTACCAACAACTCTCCTTCAAATATGTTTCGAAGTAATTCTCAATTCTCAAGTTATGATCAAAAACACAATGCATAATCAATGGTCTTACCAAACAA
Organism: Maea johnstoni; assembly: GCA_963942565.1. Lineage (NCBI taxonomy): Eukaryota > Metazoa > Annelida > Polychaeta > Spionida > Magelonidae > Maea > Maea johnstoni. Next base: position 37,567,676 of record OZ012694.1, on the reverse strand, counting down.
ACTTGGATACGGCAATCTTCATTTTCGGATTAAAGGAATAAATAAAATAAAACAAGTCGAAGTTGTACAATCTTTTGTTGTTTTATTATATAGACATTTATAGTAATGAATCACTTAAGAATTCCTCGAATATTTTCACCACGTATCTGATTACCTATCTATACGACATTATAAAAGGGCCATTGCGCCCCTTATCGGTGACAAGTACCCTACGCTAACAATGGCGGTTTACACATCTCTTTAGACTATTGTCACCTACACAGATAGCCTGCTATGGCGCCCACAAACATTGCCTAGCCTAGACATAGCCTGTATTTACACAATATATGATATGGCGCTATATAACGATCCATATCACACCTCTTCAGATGAGACGGGATTCCTGCTCCTACTGTTTATGATGAGTGGCGACTGCGGTAAATTGAGTCATCCAACAGAAGCAATCTCCATCCTTTGGGTGAGAATAGGCGAACATTGATAAACATACTAATTCATATTTGGCATACTTCGTAACGCACCACTGGTCGGTCCTAACTGTACAAAAGCGCGTCACAAAATAAGAAATGGACATACTTGTATAACTATCTTCGAGCTTCATGTAATGGCAACAGGTGCTACCCTACATATGCCAAAATGAAGTACGGGATAATGAATTTCGGACCAGAATTCGTTTTAACAACAGTTTGGAGTTAATTTCTAGCCAGAATGAAATAGAAGTTGTATTTTAGATTGAAAATGCCGCTTCTCTATACAGATCCACTATTAACATTCCCAAATCCAAGTAGAGGCGGAGAAAGGGATCATTTTTTACAATCTTTGGTATCAGTTTACGTATATCATGAAATGGGATAAGAATTTTAGATAAGTTATTGTGAAAAGTTATGATGCTGAGGCATGAGAAAAATATAGTACGTTGGAGAATACCTTGAAACCTTGCCTATACCCGCAGCTGAAACAAGTAACGCCAATAATAGGTGTTTCGTGACCGATTCTCTTTTTCTAATGAATTACTCTTGCTGTCATGACTTATTATGAAGGTACTCATCATTTCCCTTTATAATCTGTGCGTTTAACCTTTGATCTGATCCAGTACGTCATAGATAAATACTTTTAAAAAGATTTTAACCCACTCATATTTTTGAAAATATAGCGTTAATTTGCAAACTATTTGAAGGAGACTTTCAGATAAAGTTTTAATGAACAGCTCTCCATCAACTATTGTGTAACCATTGCTTTAGTAAGAGAGATCTTCCCAAAATAGCCAGGTGGTTTTGGATGCTACAGGCATGAATGTATGTATGTATATTTATTGACTATGCCCAAGGCATAAAAGTAAAATGAATGGGGTAACGAAAGTTCCCGCCGAAAGCATCTGCTGTCCAAAACGTATCATCAACAAGGAGGAACAACTAGAGAGAAGCCAAATCCGACATCAAAGGAAATATTCGGTGACAGTGTTAGAGTATAACTCGAATCATTCTGACAATTATCTATGCAATAGAACCATCGCGTATAACACACATAATTCGGAAGCGCAGTATATGTTGAGCATCGTAGAATACGGAAAACGGCAACATATAACTAGATCCGAAGGATGCTACTTGAACGAATGCTACAATTGTAAAGAGTCATCTCAAGTGTATCCATTAGTAGTTCACATCACTTATGATTACTTTCATTACTTTCCTAGGTAGCATTCCTTGAATCATACTCGTTCATATTTATTTTGATAATCTAAAGTTTTTTCTCAGACTACTCAAGAATAAGTATAACTTAAAAGCGTCAGAATCCCCCCCCCCCCCCCCTCTCCCAGGTATTCTCCCAATCAAAAACAGTCAGCTTCTCTATGAGAGGGATATCCATCATATTGTCAAGGAGGGGACCTTTCTCTATCCCCTTCAATAGTATCCGGTCGATCCGTCTCAGCGCTATTTCTAGTGGCCAGCACCTCAAGTTCTCTCTTTGTCTTTCGCTTCCGGCGGAAGTTGCCATTGTCAAACATCTTTTCGCAATTAGGATCAATCGTCCAGTAATTCCCCTTTCCCGGATCGTCGTCGGAGCGGGGGATTTTTTTGAAACAATCGTTGAGAGAAAGATTGTGCCGGATTGAATTTTGCCAACCCGTTTTGCTTTTCTTGTAGAAAGGGAAGTTCTCTGCGACGAACTGGTAAATTCCACTGAGTGTCAGTTTCTTCTGAGCCGCGCTCTGGAGGGACATGGCTATGAGTGCAGAGTAGGAGTATGGCGGGCGCATCAACCTAAAAATACACAAGGTAAACCAAGATATATCTAACAGTATTGCGATGAAATAAGGCTTGTGCTTAAGTTGTCATTGACTTTGGGTTTGGCGGTGGTTTTCTCATGGAAGGATGGATTCCTATATGGTTAATTAAAGCCAATATAACCTTATCATGACAGGAAAAAGTGACGATAAACGAAAATTTGAATCTAAATCTAGGGGGAAAGAATGGGAAAAATTGACTTCTCTAAGTTTAATACTTCCATAAGATAAACATGTTGTGACCCAATGAAATATGTTTATACAATATACTTATGTATCGAGTAATTCCTTTTTTTTCTTTCCTTTTAATTGCTGTTCCTCTACACATTCTCTCTACTTTCTTTTTCAATTCTCCTTATTGTGCTAATTATTTCTGCTTCCTATATTTTTAATTTTTCGCATTCTTTTTCTTCTTCTACCACATGTATTCTATTTACTTCTGCGTCCTGTATTTTGCTTTGTTTGCTCACAGCTTCATTGTTTCTATTTGTGTATCCTCTATTTTTCTTTATTAAATTATCTATATCCTTATTGTATCCATTTCTGCATCCTGAATATTCACCCTTTATAATTTCTCTCCCTCTTATTTTGATTTCATTTCTCTTTGTGCATCTCATATTTTAGAATAATCTTTACATCGATCTCCTGTGTTATGTTTATTTTTGCACCATTTTTATTCATGCTCTTGATCTATCTCTTTTACAGATATCTGTTGCGTCATATATATCATATTTAAACTAGAGAAACCAGTGCTGTGCACCGTGGCCATCTAGTCGAAATAAATACAGACCCCAAAAGGTAGGCGGATGTGTGTGGAAACCTCATAGAGACCATTTAATAAGTTAAAAACAACATCATGTAGATGTAAACCTTTTGCCAGGAAGGGACAGGGTGTGGCAATGCCTCCAATACACTCATACATGTAGCGCCGTAAACGGACATTAACATTTTCGAAAAGCCTTCCTACTAAAGCTTGTCATAGTATTGTACTTTATTGACTTGTTCATAGCAAACAAAAATAGACATATATAAAAGAAGTGTTAATCAGAGACCAGCGGCCATCTCTTCCTCATATGGAAAATGATCGCATGCTTTAATTATCATTTAGGTTTGAAAGGTGTCATAAAGCCAGACAATATTTATTAGGCATGAATAGGTAAATGTGTCGAAGCAAGAGTGTTCAAATTGGTAGTTCCAGTGAGTTACAATGTATGAAAAGTTGCCGAAGCTTTCTGCGACAATCAAAAAGTAGAAAGTCTAAGAAAAAATAGTTGAATCTCTGTCTAAGAATAAAAAATCTAGAAAACGCAAAAAGTATGAACAACTTCAGGCTAGAACAAAAAAAAGAAAAAAGAGTTGCATGGACCGGGAATCGAACCCGGGCCTCCCGCGTGGCAGGCGAGAATTCTACCACTGAACCATCCATGCTTACATGCTGCATAAAGGCGAAATTATCGAGCAGGCTAAACTGCCAGAATCGTTCCAACTTCATTTGCCCCGAGAAAAAAATAATACTACAACCTGACTACAAAAAAGAATCAAATGAATAGATAGATATATGAGATGTGCTCAACCCTTTCTAGTGTGTACTAGGAGACATCGCAGATGTGTAACGAAAGGAGCGATGAATCGTGAAATCAACGGGGTCTGTCTGACGTGGCACTTAGTTCAGCCTCAACCACGAGTGAAATATGCAGTAAGCGGCGCATGTAAAGACACCCGAGGGTTAGCACTGCGCTTAGTTCATCCTTTGCGATATGGCTAGCAGAAGTGTTCTTTAATCCCCATTTATGACTATTGAATTTTTTTTCAATATTCATAAATGAATTTTCAATACTTATTATGAATAATGAGAAAAGAATTATACTAATATCTATGTAAGGTCAAAGTTGACAAAAAGAGCATTTTCTGATATTATTATTAATAAATAATTTATCAATATTAATAAACGATTTTCTAATATTGATAAATGATTTATTAATATTAATAAAATATTTATTAATATTAAGAAATCATTTTCTAATATTGATATATGCTCTGTATTTCTTAAAGCTATCAATAAATGATTTCTTAATATAAAAAAATGATTTCTTAATATTAATAAATCATTTATTAATATTTATAAATATTTATTGATATTAATAAATCATTTATTAATATTAAGAAATCATTTAATAATATTAAGAAATCATTTATTAATATTAGAAAATGCTCTTTTTGTCCACTTTGGCCTTCCATAAATATCAGTAAATGGATTATGAATATTAGAAAATATTTTCATTATTCATAAATAGGGATCAAAAACACTTCTGCTTGTCATTCAGCTAAGGGTACATCTGGAAGCTCATGTCAGACACCCGGGGGGTCTGACTTTGAGCTTAGTCCCCCCCTTAACCAAGTGTTAATCAAATCAAATAACTGGGGGTCGAACTTAACTTGTAAAACAGCAAGTTCATGTCAGACACCCGGGGGTCTGCCTTTGCACTTAGTTCACCCTCAACCAAGTGTTAATCAAATCTGACAAATCAAATAACTGGGGGTCGAACTTAACTTGTAAAACAGTAAGTTCTGCTTGCCATACAGCTAAGGGTACATCTGGAAGCTCATGTCAGACACCCGGGGGTCTGACTTTTTGCTTAGTTAACCCAGAGCCAAGTGTTAATCAAATCAAATAACTGGGGGTCGAACTTAACTTGTAAAACGGTAAGTACACGTCAGACACCCGGGGGTCTGACTTTTTGCTTTTTACACCCTTAGCCAAGTGTTAATCAAATCAAATAACTGGGGGTCGAACTTAACTTGTAAAACGGTAAGTACATGTCAGATACCCGGGGGTCTGACTTTGCGCTAGAGTTTACCCTCAGTCAAGTCACAAAACAGGATGTCAGTATGCTCAGGCCAGACAGACATACCGGGGTTCTGACTTTGCGTTGAGACCACCCTCAACGACGTGTGAATCAGTGAGCCCATGTCAGACACCCGGGGATCTGTCCACGGAAAGAAGCTCCAGCTCAATAAAGGTGTAGAAATGGAAGGGTCTTGAGATCCGTAGCACATGTGTTGCGCACATATTCAGATGGATCTTCAGATCCTTCCAGACCTAATCCAATATGAAATGATCCTTAACGAATTGCAAGAAAAACAAGAAAGAACGAAAAATAGTATACATAAGTTGCTATTTTTCTTTCTTTCTTGTTTTTCAAAGCAATTCAAGGGTCATTTATTATTGGATTATGCCTGGAGATCTCAAAACTCCTCAGTACATGCGGGCAACCTTTCCATTTCTCAGTACACCTGCTTTATTGAGCTGGAGCAGCTTCCTGTGGGTCTGTCAGACTTTCATCCTGAGCCAAGTGTACATTAGCGGCACCCAGCTCTCTCCACGTGCGCTGTATACATGGGCGACGCTTGTTTATTTATGTGAAGTGCTTTGTTTATTATGGACCAAACAACTTTGACCAATGACCACCATATTCACACCACAAGCATCCAGGAAAAGCTTTTGATAGGAAGGATTGATTGGATTACACGTAACCAAAGCGTAACGAACGATACGACTTGCTAGCTTATGTACATTGAAGAGACAGTATATAATATGTATCTTTAAAACACCTGCATTATCAACAGCATTATCGATACATTTTTACATGCAAGTCTCACCGAAAGGACGAAAGTCACAAGCCCACGTTAACTCAGTGAAATCAGAGTATTCGAGCAAATTCACAATTTTCATAACCAATGTTTAAATAAATCCAGCCCAAGAAAATTGGCAGATATTTCTAGACCAGAATTATGCAGCCCGTTAAATGGGCTACATATGCAACTTTTATGCAAAATATAATGAAGCAGCAGCAAGGGAGAAAATCTAAAATTGCACGAACAAGCTATATATATATATATATATATATATATATATATATATATATATATATATATATATATATATATATATATATATATAATATATATATATATATACATATATATATATATATATATATATATATATAATATACGCACACAGACACACACACAAACACACACACACACACATATATATATATATATATATATATACACATATATATACATATATATATATACAGGGCTCAACATATAGCATAGTCCCATCTCCCGGGAGATCTGAATTCCAAAAAAAGCCCTGTCGGGCTACCTAAAGTTGGATTCAGGTAGTCCCGCTGGACTACCTGAATCCTGGGGA
>OZ012694.1:37524065-37553473 GCA_963942565.1 Maea johnstoni | reverse complement strand
TGTTTATTTTTTCCTTATATATAATTTAGGACTGTGCCTCCATGATAGCCATTGCCAAAAAGTATAGAGACAAGGTGTGAGCAACGTCTTAATTGCCCAAAAAGACAACTTAGACTAACTCACAGAAACCAAAAGTCAATGTTTCACATGTTTTGGCGTAGCGGTATCCCCCCCCCCCCCCCCCCCCCCCGAGAACCCGAAAGCTTAAAATTTGCCAAACCTTGCAGACCCACCATCAAATCAACGATCTCCCTTTTAGAAAATTTTGAAACGTTAAATATTAATTTGTCTGCGTTATTTTAGCTTTGAAAAGAGCATTCGTCAGACTTGAATGTTTTCTCGTATGATCAGTCCCTAAAACATGAGCAAATTTTCCATGACATTCAGTTCTTCACGAGAAAGTCATCACATATCTAAACTTAATTCCTTGAAGTTTTGGGAAATGGGGCCTAATGGATAGCTGGTCCACTGATAGCTGCAGTACTACTACTACGACTAGTACTACGAGTACTAGTACTACTAGTACTAGTACTAGTACTAGTACTAGTACTAGTACTACTACTACTACTACTACTACTACTACTACTACTACTACTACTACTACTACTACTACTACTACTACTACTGCTACTACTACTACTACTACTGTAAAAAGTCTTTGGAACTAAATAGTTTATGGTGAAGGGTCTTATATTGTCACAATTGCTACAACTAAGGCCATTAGCCAGGGCAACTTTTAATGCCCCGAGAGCATCAATAGAATGAATAGTTGCTTTCAAATCAAGTTTGTACCGGATGAGAAAACGTCCACCTCTCACGCACCATTGACAATACAAGGGGTGAAAGGTGCAGTTTACGGTAGTTTTTGGTCGACAACCCAACCAAATGAATAAATGAATAATTACATAAATAATGTATAAATAGATAAGTACATAATAAGTACATAATGAATAAATCAATGAAATGAATAAACAAATAGATAATCATATAATTAAGTAAAAGAAAATGATAATACATGATAAATAGATAATAAATCTAATCAACTTCAGAACTTGTCTTTATCTTAATCGCTGATATTTTCTATTTACTCAGTTGCGTACTTTTACAAGAACATAACATGGATGGATACTTTTAACGATACATATCAACTTATATATGAAGAAATACTTATCATTAGCAACAGCATTCTTGTCAGTTATTTATATAGGTTCCACATTTCCACTTCCTTAGATTTGAGCAAGTGCGATATCATCAAGACCGATTCAAGAGCACGGACGAATGACACGCCCATCACGACACTAAAACTTTGGTGGCGACACCTATCGATAAAACGGAAGTTTAATTTTGACGACAACGTGCTCGTCAAAATTTGGCGGGAAACTGCGAAACGTACACGTGGTCGAAGCGCGTAGCGATGAGGCTTTTACTTGAAAGTTACACCTTTCAATAAGAACAGCATTTAAGTATATTTGGTCGTTTTTCAGTGTAAATGTTTTAGCTAACACTTGAACCACTTTCACTATTTTGAATCTTCAACTTGGCAAAACCCAACGATACTGAAGAGCCAACAGGTAAACTGGTATTAAATCCCGACAAAGGTTTTAGATTGTGATAACACTTAGTTTATTGTTTGTTATTGTTTTGTTTTGATAGTTTTACTGGTCACACAAGTGATTTCAATCTACCATTAGCGTACCTTTTAACCTATTCATGGTGCAGCCAAGGACAAACTTGCTTTTTATTAACTCCCAACGTTAGCATTTATTTCCAACTCTGCCCTTTCTAAAAACATTTTAAAAAGGGGTGCCCATTTCAATTGTGTTAATTTCCTGGGAAATATTTAGCCCACCCTGAAAATCTCTCTCCCCCCCCCCCGCCAACCCATATTCAGGATATTTCCCAAGAAAATTTTATCCACTGGGGAATATTTTCTGAAGAAGTTAATTCACACACAAGTGATATATTGCCAAGAAATTCTACCCCTATGGAGTAAAACTTCTAAGATAATTTCAACACATTAAAATCTAAGCATTTTGCACACAGAATTTTCAATTTTGGTTTCCTTTAGTCAAAATCTAACAGAAAAATGTAGAGCAGGGTAATAGACAAAAAGTGGTCTAAAGAGAAGTTACATATTTAGTTCCTCTGTTCGCAACCAGGGGCGCCTCAAATAAGCAAGTGTGTCTTTGAGTTCCTATATTCTATAAAATATTTTACCTGGAAGCAAAAAATATGATATGACAAATATTTTGCTGAATAAAAAAAAAATCTGAATCATGAAATATTTTGCTTGATATCAAAAATCTTTGACTGCAGGAAAACATTTTTGATGATAATATTTTCCTGATTGAAAGATTTTCTTACACATGAATTTTTTTTCTCCTATCACTATTTGCCACATATATTAAATAAAATCTCTATAAATGCCATTTTCTTTTATTTAGGTCTGATGACACAAGTTAGTCCCAAGATGACAGAATACAGAAAAACTCGACTGGAAAAACTCAAAAATGATGGAGAGGGATCACAGGTAAAACAACAGCCCCAAAAAAAGTCTGGTCTGGATGTTCGGATAGCTTATAATGAAATATTTAACGAGAGGTTTACTTTCAAATTTCTTCTTGCTAGTATGACAGACTGGTTGCTTCCAGATACTGCTGGTTCTGCAACTCTTTGCCAGTCCCGCCACTTAATGCATGACCCCAAAAAAGAGTCCCTGCCAGTCCCTCGGAAGGGCTATTATTAAGATGTGTCTTTCTTAGGCGTACATTCGCCAGACTGTTCTGATGGACTGACAGGAAAGTAGACCTGATTTAACCCATTAATGCCTGCTGATCTCCTTGACAAGGCTCATCTGGACCTACCATACGTATTGGAATATTTAAAGAATTAATCATAAAGTCACTACATACTTGAAGCCATTGAAGGAGAGTTGTCGACTCGATTTTGATCAACATTTCTCCTTCAGATGTTTTCAGAAACTTCCTTTTGTTATGCAGATATCACCGTAATAGTTTGGTGCTGGGCACTGCTGGGTGTCTGTAGCCCTGGGCTCCCTTGAACTCTCATGTGGCTCCCTCAAATTTTTGCAAGGAGCCCAAAGATGTACTGTTTGATATGTACACAACACCTTCATGTTCAAGCTTATGAATATGCAATTGGGCTCCCTGGAAAAAATAATAATTTCAAGCCCTGGAATGGTAGGAGATATATGGATAGCATATTTTTTGAAAATGTTTTACTGATCTAAGTTTGCTGATCCAAATTGGTGTCACGGTCTCTTCAAAAAATTTTTTAATAGTTTCCCAATATCCTATTGAGGAGTTATTTTCCAAGATGCCAAACCATGTAAACACTCCAGATGCAAATAGATAAAGATAATTGTTATTTTGTTACTGATTTATACTCCTTCAAGTATAAATCCATATAAGGCCTAAAAAAAAGTTGTTTGTTTCCTGTAACCCTACCCTAACAAGTTTTTATTCAAAAAAATCCCTACCCTTAATTTTTTTCCGCCCTCCCAACTCCCAATCAACGTAAAACATGCATAAAACGCACATTTTTGACTAAAAAAATAATAAAAAAATAATATTTTACTGACCTACCTACCCTAATTTTTTTCAGACCGTTACAGGAAACAATAAAAATCTTTTTTTAGGCCTAAAACCAAGAGTCCCATGACCAATGTCGCCAAGATGAAGATAGTGGAACCTCTATTGGTGGCTGTATAGGGCGAAGAGGGTTGAAAATGTCCTTGGTTTTGAGTCTTTTGAAGTGAAGAATTCATTTGTCTTCTTCAAGTATCCTCCTGTTATTTTATAATAAAGTAAAAAGCTTTTTACATTTTGAACATGAATTGGTATTCATTACTAATACTTGGTATCTATATCTTTATATGGTAACAGTTATGACTGAAATGTCAAGAAATGTTTTCACTATTTCGGATTTCAGAGATTATTAACAGCAGTTTATTTCATTAACCATGTAGTATGAATAACGTTTTCTACCTAAGAGTGCAATTCTGTGGGTTTTTTCCAATGATCAGTATCGGAATTTGACGTTGGTAATCTATCAATTTTATCAGTAGTTGTAGAGACACAAAGACATAAGAGAATGATTGATCAAATATACTGAATGGAAATTCCAACAAAATACTCACGTTCCATAGGTTGCGTTCCATAGCAAAACTGTTTTTGCTGGGTTTGTGCCAATATGAGGCTTGTTTCTCTCACTCTCTGGAAAAAATAATTTGGTTGCTTACTTGCTTTCATTTAAAACTTAAAATTAAAGTGAAATCCTAAATCCTGTATCCTCATCTGAAAGTTATGTTATCTGTGTTAATCTTTATACAGGATTTTTGTTATTGTGCTTAACTTTATTGTAAATTATTCTGATAAGTATCATCATCTATCTAAAAGTACCGTATTCGTCCAAATAAGCGCATGTGCAGTTAGTAAGTTAGTAAAAAATTTAGCCGCACCCATGCGCGGTGATTGTCGTGGCAACAATCAGAGTCCTAGCCTTGATTCTAGGCTAGAGATAAATAATCTGCATCTTCCTCAGGGGTTGAAATTAGGGGATGCTGAGAGCCCAGGGCTCCCTTGAATTCTCCTGCGGCTCCCTTAAATTTCTGCAGGGAGCCCAAAGATGTACTGGTTTCTTTACAAAACACCTTTAGATGGCTTTTGAAGATACAATTGGGCTCCTCGGAAAAAAAACTTAATTTCGAGCCCTGTCCCTGTACAACTCTTTACCTCTCTCTAGATTATAACTTTTATGGAGAATCTCTAAATATGAATAAGTAAAAATTTTTATGAACCAAAAATAGAAGAAAACATTTAAATTAATTTCACACCTGCAATCAAGAGTATGATGATGATACACAGGGGTACAACCATCAATAGTAAGATGGCGATCTTGACGAGACATTCCATGCTGATCTTGTCACTTATTGATCCTCGAGAGGGCGCCACAGTATTCCAAGCGGTGCAGTGCTCGTACAGGTACATAATCTGGTCATCAGATTCACAGCGGCGAACAGTGCTTAGCATCTGTAAAACAGTTAAACCCATGCCTTAAGAAATTGTCATCTCGATTTTGACAATAAAATTGGTAAATTTAAAACCATTTCACGAACCATGATAATTTGAAGGAGAGATATCTGTTGTGTTCTGAGTATAATCTATCCTTCAAAGATTTTCCTAACTTGCCTTTTGCCTGAAAGACAACAGGAATTGCCAGGCTATCCATGGCTGCTAGGAACATGAATGGTTAAAGTCCTGGGAAAAAGATGTATTACTGCTTGGATTAATGAATTGGAAAATGGTTTCAGGACTCGAGGAGAGTTGTAAGTTAGTGTCTACTTAGCATTTCTTCCAATGTTTTTTGGAAAATTTCTTTTTAAGAGATATCAACATCATAATCAGGCAGCTCTGGCGCTAGCTTTATACATTTATGGCTAAATTCTCTGACTTAGCTGGTTTATCAATCCCCATGATATAAGTTTTTTCATCTGCAGTTCTCACTCAAGTAGACTGAGGTTTTATGTAAAGGTTAGATGAACTTCATAAGTATGAACATATATAGATAATAATCAAAATAAATTCATGTGTATAGTTTCCCTCGTAAAGTATTGTCTAGAGCTATGATTATCTTCAATTAACAACTAAGAATTTTTTGTTCAAATAATCAAATTTACAAAAAAAGATTCCATCAAATATTTTCCTGGGATTCTTAGTTCAAAGTGAAAACACTTTAAGAGTTAAAGAATTATTATTATCTTTTAAGAATAACTGAAAAAAAGCACATTCACAATTTCTTTGGAGGAGGTTTGTTAATTAGGAAAATCCTTCTTCAAATGTTTTCGATAAGATACTTTGTTCAAAGAGAAATTAGCAAGAGGAAACATAGTTTAAGCCTTTAGTATGCAGTACAGATGTGAAAGACACTTCAGTAATCATAGAGTTTCTAAATACATTCATATGGTCTATTGGATTTTATAGAGTAGCTTCATTATAGAACAGATTCATACCTTAACTTGAGCCATGCTTCATCCAGATCATAATATGTTCAATTTGATGATATTGTGAGTTATGTTTTCTGATGTATCGATTTATTGGACCATATAGATAAAACAGATATATATGATATGATTTTCAGATGCAGTCATTATGCTGTCATAGGTACTAGTGAGTGCTGTATACATAACTGATTTGTTGGATATAATCAACTAATACTTGGCCCTTGGACTTTATGTCATAGAGCATCAATAAAAGTAATATTTAAAGTTGATGAACAGAAGGGATCTTCTTAAGCCTTTTTGATTAGTCAATCAACTTCCGTCTTTTGATGAGCAGAATGTGGACCTGCCCCTATGGCCAAGTGGTCTAAGGCGGTGACGCTGACTGCTCTGTCTTTCACCACTACCTGGGCTTAAATCCAGCTTCAGGTATGTTAGGAAATTACCAGTGACTTGGGGTTAGGTGGTAGTTTTTTCCCACTACTAAACAAGTGGCTTGTTCCAATTAAGCCTGACTATGACAGATAAAGCGATGATAAACACAATTCCAAATTGTAAACTAAGTGTATTACGAAATTCACAGGTTCATCATTTCATTATCCCCACATCCAAAGGTAACAGGAAATCAAGTTTTTCTTCTTTGCAACTGAGCATACTTAAACCCTTTAATGCCTAGAGTTCCCCTTTTCTTTTGGATTAGTGATACTTTTGAAGTACCTTAGGAATAAAGAATAAATCACAAAAGGGTAGTTGTTGATTGAACTTAATCTCCCTTAAATATCCATCAAAAATTTGGTAAGAGAAATACCATTGAAATAGTCAGGATGATTTTGGGTGCTAGGCATGCTTGGGTTACTTTATCATGTTTAGTTGATGATAGGTCCCACAGCCGCAATATGGCAGGAAAAGTGACAATAGTCAAAATTCCAAAAATTCAAACAGCCGAAAGCTACAAGCAATTCTTTCTGGACCAAAAAGAATATTTGAGTTGGAATTCCCGACTAGATATTGGGATTGGAAGTTCCAAAGGAAATGCATTTTTATTGATCTGCAGTCAAGGGCTAAACATATATGTTACTGGGTACTTTGAGCTAGTCCCTGCATTTTTCACCACCTTACCATAGTCTGGGCTACTAGGGCTTGTTCTATTGCTAGACCCTGTGTTGGTAAGATAAAACTATTTTAACCACATTTAAAAGGTATGCATTTGCATATTTAATCATGTATTAACTATTGTATTTTGTAGTTGACTCTGTCCACCAGGGGCAGCACCGTCTATCCGGGACGGACAGAATCAGTCATGGATCGTGTGGGGTCCTTCCTCGGAATGTCAGATGACCCCGATAATATCAAAGAATGGAAAGAGAGATTTGTTCAAAATGTCAAGGTGAGAGTAGGTCAGAATATGTCATAATCTGGGGTTGGTTGCTCTCTGGTTGACTGCACTCAATTATAATTGCTTTTAGTGACTCAAAAAGGTCTGATTATTTTGGTAATATCTTCCCTACAAAAGCATATTTTAAATGAACATTTGAAGAAGTGTAATGTATTAATCCAGTTTACATCTCTTCAAAAATTTAATAAAATTGGGAGTTTGAAGAGCAGATAAAAAGTTTAGGGAGGACTTTTTTATAATAAAAAAACTTATTAAGGTAGGGTTACAGGAAACTAACAACTTTTTTAGCCCTTATTTGGTAAAGTGAGAGCTTTTATCATGTGTGACAATCCTATCTGTTATAATACAGTATTTCCATCAAAAAAAGCAACAGCAAAGATGTATATGGGTACTTTCTGAGGTAACATTACTTTCACTACACAAAATATTTTCTTTGGACCCTGTTTTAATTTAATCCTTCCAATGCTAAGGCTACTTTCATTCAAAGCACAATGATGCAAGGATGTTTGAAAACCATCTAAACCCTGACATATTGGTATTCATTGGAAAGATCTCGCTGCGTATACTTTCAGATGAGTGCCCATATGTCAGGGTTTCAGTTGTTTTTCAGGGTTTTTGGCAGCACTTTGTATTAATGTTATTTCTATATGTGATCTGTAATACTAGTATCTGTTACTTTCTCAGTCTAGATCGAGGACGACGTCTGTACCTGGACGGAAAGAGACTGCCATGAGATGTCTACAAGATGCTTCTTCTCAAGCAACACTCGCTTTGGGGAATATCTACGCTGACTTACAAGAAGACACGACTCCCAGGAACTCTCGCCAAAATGTTGGAGAAGATTCACTGTCCACCGGTAAGGCCTTTATAGTGCTATGTTTTTGATTTTAACCTTCCCAATGCTTTGATTTTGATTTTCCAATGCAAAGATTTTTGAAAAACATCTAAACCCTGTCATGTTGGTATTCATTGGATAGCTCTCACCGAGTACTCTCAGATGAGTACCCATGTCAGGTTTCAGTCATTTCTTTAGGTTTTGTGCTTGAGGCATGTGACAAAGTTACAAGTGACTTGGAGGCAGATACTAATAAAGCGTCCTCTGTTAGTTCCATGCTTGTCACCATTATGAGCTTGTAACTGGTAGAATGAGTGGCAAATAATAACTTTTCAAACTACAAAATCCAATTTGTGAGACCTATACCTTCCTAGTATGGTATAAAATTGGTAAATTGGTAAATTTGGGGTACAAAACTGAAAAGAAAAAACATGCCTAATGTTTTCAAACGGAGCCCCTATTCTTAATTATGAACCCAGAACCATCAAATTTCATGCTTTCAAAAAGAACAATATGGAGGGAAGGATAAAACCTTTTTTTCTGATTTGGCTCTGTTCAAATTTTACGACCATTTTTTTAAAACTTTATTTTTGATCCCTTCAAAGGAAATTCTTTGTTCAATATATATTTTTGGGGGAATTTTTGTCAGAAATGAGAAAAAGGTGTATTTTTCAACTTCTGCAATACTCTTAGCTGTTTATATTCATAATTTCAAGGAAATCTGTTATTACCTATTGTAAAATTGTAGTAATTACCTATTGTAACATTTTTAGAGTGTCTATTTTTCAAGGAAGACCACAATTTATTCAAAAAACTGTAGACATATTTACTTATTGGGGTAAATAATTATTTTTATAAATATTTATTACATTATCCTCATGCTATATCATGGAATCTTTTTAGATGAATACATATTCAGTCATTTTTTCTAAATGGACATTTCTGTATATTCCACACAGTGAAATTTGGACAACCTTATGTGTTATTTTTGAGGGTTTGGGTGCCCATGCAGACACCTGCTGCTGGCTTGAAGACCTCGATTTACATGATATTGTAACTTGCAGATGAGGACTCAGACTCAGAAGAAGTGCTAACTGTGTCATCTCCTGAAGATCAGTCAGGTATGGCTTATGGCAGAGGTGATGAGGAGGAGGATGAGGAAGCCATGGATGAGATGCTATTTGGGTGCGGTGCCACAGAATTCAAGAGAGACAAAACTCCAAGGAGGACTGGTGTCCACTTCGCTCAGACTGCCAGCGATGGGAAAAACCTCTCTAGATACAAGGTACACTGTGCATGAAACCTCTCAATTTAAACAGAACTGCTGTGTTATATAGTTGCATTATTGAGGCATAAAAATATGCAACAAAAAAGAGTTTTACTAATGGTTTAACTGATTATTGTACAGCAGCTACCAAAACATGCTATATTGCAGGACCATTTTCCTGTGCTCTAGGCTTCATGTATGTGCAGGGCTCGACGCTTACAGTGAACTGCTGGCCCCAGGCCAGTAAAAATTCATAAAAAGCGGTTTGGGCCAGTACAAAAGACCTCAACTTGTTCAACAGGGCCAGTAAACATTTGCTAGGTGTTAGCATAATTTACTATCTGGCCATGGGTTCATTGAATTGTGTTTCTTTTTAGGACTATATTGCAGGAGAGCATGCCACGGAGCGTGCTGAGAGCCCAGGAGGGAATCTGTCCCACACCATCTCTGAGCCTGAAATACGAGTGCGACAACGAAGCATGAGGACAGGTGGCGCTGCAGTAGCCTTCGCTCCAGTAGTTTCAGTGAGTGATCCTGCCATGAATGATAATAATGATAATGATAATAATAGTGATAATGATAATAATAATAATGATAATAATAACAATAATAATAATAGCAATAACAATAATAATAATAACAATAATAATAATGATAGTAATAATAATAATGATAATAAAAAAATAATAACAATATTGATAATAATAATGATAACAATAATAATTATTATAATAATAATGATATGATGATAATAATAATATTAATGACAATAATAATAATAATAATGATAATGATAATAATGATGACAATGATAATCTTTATTTAAAGAGAACTCAGTCCAATTGTGAGGATTTTCCTTGAGGTCCTCTGGCATGTTTACAAGTAGCCTGAGGGCCCCAGGGTTTCAAGGTAGTAGAGTACATTCCTTTTAGGTATTATCAATGAATTCCTATTCGACCCATTCAACCTTCTAGTAGGTAAAAAAAATCAGAATTTTATGTTGATATGTCGTTGAGAAAAGATCTTCTGGGGAGACACTTGGAGGAGATTTGTTGAATACTCTTCAAACTAAAGATGGCGAAATCTCAAACAGTGTTTATTATAATCTCTATTTACTGCCAGTTGCAATGTAAAGCTAGGATGATGTAAATGTTTTAAATGGCTTTCATGTCTGAAATTAATTGCCCCTCTCTGGAAATGTTTATTTCTCTACCCCTTGCAGACATCAGATATAAGCTTTTCAGCATCATATGTACTTGTATTAAGTAAGCAATTGCTTTTTTAAGTAAAAGAAAAAATTGACTTTAAAATCTTTACAATCCAAAAACCTTTTAAATAGCATATTTTCAAGGAGTATTTTTGTATTGACTTTTTGTAAAGATTTCTTTTTAGATTATCTTCAGAAATGCTGATGAAAGCAGTTTGGGAAAAGTAATTTGTATGGAACATATTGATATTGGTAATATATCAAAAAGATGATGAATCCCTCTTTTTTTTCAGGTGACTGAGTTTTACAATGTTGATGAGAAGGGTGGCTTGCTGAAGCAGCTTAGGAGTAAGAAGATGAAGGCCAGTGACGGAGCGCCCCCTAGTGGCAGTGCTTCTATGACAACCAACACTGCTCCCTCCAAGTCCATTCTCAAGCAACCAGCCACCTCCATTCACACACTCTATGAGGTGAGTACCACAGTGTAATCTACATACAGTAATTACTGTAGAATAGGAAATTAATCCGAGTGGTTTATTCTGCCAAACATTTCCGAGTGGGTCAGTTCGGTATAATGAAAGTCAGATGTATTATACCTGTCAGTAGTACAATACTTCAATATTGGCTTTTCAGAATAAAAAATCTCGGAAAAATCCAAAATCACAAATTTGGTTAATTTGCACCTTGGTTGATGTACAGAATTTGGCATCAAAAACAAATATCAAAGACCCTGTGTATCTTAAGAGTAATATGGTTGTCATTCTAAAATCTCTGACAATTATTTGGGACATAGACCTTTAATAAAATAACTAGTGGAAAGGGTTTAGCCCAGGCTTTGTCATCAAAATAAAATTCTGAGCCTTCTTAAATGTTAACTTGACATTTGTAAACATATCATGTTCGTGCTAGAATATTCTGAACATAAGATTACAATTTGGAACTTTGTTTTATCGTCAATTTTTCACAATATGACAGCTAAGTTGAGACTAACCAGTTGTAAGTGGTTGGGAAACCGAGAAACCTCCGGAAAGTCAAAGCCTATTTTAGGTCACTGGCAACTTTCTCACATGACGGGGGTCAAGCCTGGGCAGGGGTGAGAGACAGCAAGCAGTCAGTGGCAATGCCTTAGATCACTTGGCCATCAGGGCCAGCCCCATAAGGCTACCAATAATTTTGAATGTACAGTTTGGTGCTGATGAATTTTTTTTTACTTTTTAATTAAGCTTTTTATCATTTGTTCAAAACCCTTTTTAACTGGTGATCATCATTATTGTTATCATAGAGATGATGATAAAGAGTGTCAACAGCACTTACTTTGTTTTGTGCTTGGTAACAGGGTGATAATGGTGTTGATGGTTAGGATGATGATGAGAATGAGGATGATGAGAATGATACTGCAACAACATTTTGTAGTAGAACTGCTATGAATGTCAAAAGGTATATGGTAACCTTGATTGTGATAATGAAGATAAAGAGAACTTTTAACAATCCATCCCCATGATATAGAAAATGATGTTAAAGCTAAGGCGATGCTCAATGCATTCTTTTTTTTCAGAATACAGACTCGGAACCAGAGGAAACCTATGTCTACCGAGCTGAAGCATTTGCCCAATACCAGCAATATGTTGAGGTACTTAAGTATTGATGTGTGTTGCACTTTGATAATGGATTATTTGAATCATTCCCCTTTGAGATTATTTGGAGTCACAAGCAATACTGTTCTTATAATAAATTATGCACTTTGATGTCTTGTTTTACTTACGCATACTAGAGGTCTTTAATAGTTGGTCCTAATATAATATAAATGCATTTCAGGTGAAAACTTTTTTTTATTCTTGGAAGTTGGCAATTTTCTACACTGATGAATATTGTACAGTATTTGAATGAGTTGAATAGGTAAAAGCAATTTTCACCCATGCTTTCAAAAAAGGCTCCATCTGCTTGATGTTTTATATCTTACTTCAGCCCTTCTCTACTCAGAAAATCTTTGTAGAGTCTGATTTGACAAAATACATTGAAACATGAACACATTAATAATACTGCTTGGGCTGCCCCCTTTGCCAATAGGTCTAATGCACAGTGCTTCAACAGTTTGCTTTTTCTCATTGCTGAAAAAGGTCAGGGAAAATATCCAGCAAACATTTAGCGTGCCTAGGGTTTGTGAGTGTTTTCCCTGTGTACTTCACTGGATTGTCATGAATTAGTCCTGATATATTGCAAAAAATGAGATAAATTTTTGCTTCTTTTCATTTAATTTTTTTCAATCCCAAAATTTATTTTTGAAGGATATACTCTTGGAAATTGATTCCATAAAATAGTCAACCTAAAACGGCAGGTATTTATTTTTGGCTGCAACACGCATGAATTTTCTGATGCTGTTTTCTAACGGTTCTGTGAAGATCTTTGATGGTCCTAGCTGATAATCCTTTGTGTATGTTCTCTGTAAGTTATGGATATCAGTTTAACAGTCCTAGCTGATCCTGTTTACAGTAATAATACTGTACGTTACTGTAGATGGAGACGAGGCAGCGGTGCAGGGAGCTGTACCTGAAGAAGCAGCACGCCGTGCAGGAGCTGATTCTTCAGGTTACTGTATGTTACTGTATGTTACCTGTAGATGGAGACGAGGCAGCGTTGCAGGGAGCTGTACCTGAAGAAGCAGCACGCCGTGCAGGAGCTGCTGGAGCAGCAGGAACACCTGGAGGAGGCTCTCGAGATGGCCAGAGGTAATTTTAACAATTATGCCTGTTTCCCAGGCGACATTATAGTATTGCTGATTTAATAGCACTCTCAACTTAAAAAGTTTGTTAGTGAATGGCAAACTGCCTTAACCCATGACTAATATGACTGATCTCTAAATGATCCCCCATTTGTTATTGTACTGGGGGAGTAGAATTCCATTTACTGTAGAATAGGAAATGAATCCGAGGTGCATATTAACTGAATTTGTGATTTTGGAGTTTTCCGAGATTTTTTATTCCAAAAAGCCAATATTGAAAGTTGATATTCTAATGACAGGAATAATACATCCTACTTTCATTATAGCAAACTGAGCCCACTCGGAAAAGTTTGGCAGAATATATACCACTCAGATTAATTTTCCATTTCTACTGTATTCTAATTGAATCATATGACTATTTCCAGGTTACTATTGTGAGCCGTCTGGGAGTCTCGCTGATTCGTGGAGGAGAAAAGTGAAGGAGATGAAGGAATGGCGACCCAGGGGCCACAAGGGCATGAGTCGTGTGGACATCCGCGGACAACTGGAAGAGCTACACGAGTTCTTTCCTTTCTTCATCTTAATCATTTCTATGGTAAGGATAACCAATTCATACCTGGAGATCTAGAAAAATGGAATCATAATACTTTTAAAAATAATTTCAGAAAGAAACATACATTCAAAAGATATTTGAAGAAGAGTTCCAGGTGGGATTCTGTTCAACATTTCCCTTTAATTATTTACTTAAGGATGACTGAAAAGATATAAGCAAAATAGTGACAGTGTTTCAGGGCACTACGGGCATTACATTGTTAACCTCTGTCCATCAGGGCTCTATACAGAAGAATAGCCCTGCCCCCCCTCTCCCCCGATAATAACAACAACAACAACAACAAAAATAATGATAATAATGATAATACTAATGATAATAATAATCTTTTGTTGACTATAAGAATAAAATAAGGTCATGATAATATAGAACAGGTTGCAATACAAACAGAGAATAAAGAGATAATAATTATCTTTTATTGACTATAAGAATACAATAAGGTCATGATAATATAGAACAGGTTACAAAACAAACAAACAAAGAATAAAGAGAGTATGTAACTTAAGAAACTTTAAAGACCTCAAAAGATCAAAATTTGATCCTACTAACAATACTGCTCCTACTAACAACAATAATAGTAATGAAAATAAGGTTAATTGGCGATACAAGTGCAAGATATACTAGAATTGATAACGAGAATTTCAGAAGCTACTATGAATAGAAATAATTCTGTTTTACCTTCATAAGGGGTACTTCTTTTTTTCAGATCCATATTATTGTATTCATTGTGCAGTGTATGCTGAGTCCTATAGCCCCTATAGCCCTTCAGCCGAAAGTAGAGCTACGTCCTGGTATCAAAACCTTCCTAGGAACAGAAACCATCGACCACTGGATCCTCCCTAACATCTGGATTGGTGCCTTTCCTCAGCGACTTATACGTGAGTCACACAAATACCATTTTACTCATTTAGCATGTTGATCATGCGATCCTCCCTAACATCTGGATTGGTTCCTATCCTCAACAACTTATACGGGAGTCACACAAATACCAATCAAACCATTCATGTTTCTGGCTGCTAAAACATCCTGCTAATTGCTCTGAATTACAACAGCAGATCACATGTATGATACTTTTAAAAAGGGTAAATTTCCCATGTGAGCTGCTTGCTTTGTTCACATAGTTATTCATATGTAAAAGGTTTTCAAAATTACCTATGCATTATTTATTGATTTTCACATCAAAATAATAATAAAAAATCCATATGATATGTGAAATTTACAACCATGAATTAAAGTGATTCTTGTTTGAATAAATGTCAATATTTTGTTTATTCTATTCTTGCTTTACTTTATCGCAGAGCTGGGTGCTTTGTTTGCTCCATGCATGAGAAATGATTACCAGATCAATCTGTTGTACACCCAGCAAGGCTTCAGTGCTGCTAGGCCTCTTGGCTGCTGTGAGGTAGCAGTAAGAAACACAGCGGGGACCACCACAGAAACAGAGTGCCAGGAGCTCTCTAATGGTAAACCCCTCGAAGAAGTTTTCTTGGGCGGTTCATGTATCAACTTGACTTTTTGAAGATTCATTAAAAAAAATCATGTAAATTCATGAAAATCCCTCAACATTAAATTGGGATGACAAACTTTGATGAGCTTTAAGGTCCTTCAAAATTCATCAACAAATTCTACGAAAATCCTTAAAACATGAGGATATTTGATGATCAATGGTCCATTAAACTCATTTAAAGACATAATATTTTTTGATGGACTTCAATAAATAGTGATTCATCACACAGATATTTCAAACCAGTCCCTTTTAACAGGTGACCTCTAGAGCAGGAACTGTTTTGTAGGTGTAGGATTCTGGCGCTCGGGAGTGACATGTGAGGAGCGCACGGTCGGGCAGACCTACGTTGCCCACATCCTTCGGCCCTGCTGTGTGGGCTTCATGGGACAGTGCCGGCTCATCACTCATGAACACTGCGTCTTCCTCAAGGGAACATTCCACCAGGACGGTGCTGAGCATTGCAGACAGGTATGTGTCTTGTACTGGGCCTAAAAAAATGTTTGTTTTCTGTAAAAAATAGGGTAGGTAGGTAGGTTAAAAAAATTGGAGGATAATATTTTTTTTCTCTTTTCTCAAAAAAATGTGTTTTATGCATTTTTTTATGTTGATTGGGATTTGGAAGGACAGAAACAACTTAAGGGTAGGGATTTCTTAGAGTAAAAACTTGCTAGGATCAGGTTACGGGAAACAAACAACTTTTTTCTGTATTGTATTGCACAAAACAGAATTTCAGGTTCAATATACTATATTTGATTTTTTTCAACAGCTGCATAATCATGTGTATATCAAGTACTTTCATATCTTTTTTCTTTAATTGTGCTGAATCTTTTAATTAGACTTATACTTCACTTACCACCAAATTGATCATGTGTCAACTGGGCTATTTGTCATTTTTAGCTTTTTTGGTAAAACTTTATTTGTGTTTAAGGCCACACCAAGTTAATTGTTCGTCTTACGGATTTTTTGGTAAAAAAATTCTTCGTCAGACTCAAAAATAAATAAAGATAAATTGGGAATCTGAATTTTTTTTTTCTCAAAACGGCAAATCGAAGTTGCCGCATCCGTAAGACGAATAATCAACTTGGTGTGGCCTAATCAGCAAAAAATCAAACAGTGAAAATCAGTTGCAAAATTATGTAGGATATTTGGACAAAACAGAAAACATGAAAAATGACATTAATCTCTGTGCATGATCATTTTGATGATGAATAATATATGAAAGCCATGCCCTCTAATGGCCGGGTACCAGTACAATTTATGTTACTATCATGGTGCCATACATTTCAAATAGCTATTATTCTATGCTTATATTGGGAGGTGAATTGTTTTTTAGAGACTATTCTACCATCATGGCGTCCTACATCTTACACTAGTACTCTTTCCTTATATTACAGGTGAACTGTTTGTCAGAAACATGTGGTATGGGGGGTCTAGTGGCAGACCCTGACTACCCATATAAACCTCAGAGTGCAAACCAATGGTGGAGGTTGCCCCTCTCTCTGTTCTACCACCATGGCGTCCTGCATCTCCTCCTGGTCCTAGCCATACAGCTCTACCTCGGGACGCGTATAGAGGCACTCGCTGGTTGGCTCCGTATGGCCCTCATATACCTCATCAGTGGAATCATGGGTTTATTGGTAAGTACTGGATATTGACAAGGACACAAAAAGTGCTAGCCCGACCAGCTGGCAAAGAAATGCTCAAAAGCCATTAGCATGGTACCCCCCTGAGTCTTATAGTCCTGCAGAATTCTTACTTATACCTGAAGTACAAGAACTTGAATAATTAACTAGGAAAGGCTTTCTAAAGAAAAGATAATATATTGTTCTTAAAGTGCTAACAAAAAGTTATCCAATCATGACCTTACCAGTAATATATTTTTATCCTTTGATTAAAAATGTAAAATAACCATATTTTATGTTTTGAGGAGATGGCTAGTAAAAGATTCCAGTGGAATATTTTGATTTACCATATTCCTCCAATTAAGCGCACAGACCCCAAATGACTGCACCCCTCATTTTCTTCTGAAAAATGTTGGAAGGGGCATGCCAGCAGACATTAGCTTCTGGCCTTCTGAACCCTGTTGTGATCTGCCTCTAAGCTAATTTTCTCCAGTACTTGAACACTTCGCGCAATCAGTCCTCGGCATGATAGGGGTGCAGCTAAATGGAAGATTGCCAATACCCCTTCTAGCATTTTTTTTCCTAACTCAGAGGTGGAATACGGTATATTTAGACCTGATTGTGAGGTATAAAGGTATTTCTCTTAGCCTCAATTACCTTCACCTCCCTTCAAATGAGGTAAAAATGTATCTTAAATATACCCCTAATGCACATGCTATAACATTGGTTTTACCTCATTCCCTCATTGCTGTTGTTTTCAGGCTGGGGCTGTGTTTAATCCATACATCCCCCATGTAGGGGCGGGCGGGGCGTCGTTTGGCCTGCTGGGCGTGGTTCTCATCGAGCTCTTCCAGGCGTGGAAGATTGTCAAGCACCCTGTCCTGGAGCTCCTCAAGATCATGTGCATCACCACCCTCCTCCTTCTCTCTGGCACCGTCCCGTATGTGGACAACACGACACACATCGCAGGCTTCCTCCTGGGCGTGCTCGGCGGAGTCATCTTCCTGCCCTACATCACGTTCGGGCGCTGGGACGGGGCCTGGAAGAAGGTCATCATCGTCATCGCCGTCCCGTGTGCGCTCTTCTTCGTCTTCATGCTCTTCCAGGGCTTCTACAAGGTGCAGTACCTAGAGGCCTGCTCCAGCTGTAAATACTTCAACTGCGTGCCATACACCGACCTCATGTGCAAGATCAGCAAGCTCATTTAGACATACAAACGATGCTTTTTTGAGGTGCCCCTGGTGGCCAGTGGTGGAACTATAACCAGAGCTTCTACAAGGTGCAGTACCTAGAGGCCTGCTCCAGCTGTAAATACTTCAACTGCATGACCTGGTGGCGATTGGTGGAACTAAAACACTCAACTTGTCTTTGAACAGTTCAATGTATATATATATATATATATATATATATATATATATATATATATATGTATATATATATATATATATATATATATATATATATATATATATATATTTATATTGTCTCTGTACTTAATGGATTCAAATAAATGTGTCATAAAGATTTACAGCGCCAGAAGTTGTTTCAGAATGATAATTATTACCTCTCTGACTGCTATTCTAGTTATCACTTTGACTAGCTAGTGATTACTTGTTAAAGAAATATGTGTCCAAGATTAAATTTTACTTACTGTAGATTTGGATAATTTGCCTAAGTCGAATTGACGAACTAGCCTTTACCAGAATTTTCCAGAATCTTAATTTACCGATCATGATCACATTGATACTTTTTACATGAGGACAAAGGACAGAGCAGAACATCTACTTGGATTTAAGTTATACCATAATGTATCTTTTTATCTATTGGGTCTAGCCATATACAGAGTAAGGGACAGGGTGGACATCTGGTTTGCCCATTAATTTGCTGATCTAAGCTTTTAACAATTTTCCAAATCATATATTAGCGATCACTTATGATCAGTAAATGCCAGCATATCAGAAACATTAGTTACATAACAGGATCTACAGTACCATCCCACTGGCAACTTTCATACATGCCGTAAATGGAACTTGC
This sequence comes from Maea johnstoni, assembly GCA_963942565.1. Classification (NCBI taxonomy): domain Eukaryota; kingdom Metazoa; phylum Annelida; class Polychaeta; order Spionida; family Magelonidae; genus Maea; species Maea johnstoni. The sequence goes on along the minus strand of OZ012694.1, from coordinate 37,534,257 downwards.
CTTCATAACCTTGTGCTGTGGTAGGGTGAGGAAATAAAACTGAAATAAAGTCCCTTTATTTTAATCAGGTCTTTCTCTACAAATTTGAACCCAGTGTGCCCTTGTGAAGAAAGACTGGAGCTTATTGTTGTGAATAGAAGTAAGGAAAAAGAAGGGGCTCATTGAAAATTCTTAGGATATTTTATTATACTACAAAATGTACAAAAGTTGATGCACCACATCTTACACAATGAAACAGAACAACCCCCCCCCCCTCAAAATAAATCAACTGTAACACGTTGATTTCAAATCATATTGGAAATTATTGAAAGGTGATAATATGTTGATTGCATTTATATTTCTCCTGGGAAATTATGCGAAAGATGCTTTCTTGAGACAACCACAAAAGTGAAAGCCTATTTGAGGTTGTATAGGAATAGTGTTAACCAAATCGTGAGTAGATAGCAACATCAGCAACATCGGTGATACTTTTATACTTCAAAAGAATAACTTCAGAATTAAAGGTTACTGACTTAAATATTTGAAGGACACTTTTTGGTAAATTCTGAAGAACATTTCTCTATCAAATATTTTCCTGACTGTGCTTTTACCTACAAAATGTCATCAAAATTGTCCTGCAGCTTTTGGCCGCTGTGAGCATTAATGAGTAAAGGGTGTGAGGATGGTAACACACCCAAAATAAACCATCTCCTAGTTTAGCACTCCTGTCCCCTTTTTAAAAAATATTATCCAGTCCCTGTGGTCTTTGTGTTTTTACTACAGGTTCTTTTTAACTTCACTGCTTGAGCTCACCTGGATAGAACCACAGTTTATATGTTCAAATGTTTTACCTCAAATGACATTCTCAATCAATAAAGAGTACTTTGAATTTCAAATACAATGCATGTCAGGCTAGGATACCTGGATGGAAAATTTGGAATTCCTGCAAGATGATACCTTACAGCACATGATTTTGGCTGAAATTTTTCTTGAGGAAGTAGGCCAACAACAGCAAGTGACCCAAGTAGTCCCCCATGTGCATGCGTGACTTACTTAATCAACGTGTGGTTTCTTAATTATCAACTTCCACATTTGCAAAGAATCTGTTTCCTTAACTATTAAACGCTTAATTAATAGACAAATAAGTCCAACTAGAATGAAAATAACCATCTGAATTTAATGTGCCACTGCAAAGTATTTCTTTCCTTTACAAACACTTAATAAATAGTGGACAAATAAGTCCAACTAGAAAGAAAATAACCATCTCAATTTAATGCACCACTGTACTCAAATAACAAATAATATTTGTTCATCCACTCCCATACTGAATATGGCCCGCCACTGTGTAACATACAAATCAAGGGTATAAATACCATGTTGAAACGAGACCATTTTGATAACTATAACTGATTTCCCTTCCAATCAAACATAAACTTATTCTGCCTAATATCGAAACGAGCTTCGTTTCTCTATAAATGCTATAAAGGAAATAGTTATAAAATAACCTTTTGTTCATATAGACTGTAAGAATAATAGAAAGAGAATTTAACTATGTATTCTAAGTGAGTTTGTAGAAGATACTATCTTTGTAGTAGATACTTTATGGAAATCCTCTCCAATGCACCTAAAACTTAAGTGGGTTTTTCTACCCAGCAACAACACAAAAACATGTATTGTTGAAAAAAATAAAACAAGATTTAACTCAAACATCAGGACGCTTAATTCACCTGACAAAATGGTACATTTTACTCTCTGAATTAGTTAACTGTACAGACAACTGGACCTAACTAACTCATACCATGGTGATTAAGTACATGTCAAAGACTTTCATACAAAAACACAACATACTTTCAACACACGTAATGCACTTTAACTATTGACCATGAGTATTATTTCCCGGAAAACCACCATTTCACCTTCCTCAATTCTATGAGGGAAATAACTAAAAGCACAACCCAGCAGCCTATACCATTGGGAACTCATGAAACCTTCAAGTGTGAAAATACCACCTCAGATATCAGATTTTGAGTGAGTATTATCACTTCCAATCTTTAGGGAAAGAATATTATTTACTAGGTATAAGATCCTCAAAATGTCCATAGTGAAGTCTCGTTGAACAGAAAACTAACCAGACCAAAATATAATTATTAGATTTTAAATCATTGGGTATTAACTTTCTATTTAACGCAGAAAAAGCTTTACAAATGAACTTACCAGTCCTTACCTTAAGTCTAATCTCAGCCTCTTCCAAATGAGACACACACAAACACGATATGGCTTTAACTAAGAATGCAGCAGATCCAGAAAATAGGTTTCCAAACTGATCATTACTCCCGGGGATCCCCTATCTTTGTTCACTTTTCACTCTTTATTCTGAGAACAGAATTATCATCAATGGCTTCGGCGCCAAAATTATATCACGAAGTTCATTTTGGTAACTTTTAAAATAGAGGCATTTAAATGAACTATTAAATAACCTAGGAAACAATCAAACCATCTCATGAGCACACCTTCCCATGTATTAAGACTCGCAATGTAATCCCAGATCAGGTATGCTGTCTAGTTTAGCTGTTGGTAAAGGCAACTTTTCAATTGTCCTGGTAGTGCCTATTTTACCCATTCACACCTTAGTGTACACATGGTCTTAAATACATACGGAAACACCCTAAATATGAGGAAATATTTTAAGAAATAATTAACTGAAATCTTTTGTTTGAGTTCTGTTTAGCAGCCCCACTTCAAATATCATTTCTCTATTTGAAGGACTGTGTTCTCAGCTGTCAGATGATATGCACACTCCGGATGCAAATGTTCAAGCATGTTTCACTGTAACCCTTTTCTTTTTCGGTCGTGCATCCATTAAGTGTTGCCCCCAAATAAAGCTGTATTTCTGTAAGTCCTGCTATGGGTAAGATGTTCTTAAGAACATTTCCACAGATCGTCCTATTGACATCTTTTTTATATTCCTAGATCCTGGTTTTGAGGATCTTAATTATGCTTCCGCAGTAAGTCCTTTTAGCGTCTTCCACGCTTGCTAGGCGGTTGAAGAGAGCGCATGCCCCTCAGTTCCTTGGGCGGCAATGGTGGGGAGGGTGACCGCGGCCTGCGAAGGCGTCTCATTGGTGGAGAGGGAGGCCGGTTGCTGGCGAGTCTACGCGTCCTGGGAGGGGAGGGGGGAGCGGCGTGAGATCGCCTCTCCCTGAGAGAGGGGGGAGAAGGGGGTCGCCTCCTGTCGCGAGGGACTGGGGAGTTTCTCTCCCGGGCCAGTTCTCGGTGGCGCCTTGTGACCGGTGGAGAGGGGGGTTCCGGCAATGGAGATGCAGGGGTCTCTGGTGGGGATTGTGGAGGTGGAGGGGTACAGGGGCGTAAACGTGGGCTGTCTTTCAGGGCGGGGCTCTTCTCCTCGGACAGTTCACCATCTTCAGGGGTCACCTCCCTCTCTGGGTGTTGAGGGGGAGTCTTGGGAGAAGGGGGTCTGAGTGGGGGAGAAGGGGGTCTGAGTGAGGGAGAGGGGGGTCTGAGAGGGGGAGAAGGGGGGCGCTGTGCAGGTGGGGATAGGGGGCGCATGGCAGGTGGAGAGGAAGGGCGTGGGCAAGGGGGAGAAGGGGGGCATGTAGGGGGAGAAGGGGGTCTGGCAACAGCAGGAGGGGGTGAGAGAGGTCGGCTTCGAGGGGGCGATAAAGGTTGCTGGGGAGAGGGGGAATGTGGGGGAGAGTGAGGGGCTGCCATAGGGGGAGAAGGGGGTCTTGCAGGAGGGGGTGAGCGGGGGCGAACTGGAGAGGGGGAGGGGGGTCGTCGAAGAGGAAGTGGTGGCGGTGGAGACCTTGGGGGCCTGGGTCTACCCTCGTAGCTGCTTCCCGGTGACTTAGGAAGTGACCTCGATCTTTCATGTGAAGGCGACCTCCCAGGTACCCTGTCGTAACTTGTGGGAGACTGTGACCTGCGATCCGGTATGCTGCCTGGTGACAAATCACGTAATTTACCAGTCATTTCAGGGGGGATATCCCGTGGAGAGTCTCTCAATCTCCCGGGAAACCTCTCTTTCCCAACAAGACCGTGCCGCTCCGAGGAATCCGACTGACTGTTATCTGGGGACGAGGATGAATGACCTCCAATTGACCTTGACCTAGATCTTTCATCTCTCTCTTGGGAAAGTGATCGAGGCCCGGCGTCGTAATCTCGATACCGGTCTGGCCGGTTCATTGCCATACGGTCCTTGCCCGGCCCACGAGGAAGGTAGCCTTTGTGGGGTGAGTGAGGTCCAACTCTATGGGTGACAGAAAAGCATTCATTGCATTTGCAATTAACGGAAACTCACATGTTGTGATAACAATATGACTATCATTTTTCATAATGTCTAAATTACTCAAACGCTATATCTAAAATGTTAGTGTAAAATTCTAAACAGCAGGGCTCAATTTATTCATGCTTGTTGCGCCCAAAAACATCCTACTACTTTGGAGTATTTTAAAGCATTTTAGAGATTTACAGCAGCTAGTATGCATACTGCCAATTTCAAAACTGCTCAGGCAGCTAATTATTTGTAAATTCCTCCAATCAGTATCAGAGTCAACTACTTGTGTTCTATGAAAGGATCCCAGCAAGGCAATTTGTTTGAGCAATTTTCGTTTCCTCAGAGTGGATGACAATAAGATATACAGTGTCAGTATGTGACAATAGTATAAGGATAAATATACATCAGAAGCTAGTAGTGCTCAGACGATTAACTGGTAACTCGATTAAATGTCTGTGGGGAAGCCAGACCAACTCCTTTGACAGACATTTGACAAAATGGATCATGCTCACATGTTTTAAACGTTTTTGTCTCTGAACGTACTCTGCAAACATATACTAACCTTCCTCTTCCCACCCCTGGACCTCCCGCGGCCCGTTTGGCGGCGTCACTGAACAGACACGAGTTGAGGGCCTGCGAGCGCCGCGCTGCCTCACCAAAGTTCACGTTGCACACATCCTTGCTGCGCTTCTCAGCCAGGCCAAAGTCAACCTGAAAATATACACACAAAAAATCAACCAGGGAACTTAGATTATACAAAAACTCAACTCCTCATATTGAGCATACATAAACAATCATCATCATTACATTGTTAATGTGTATCAATGCTAATACAAATGATTTCCAAAAGTGTATTTTTCTTGCCTAACTTTTAGTTATTGTAAGTGATCAATATTACATGGCTTGCAACGTTTTCCTGCTTGACAATTGTTCTTGAAGTAACTGACTGCACAGAAAGCATACACAAAGAAAGGCTGCTCTGAAAAGACTCTGAGAAGGTTTCGTCTTCAAATAACCATGTACTGTATTCGCCCGATTAAGCGCACGGTGCGGGTAGAGGTGTGGAAAGTTTTCTGTAGAAGGGATGTTGGCAATCATCCGTTTTACCGCAACCCTCAATGATTGCCGGTCAGAGCGTATTAGCCGTTATTGCACCTTTGCGCTCTCGCTGTTCAGTTTGCTTAGACATTTGCTGCATGTGAAAAGATCGTTAATTGGTCAATAGTACAATCATGCGACAGTGAGAGCGCGAAGGAACTGCTGAAATGGCGGAATTCAGTGCTGGTTTGCAGACACGGCAAGAGGAAAGGTATGTGATTTTGCTTTTCTTACTACTTCTGGGGGGAAGTTTTTCATGACAATTGCGCTAGCCATTCCCCCTCTAACCGTGAAAAATAGGGGGGGGGGGGGGGGGGGGGGGGGGGGGTGCACTTATTTGGGACTGTGCTCTTAATCGGGCTAATACGGTACACTAAAGATAACACAAATATTTTACTATAATTTTGAAAAGCATACAGATCAACTTCAGTTATTCAATCATTTATCATTGATTAAATCCATTTTCAAACAGCATAAATTCACATTTGTGCCCTACAATCAAGATTTTGAGTTACAAGACATGTTTGAAATTAGGTTGCATTTACATGTTAAAAATAAAGGATGCATGCATGCAAGATGTTTTCTCTTAACTAGATTAGCGTCATTTTGTTTCCAAAGTTAGCACAACTACCCATTAACACCCAGAGCACACACACAGTTTGAAAACCCAAAGTAACTGGTCTATTTGAAATTTGGATTATCATCAATTTGATGCTATATTTAGGCTAAATTGTGACTAGACAGTACTAAAGAGTTCAGAAAACAGGAATTCCTGCCGAAAATTACCAAGATAATCCCAAGTCACTGGCAACGTTTCACTTGCTTCAAAAGAGATACCACCCTGGGCAGTGAATAACTTATCAAAAAGCCTTATCAAATAGCCTTGTATTTGAAAAACACTTGAAGAGGAATTGTTAAACCATCATCTTTTTTTTTTAACATTTCTTAAAATTCTGCATTGTATATCAAGATATTTGTATTTGTTTCAAACCACAAGTATGCTCCACATTTGAATGAGCTAATATCATCATTTTTTTCGGATCCATTTTAACAATAAGAATATCCATAAACCTGCAACAGATTCTGTATCAGCAGTTTCACACTTTCATTTCTTTTCTAAGAAATGTTCTTATTTCTTTTATTGTTTTGTGTGGGATGGTGGGATAGGAAGGAATGCGGCTAAGTCACCACTGAACAATGATTATGAGTGTTATACTAATTTTCATTACTAATACAAATAATTATTCATTACTAATACAAAACTATTTTCATAGTTATAGGATATTTATGAGGGGTTTTCAGCCTTTTTGCCTGCACTATGCTAACTCTGCATTGCACTCAATCTTTTTTTTGTAAGACTATAAGTACACCATGCTATATGTGTTACCTTTTTCTACTGGAATAGCAATTTCTTTAAAATGAAATACTTGTAAAAACAAACCCTCCATCAGTATCAATATATGAAGAGACTTTTTATATTTGATATTGCAGTAACAATATGTATGTACTTGCCCTGAGGCACAAATGGCTTTTGATTTTGACCTGTCCTGCATTATCTTAGCAGTTGTATTATAATGCTCTCCCTCATACAATATTTCTAAAGTAGAAATAAAGTTGAATCTTCATCTAATTGTTACAAAAAACCTTTCCAATAAGAAATATTTGAATGTGTCAGGAGTGTTATTCACAAGAAGAAAGGATTAAAAATTCCCAAGTAACGTAATAATGTTATCCTTAATAAAAACAGAACTTTCCTAAAATAAAGCCCAGTCAATAATGCTGCCAGAATTACATATTTAGAAGATATGAAAAAGAGTTGGAATAACAGATTTTTTTCTTAAAATTTTGCATAGATATAGCTTTTCAACACATTTTTTGGAAGAGAAGGATATAAAACTCAAATGGAGAAGTAATCAGAAAAAATGTGAAATTTGAATATCCCAAGTCCATAATTGTGGATAGGTGCTCTATTGGAAAAACATGTTTTTATCCCAAAAACTATACACCCTGCTGGGAGAATATTTTGTCATGCTTAATGTAGCTTAATGTATTCCTCATGACTAAACCCTTCAGGCAATATATACTTTGCACTGGCTGAATTGTCAAGGGTAGAGGAAAACTTAGTCAAAGAAATTAACTCCATAAGCTACCTCAAGTAGGGTTGCATACCATTAACAGGAAACGGTATGATACCAATACTGGAAAAATGATACCAGTGGTATCGGTATCGCCAACAGTGAAACGTTATTTTTTTTTCCAAACCAGTGCCTTTTAGCACCCGTTCTCAAAGAAAGGATTAAATACTAGTGTTTTTCCAAACGAATCTCCGTACCTGTCGGTACCTGAATAACGGTATGCAACCCTAACCTTAAGACACAAATATCAAGATAATCATGGGCCATGTAAGGGTCAAAGTCAAGGTCATATTATACTCCATCCTCAAGGTCATCATTAAAGCAGATTGTGTACTTTTGTTTCACATGTTTTTTGACAGCACTATTTCTTTCTTATTGAATAAAATGAGCCAATATACCGGTAAGTTTGATTGGGCAGCGCGATTCACATCAGGAATGTCTGTCCAATTCGGCTTCCTTCTCTCCTAGAAGCAAAATAACCTTGTCATCAAACAATTCACCTTCAAACACCTACCTTGCTACTCACAATTCATAATAGATTTGCCATCCAGTTCATTAGAATTCAATATCACATGGTATTCAAACATTTGTAGAGTCATGTGACAGATATAGGCCAACCTGCACTAAGGTATTTACAGTCATTATTCAGAACATGTTTTTTTTACTATGATCAACTATATACACCAGCTCTCTTTTTTAGTGTAAAAAGTCAAATTTGAGTAATAAAACTGAAAAAGAAGTTCTTAACCCTCGTGCTAGTGGTGGCTAATTTTGCCAACACAAAATGATGCAAAAAAGCTGAAAAATGACTGAAACCCTGCAACATGGGTACTCCTCTGAGAGTACTCAGTGAGAGCTATCTAATGAGTACCTACATGACAGCGTTTAGATGTTTTTCAAAAATCTTAGCATCTTTGTGAATTGGACATAAGTAGCCTTACCATTAGAAGGGTTAATCATTATCACTAGCTCGCTTACAATGTTCCACAAAGGATCCAAAATATATTGGGCTAAATCTTAAGTTGTTTTGTGTACTGGAATTTGATAGTTGATCAGTAGCAATACTACCACATCCTGATAGTAAAATATGATCTCGCATGCATAAACTCAAGACTAAAATGAAAATAAACAACATAACTCCATTTGCATACTGCCAAAATAATTCAAAAGGATACAAACTACTAATGCACTACAAATATTATTAAAATAAGAGATGTATTTTCTTTAATATCTAAAGCAAAATAGCAAATAAACTAGTCAGCTAATTAAAGTGGGTACACTGGCACACATGCATTCATAGGAGGTTCATTTAGAAAATCAAAAATGGTGAGGGGTTAGGTGGTGGTTTCCCCCCGGGCACTCCGGTTTCCGCCAGCACTTACAACAGGCTAGTCACGACTTGACCACAATGCGTCGATATTCGGAATTCTAAATTCCCAAAATGGTAAATTCTCAGGGCATGGTTCATTAGGGCACTTGCGAAGGATTAGCTGATGAATACCAACAACCAATATTCACAATATTCAATCCATCACCTAATTTGCTTTTGAAAGACACCCGTGCAAGTTATTAAAGCCTAGTTGATAAATTTCAGCAAAAACAATCAGGAAGTTACCAGCAACTCAAGTTAGGGTTAGGTGGTGGTTTTCTATTTCTGACATCATAACCTAAAACAGCATTGGTGTAAGGATGTTAAGTACCGGAGTAACTAAATCTTAAATATCTCTGAGATTATGTGACGTAGTTGCTTTTTTCGACATGAATTTTCTAATTTCTGGCTAAGACCTTGACAGAAACCCCCAAGTCACTGGCAACTCCTTTACAAGCTTCAAGCCCAATGCTATCAAGCACCAGAGTGTGAGACACAGGAAGTGGCTGTTGCCCACTGCATGATGTTTTATATAGGCCCTTTAATAACAGAAAAATATTGATTTTAATCATGAATAAATTTGCCATGTAACCATTGACACAATTCTAAAATGCACATGGGTGACGCAATGTAGGTGTTGGCAGGTAGCCATTTTTGCCTCACTTTTTCAGACAATAAACATTTTGGATCAGTTTGTAGGTGACAACGGGTCATACCGTTTAAATAATCTTTGGTGAGAGGTTAAACATAGCAATTCTTTGGCAAATTTCAGGGCTGTTCGTGTCTGACAAGGCATGTGCTGCTCCACATAGAAATTAGGTGAGGTGATACCAGTATCTCACTGTACGCTAATAGAAAATAGTACTAGCTATTCAATATGCATCTCTACTCAAACTAAAAATCTACCATGTAAGCTTAACCCTTATGATGCTCGAGGCTAATTTGGCCAATACAAAATGATGCAAAAAAACCTGGAAATTGATAGATCCCCTGCCACATGGGTACTCATCTGAGAGTACTCAGCGAGAGCTATCCAATGAATACCAACATGACAGGAATTACATCGTTTTCAAAATTCTTTGCGTCCTTGTGTGCTTTGTACGAAAGTAGCCTCAGCATTGGAAGGGCTAAGATGCGATTCATAACTACTACTAAAATAACCAGACCACTCACCTCATCCACAACCTTGGGCATAGACCTTTTTGTTCTCTTCGCGGCTTCGCCGAAACTGACTTCCTCTATAGGCCTTCTCTCTCGCTCTCGCTCGTGGGAGGGGCTCGAGGGCGTTGGATCCTCCACGGCTTTTCGAGCCAGGTA
>OZ012694.1:37479437-37521937 GCA_963942565.1 Maea johnstoni | reverse complement strand
CATAATTCAGAAAAAACATGTTTTTACTTTGAAGCTAATGAGAAATGATTGACATATTCAGACTTAAAGAATGTCACATTCTTACCTATGTTTAGGTACAATCCCACTCAATAATCCTATCATGCATAGAGTTTCCCCTAGAAGATGTTATCTCAGTACTGTGATAATTTTGTAGGGGAAAAACACTTTGTTTTGTAGAACACCCTCTGCAGCAGTGTTGTTGCCAGTGTCACTGCATATATATATATATATATATATATATATATATATATATATATATATATATATATATATATATATATATATATATATATATATATATATATATATATATATATATATATATATATATATATATATATATATATATATATATATATATATGTATGTATATATATATATATATATATATATATATATATATATATATATATATATATAATTATATATATATATATATATATATATATATATATATATATATATATATATACTGTAAAGTTCAAAATATTAGCATGCTTAAATTTAGCGAATTGAACCATTTTTCCATGTTAGCGAATCGTAATATTAGCGTCTGAACCATCTCGAAAAGCGCCAACTGGCGACAGATATTCAAACTAGACCTGGTTTGATAAACGGTCAAAAGGTGGCGTTTTATTTTGACGGACGTGCCTTGATCCACGCTGGTGCACATGGCCTCCAAATACAGAAATAATTTGCCCTTTCGAAAGGGGCAAAGTCATGGGTGGAGAGTTTTTTAAATGCATATGTCCAGGCTAAATCTAAGTTTGCTTTTTGCTCTTACCACTAGTTATTTTTGAAAATCACTCCACATTCTTTTTTCTCGATGTTCAGTTCTCTGCCTATAAAGCTAGTACTATAAAGCTAAAAAAAGCCTTTGTTGCATGAAATATTCCCTATTGTAGCTGATCTTTCATAAGTTTTATTTTTTCCAATTTCATTTCACTTTTCTTTTTCATTTTTTTTCTCTATTTCAAGTATCTTTTATCTCTCATTTTAAAATTTCACAAGACCAAATCGATGTTGAATGGGTCAAAATCGTCACACACGTAGCTCCATCTATAGACGATTTTGAAAACTAAAAAATACGGCCAGCGTACCCACATCTATCGATCACCGTTTCTAGTCAAATTTCTGTTGAAAAAAATCGTTGAAAAATGGAACAAATGTTACCGGATCGTAATATTAGCGAATCTGATCCACTCGCTAATGTCGCCAATAATAGTTCCACGCTTATATTTCGAACTTTACAGTATATATATATATATATATGCTTTTCACATGTGTGTGTTTCTTCTCAACTCGTGCGAGAGAAGTTGGTTAACCTATATATATATATATATATATATATATATATATATATACATATGCTTCAGGACAGGTGGATTTCCAAGTTTCAGTGATGCTAGCCACTGTTTTTGTCTGACTTTACCAACAGTAAATATACGAAAACTTACTCTGCTAACCTGTCTTTTTGTACAGCCAATTGCTGCACATGGGCAGGCTGATGGCAATATGCAAAATTCTCCCCTTATGGGATCACTGAGAGAAAAAGGAGGACAGCATCCTATTCTTGAAGTGTATTACTATGATATAAGCTAATACGTACGTGAGGCTTTAGTTCCCCTTTAAACAATGTTCTCCTAAACCTTTTTTATCTTTAGTTTACTCTGTATATCATGGACTGGTGACCTCTGATGTATTTTCAATATCATATAGGACAAATATAAATGTATCATAGCTATCTCAATCAAAGACACGTCTTGTTTTTCCATTGCACTGTCCGTATACATACGTCCTATGTAGAAATGATTGACATTTCTTATTGCACTGTCAGTATACATAGATCTTTAATAGGAGTAGTTGACATATTCAACTCGAGGGAGTGGCACTCTGTCAACTCTGATTAAGTTCATTTACACTTAATAATTGACCCATGAACTGAGTTTCCCGTGTCATCTTAGTGCTGTTATGTTTATGCCTGCACTCTTTGGAGTGAAGATGTACTGTGTACGGTAGGGCGCAGTTCCTGTTCTGTGACGTCAGTTTGCTTCAGTGCCTAGAATAGCTTGGGAACAATATTTACCAAAATTCTTAAACAAAATCTCTTTAAATGTTTGGGTTGCTTTTGAACTGATTTATTTTGGTGACCTCTGATTTATTTCTAAGATGATTTGAGGATGTTTTTCACCTAAGAGAAATTACAAATAGGGGTGTATACCCTGTCTACAAGATATCTTTAGAATACCTTTTCAAATTTTAAAGAATGTTTTTTGATAATATTTGGATGAAATAATCAGATTGTGGTAATATTGGACTTATTTTGGACTTACTTTGAGGGTCTTTTGACATCTCTTTTTGACGTAGGCAGATAGTACATAGGGTTGTAAATGTCCTCACGATATCTCCTTAACCTCTTGATAGAATGTTTTTAAATTTTCAGAAATGCTTTCTTATATTATTTCCCTGAACTTATAAGATTTTGGTTACTTTGCATTTACTTTCAAGGTCAATAGTACAGTGTGGTAATAATAACTACAGAGATATTATTGTATTTAGGGCAAATACTGTATTTTCTTCCTGATTTGTGAATAGTTTTTATTGTTTCCAAAAGGGGGCGCTGGAGGTGGCCAGTATTGTGGAGGGGACTCTGAAGGAGAAAATGCAAACTAAGCCACTACTTCCAAGTCAGATGCGAAGATTCAGGGAAGTTCAACTACCAGACGGTGAGTCGATTTCTGTGTATATTCCCATATATTTTTATGGCTCTGAGTGCCAAACAAGAAGGAGGAGGGTCCTACATTGCTAATATCTTAGATGAATAGAACATGGATTGGTCGCCACAGACCAATTATCATTGGACCCTGTTATAAAGCCCTGGACACAACTAATCTTGCTGAATCTACTCTCAGTGTGACAACACTAGGAGACAAAGACCAATGAGGGCTCCTGTATCGTTTACACTATAGAGTAATTAAGTTGCTCACGCACATGCGCAGAAAGCATCTCTTTGAGTGGTTGTCGTCTCCTAGGGTGGTCTAAATTCCTTGGGTGGTCGAAATTTCTGAGAATTTATGGTGCCCTTTCTGTTTCTCCATGTATTCCTCTGAGCAGCTATCATTTCAGAAAATGAAACTCGTCTAGTTTGTTGGTTCCCCTCTATATTCTAGGTAGCTTCTATAAGTACAGAAAGTGAAACTAGTCTAAGCTATTCTCCCATGTATTCCAGGTGGCTACTATAAGCACAGAAATTGAAACCAGTCTAAGCTGTTCTCCAGTGTATTCCATGTGGCTTCCATAAGTACAGAAAGTGCAACTACTCTAAGCTGTTCTCCCATGTATTCCAGGTGGCTACTGAATGCAGAGAGAATGAAACTAGCCTAAGCTGTTCACCCATATATTCCAGGTGGCTTCTATATACACAGAAAGTGAAACTAGTCTAAGCTGTTCTCCCATATATTCCAGGTGGCTACTATATGCACAGAAAGTGAAACTAGTCTAGGCTATTTCCCCATATATTCCAGGTGTCTGCAATAAGTACAGAAAGTGAAACTAGTATAAGCTATTGTCCCATATATTCCAGGTAGCCGCTATAAGTACAGAAAGTGAAACTAGTCTAAGCTATTCTCCCATATATTCCAGGTAACCGCTATGAGTACAGCAAGTGAAACTAGTCTTAAGCTGTTCTCCCATGTATTTCAGGTGGCTGTTATCTATACAGGAAATGTAATGAAGTCCATAGCAGTTCTGCGCTGGAGATCTACTACCAGTGCTTCATGCAGGAGACGCACAATAACGTGCTGCTGGAACTCTTCTGCCAAATCATCTCCGAGCCCTGCTTCGACATACTACGCACACAAGAACAGCTAGGTAAGAGATATGATATACACAAAAGAGATGCACCTAAAAAAATTGAGTTTAATGGAATTCACAAATAAAATGTTAAAAAGGCTTTTAACTATTTAGCCTATTTCGTGTATTTTGGCCAGAAATTGAGTCTCACTTTACCTTTATTTTATGTCTTTACCCCTTCATGATTGGAGCATATCAAGGAGACCTTGTTACTTTGGGAATATCTGATTGATAAAAGTGGATGGTTAAGTAATAAATACTGATTTGAACCTTACCAGTAACCATTAATTTCAAAATATATTTCCAAAAAACGTGTCAACACTTGCAGATTCAGATGTTTTTTAAGGTATTCAACCAAAGCCCCTTTACAATTCATTATGTTGATTTCCTCTTGCTAATTAATGTTCCTTTGGTTAGTTGTGCTTAAAACTAATGATGGAAGTCTACCTCCCTATTAAAAAAACCCTCATACAAAATGTACCCCTGACACAGAAATCCTGAATTCGCCTTCGTCATGGATGCAGGTGACACTTTATCAAGAGTCGCTTCTAGTATTCCTAGGTTAAAAGGCAATCAGGTAGTGTTTGCCTTCCATTCTTGTTACTGACTTAGATAGATTAAGATTTATTTTTGCGTTGTTTTCAGGCTATATTGCAGTGAGTGGTGTTCGGCGGTCGAATGGGGTCCAGGGATTACGGGTCATAGTGCAGTCGGACAAATCCCCAGCCTATGTAGAAAAGAGAGTAGAAGCTTTCCTACACAAGATGGAGGTGAGTCCTGACACAGTCTGTGTATATCTCTGTTCATTGTTTTATTGCCTGTATTGATTGATTGATTGATTGATTGATTTTATTGACCTCAAAACTAACTCAGTACAGAGTTATAAGTCATTGATATACGACCTTAAAAATATGATTACGAGCAAGAAAAGATTGAAACATGTATACAGAAAGAATATGAATAAAGATTTATATGGACTCTCTGAGTGAAAATATAGCATTTACAAATTTACCAATTGTATTTCAGAGTCATATAGGAGAGATGAGTGAGGAGGTGTTTGCTTGTAGTATATCTGTGTTCATTGTTTTTATTGCCTGTATTGTAGAGTCATATAGGAGATATGAGTGAGGAGGTGTTTAACAAGCATGTTGCAGCGCTGGCAGCCAAGAGACTGGAGTTGCCTAAGAAACTCACCTCCCAGAACATGAAGTTCTGGTCTGAGATTGTCTGCCAACAGTACAACTTTGACAGAGACAATGTAGAAGTGGCACATCTAAAAACACTCACCAAGGACGACATAATGACATTTTACAAGGTAATGCACTAGTGTTTTATTCCATTATTACAAATTACAAAACTGGGAATTTAAAAATCCAGGATAGGCTTAACATTTATTTCTTTTATGTAAATCTCAAGAATAAAGTTAATAGAAACCTTTGCCCTTTAAGTACCTTAACCCTTATGCTGCTGGTGGCTAATTTGGCAAATTCAAAATGATTATTTAAAAACCTGAAAAATATTTGCAACCCCAGTGCATGGGTATTCATCTGAGAGTACTCAGTGAGAGCTATCCAATGAATATCAACATGACATGGTTTAGATGGTTTACAAAAATCTTTGTGTCCTTGTGCTTTGTACAAAAGTAGCCTCAGCATTGGAAGAGTCAAGTGTCACAAAGTCATGCTTACATTTTTCACCAGAAAAAGATAGCTCCAGATGTCCCAAACCACCACTATGTCGTGCTTATTTTTTCTGCTTTATTTCTACTCCAGGAGAAGCTGGCTCCGGATGCCCCAAAGCGCCACAAGGTGAGCTGTCAGGTGTACCCGCAGACGGAGCAGGGCGGAGCTGAGTCCGTCTCCTCAGACGTCATAGATGGTCTTCACCCCACACCCACCCTTCAACAGGTAACGCAACCACTACTAACCTACAATTCACTCTACTGCTGTCAAGAT
Source organism: Maea johnstoni (assembly GCA_963942565.1). Taxonomy (NCBI): domain Eukaryota; kingdom Metazoa; phylum Annelida; class Polychaeta; order Spionida; family Magelonidae; genus Maea; species Maea johnstoni. The sequence goes on along the minus strand of OZ012694.1, from coordinate 37,516,109 downwards.
ATTCAAAGAGGATATGAGATAATGTAAAAGAAATATACAGGTGAACTTGGATATGACGGACCACTGTACGAGAGATTTTTGCATATGACGGACGATATGCTTGGTCCCAGTCCGATGCATATCAAGTATTCGTCATATGCATACGACGGATTTTGCATATGACGGACCAATTTTCCTGGTCCCATTGAGTCCGTCATATCCAAGTTCACCTGTATTACTGTAATTTGTGCAAGTAATCGGCCAGACAAAAAATGATTATTTTTACATATTAAAGGGACTGGTCGGTTTATGAGAAAACTGCTGCTGGTTGCTACTGAGGCCAATACAAAATGATGCAAGAAAACTGGAAAATGACTGAAGCCCTGACACATGGGTATTCATCGGACAATACTCAGCAAGAGCTATCCAATAAATACCAATACAATAGGGTTTATATGGTTTTCAAAAATTGTGCATCCTTGTGCTTTAGACAGCATTGGAAGGGTTCAATAGCCTATTAATCAAGTTGCCCAGGATGATGAAATCCCGCTTGCTTATCCATTTGGTTGGCCCTTGCAGCACCAGAATGAGTGGAATTATATCCAAATGTTCATCAAACCCATTAGGCCTACCTTATAAGGTATTATCAAATCTGTCTACTTATTTTATTATTTTTTGTTTTTCAGCCTATTGAAGTTGAGAACCTGAATGAGTTCAAGCGGGAGCTGGGTCTCTTCCCTCTACCCAAGCCTTTCATCAACCCTAGCCAAGCAGCCAAGTCAAAGCTCTAGCTCAAAGACATACTAGGTCAAAGGTCAAATGCAGCCTCTGCGTCAGAGGTCAATGATTAATTAGGTCAAAGGCAAAATTCAACCTCTGGCTCAGAGGTAGGTCAAAGGCAAAATTCAACCTCTGTCTCAGAGGTTATTGCTTAATTAGGTCAAAGAAAAAATTCAACCTCTGGCTCAGAGGTTATTGCTCAATTAGGTCAAAGGCAAAATTCAGCCTCTGGCTCAGAGGTTATTGCTTAATTAGGTCAAAGGCAAAATTCAACCTCTGGCTCAGAAGTTATTGGTTAATTAGGTCAAAGGCAAAATTCAACCTCTGGCTCAGAGGTCAAGGCATAATTTGGGCAAAGGCAAATTCAAACTCTGGCTCAGAGGGCAATGCTTAATTAGGTCAAAGGCAAATTCAAACTCTGGCTCAGAGGTTATTGCTTAACTAAGACATATCCGAGCCTTCGATCATTTGGCAAATACTGTTAACCTTTCTTGTCCATGTCTTAGGATTTTTCTGCTCTATTCAGAGGTTCATTTATCCCCTTTATTCCTATTAAATGGATAGGCCAAAATGGTCTCACTATTAATGTATGGTAATGTCTTTCTGAAGAAAGGATCTTATTGAAAATATATATAAGAGAGATAGTAATGATAACAAAAATAACAAATTTTCTTATAACATCTTTTCAAACTCTTTCGTGATGGTGCTTCTGTCACAAGCAGTAGCCATTTTATCTATCTCTACTTCTTTGCCCTTGAGAAGCTTCACACGCAAGGCCACATCAGGGAGTACAATGCAGCAGTTGATGACATGCAGTACTCTTTGTCCATGGGGATTTCTGCCACCTTATAGTACATACTGTACACCATGTTTAAATTGCGGCAGTTTGATAAATGTGCAGTTTGCGCACCCCTGGAGGCTGCATTTTTTAAGACCACACTATGTTTGGACATGCGATTCCTGTGTTAGTGTTCTACAACATGTTGACATGATAGCGTGTCATTCAACACCCACCACAAAAATAAAACTGCACATCAAAGGCAGTTGCATTCAGAGCACATTACTATATATGCGCAAAATTAACACGGTATACAGTATAACCTAGAACAGATCTACATATCTCAGGCATGACCTTCATTAGCCTCTAATCAATTGACAATTACATGACCACATCTTCCAGGCAATGTATTTGTGATATTCAATTTATTGCCACTTGCCTATTTATTAGCCACGTCTAGCTGTGGGAATATCATGATCTTCAATTAGGTGATAATAATCTAGCTCTGGAAATAGCATGGCTTTGAATCAGATGATAATGTTTAAGGCCACATTTAGCTGTGGCAATAGCATGACCTTTAATTAGGTGACAATGTTTATGGCCACATCTAGCTGTAAAAATATCATGGTCTTTAATAAGGTGGCAACTTTTATGGCCACATCTAGCTGTAAAAATATCATGGTCTTTAATAAGGTGGCAACTTTAATAGCCACATCTAGCTATGGAAATAGTATGATCTTCAATCAGGTGACACTTTTATGGCCACATCTAGCTATGGGAATAGTACGATCTTCAATCAGGTGACACTTTTATGGCCACATCTAGCTATGGAAATAGTATGATCTTCAATCAGGTGACACTTTTATGGCCACATCTAGCTATGGAAATATTATGATCTTCAATCAGGTGACACTTTTATGGCCACATCTAGCTATGGAAATAGTATGATCTTCAATCAGGTGACACTTTTATGGCCACATCTAGCTATGGGAATAGTATGATCTTCAATCAGGTGAGACTTTTATGGCCACATCTAGCTATGGAAATAGTATGATCTTCAATCAGGTGACACTTTTATGGCCATATCTAGCTATGGAAATAGTATGATCTACAATTAGGTGACACTTTTATGGCCACATCTAGCTGTGGAAATAGTATGATCTTCAATCAGGTGACACTTTTATGGCCACATCTAGCTGTGGAAATAGTATGATCTTCAATCAGGTGACACTTTTATGGCCACATCTAGCTATGGAAATATTATGATCTTCAATCAGGTGACACTTTTATGGCCACATCTAGCTATGGAAATAGTATGATCTTCAATCAGGTGACACTTTTATGGCCACATCTAGCTATGGAAATAGTATGATCTTCAATCAGGTGACACTTTTATGGCCACATCTAGCTATGGGAATAGTATGATCTTCAATCAGGTGACACTTTTATGGCCACATCTAGCTATGGGAATAGTACGATCTTCAATCAGGTGACACTTTTATGGCCACATCTAGCTATGGGAATAGTACGATCTTCAATCAGGTGACACTTTTATGGCCACATCTAGCTATGGAAATATTATGATTTTCAATCAGGTGACACTTTTATGGCCACATCTAGCTATGGGAATAGTACGATCTTTAATAAGGAGGCAACTTTTATGGCCATATCTAGCTATGGAAATAGTATGATCTTCAATCAGGTGACACTTTTATGGCCACATCTAGCTATGGAAATATTATGATTTTCAATCAGGTGACACTTTTATGGCCACATCTAGCTATGGGAATAGTACGATCTTCAATCAGGTGACACTTTTATGGCCACATCTAGCTATGGAAATATTATGATTTTCAATCAGGTGACACTTTTATGGCCACATCTAGCTATGGAAATATTATGACCTTCAATCAGGTGACACTTTTATGGCCACATCTAGCTATGGAAATAGTATGATCTTCAATCAGGTGACACTTTTATGGCCACATCTAGCTATGGAAATAGTATGATCTTCAATCAGGTGACACTTTTATGGCCACATCTAGCTATGGAAATATTATGGTCTTCAATCAGGTGACACTTTTATGGCCACATCTAGCTATGGAAATATTATGACCTTCAATCAGGTGACACTTTTATGGCCACATCTAGCTATGGAAATAGTATGATCTTCAATCAGGTGACACTTTTATGGCCACATCTAGCTATGGAAATAGTATGATCTTCAATCAGGTGACACTTTTATGGCCACATCTAGCTATGGAAATATTATGGTCTTCAATCAGGTGACACTTTTATGGCCACATCTAGCTATGGAAATATTATGACCTTCAATCAGGTGACACTTTTATGGCCACATCTAGCTATGGAAATAGTATGATCTTCAATCAGGTGACACTTTTATGGCCACATCTAGCTATGGAAATAGTATGATCTTCAATCAGGTGACACTTTTATGGCCACATCTAGCTATGGAAATATTATGATCTTCAATTAGGTGACAATGTCTAAGGCCACATCTGGCCGTGGAATATCATGGTCCTCAATTAAGTGACAACTTTATGGCCACATTTAGCCCTGGGAATAGCATGATCTTTAATCAAGTGACACTGTTATGGCCACAACTAACTGCTGTGAGTATATTTTAGCTTCTAACCATATGAAAAGGTTATATCTTGCTTTGACCTATAGTGAAACACTAACTTTATGGTCACATGATGGAGTTGCATTTTAAACTTTTTCTGAGAGTGCTATCATCAAAGTAGGATAACCTGTTATTGTGTGATTGCTATATTACAAGAAGGCTGTAGGTCTCATGATGAGATTGGTCTTACGGGTCACTAGTTTATTGAAATCATCTTCTTGCTTGAAACTGATCGTAAATTATAAAGCCGAGTATGCAAAATCAGTTATGAGTTCTGGAATATCTTATCAAAAGGGCTGTCCAAAACATGTCTATGTATAGCTTGGCTTAAGTGTGAAAGCTGCTAGCAACAATCAATATAGGCCTCAGACATATCAACATTCATTAACCCTTGTGTTGCTGTTGGCTAATTTTGCTGATACAAAATGAGGCAAAAAAAATTTAAAAAATTACTGAAACCCTGGCATATGAGTTCATGACTTGAAAATGCAGCTGTACAGGATGTACAGGCTCTGTGGGGATCCTATAGACTTACTTAGCTGAATGGTTATATTAGCAGGTGCTTAGATACATGTAGATATTTCCTGTCTAGGCACAACAGGTTAGTTAGTGTCTGCCAGTTATTTCTGGATTACTCAGAATCAGGGTTAATGATCAACACAACTGCTTGGCGCCAGCCCTGTCAGTCTGAGAACGCACGCAGTGGTTTGGCATAATGACATGTACTATTTCTGCATATTAATTATACTTTATTATATGACAATCAAATAAGACTAATGAGCCATTCTTGCCTAGAGTTCCCCTGGACAGGTGCAGTCTGCATTGATCGCATTTTACACAATGATTTACTTGGAAATAAGCATGATCTAGCCAGATATTTTGAAGTAATGTATGGACATATATAGCATTTGAGATGACATTTCTACAAATATGTAAGTGTTGAAGTGTTGGTCTGAAAGGTATCATCAAAATAGTACTGCTGTTTTGGGTTGCTGCAGGCATGAATGGGTTAAGGCAGATGATTCTTTATATTCAGAAAAAGCCATGTATTTAAGCACCTACTTTTTTATCATCTGTGTATTTTCATTTAAATGTGATGAACATGATATACAAATTTGAACAAGCATCATTTAGAATATTTCAGTCCCTCACAGTCACTTGACTACACATTAGACTAGGATATAGAAAGTCAATTCAGCCTTAATGGCAAATAAATAACCACATATAATACACACTATGTCAATTACATGACAATTAGCCATAATCTAATTAAAGAAAATACTTATTGTGCACTAAATATATATGGGATGTTGTTTTGTATCTTATGAGGAGAAAGATCAGCTTTGTTTGTGAGCATTGCAGCTTTATAAGAGTAGTTCTAATGTAACCCTATGACCATACACCTGGTGGCGGGAAGGAGAACTAACTAAAGGTTCTTTTGGAACAGCCCACAACATGAATCCTCTGATTTCAATCTAGTGCCCAAAAATGCCCTGACTATATGGGAAATATCTTTACGACCAGAGCATTTTACTAAATCTACCTAAATATCTAAAAAAAGAAAGCTAGATTTGAGCCTAGTCATTAACTTTCCTTCAAATGATTGAGGAATTCCTGTTTGATTCCAAAGATATTTACAAAAGCACCTTTCAGACAGCATTTGTCAGGAAGATCTGGGATGAATGGAATATGGATTCAAATGTTGAGGGTTATGGTTCAAACGCACACAATATGCTGTACAAGTATGCTCAAATTCTCAACTGAATGTCTGGCCTGCCAACCTTATGTGGCTCTTACTAGAAATTATTTAAAACACCACTACTGGCAACACAACTCACACTTTGCTTCAATGTATAGTAACCCTTTATACCTAGAGCATATATGGTCTGATGTGTAGGAAAGTATCTTGATCCTTAAGTAATATTCCTGAGAAATGTTTGACTGAAAGCTGGTGTTAATGATGGGTTAAATAATCCTTCAAACATTTTTCAAATATTACTCAATATTATGAATTATGGTCAAGTTGTCAGACCATGTTTGCGCTTAAATTGCAAAATGGTTTAATCAGTCTTTGTCATCATGTTATTATCATAAATACCATGGCTTCTAGATGCTAGTTTTTAATGAGAACTATTTTAACCTTTAAACATAACTGATCCAACAGGTTGATAATTGATAGATTTTTGAAGAGATTATTGCTAAATTTATCAAGAACAACAACTGTAAGTCTAATAATTCTCAAAATATTGCTTTGTAATGTAATAAATCACATTCAGACAAATACGAACTCCATGTATGAAAAAGACTTGTAAAACTGTTTCCTCCCATGTAATGGGAAATGAGCATTTGTTGTGTGGCCCTAGTGTTAGTTATAAAACATGCACCCACACTAAACCATAGCACATTGTCATTATTTATACTAATTGGTGAGTGATGGGTGAAAATAGTTGTGAGAAAATTAGTGCAGAAGGCAGATTTTACAGATTGACCATGTATATGTGACTGATTAAGATGAAATAAATTGTCAAAATGCAGTGCTATGTGTCTGTTATGTTATTACAACAAATGTACAAATAAAAAGCAAGTAGTGTTCACAGTAACTTGTCATCTTCAGAGGTCTGAGGACCTTTCAGAGCAAGGATATTTATCATCATACACATCTGTATCTGCTGAAGGTGCAATATGATTGATGTATTTTGATACTATGTTACCCAGGCACTTTGTTGCTAGTACCTGTATAACATGTTCACACCTGGTCAATACTCATGGTCTCCACTATCTCAAAACAACAGTTTGAATTTTTTAAACTGTAATTGTTATTCTGGTTGGATGAAATACTCCCTTTTCTACTTTTTGTCCCTAATAGTTCTGAATTTGATGATTAATGTTCCTAATTGTCAGACCTTGTATGCACTGGAGATGCAAATGTGATGAATAAGAATTATTGTTCACTTATTTCCTCCATGATGAGGTCACTCAGTTCAGAACTACATCAGATTGAAATTTATATTCCTATTCATCTGCGTGGGTTCTCAACATGCATATTTAAAGAGGCTAAATTGGATAAGACATAAATGTGCTTTAGCCATGTAAATTCAACGCATTGGCAGTTTCATCTGCACGTGGTACATTTCCAGGGGTTTGGGTGTTCAGGATTTTTGGGAGCCTCGGTATATCTGTCCATGCGCCTTTCTGGCAAAAGTTTTCCTGCAACGATCTTTGGTGATTAGTTGAAGAGTTACCTTTTTGGTTTATTTTGTTAGTTTTGTCTTTGTGGAAATTGGTACTCTGAGTCAGACTCAAATGTATGCATCCTTTGAAAAAGGATGTGCCCTGAAGTTGTTAAATATTGTTCTGAGGCTCAGGTATTTTACTTTTTGGCAACAATATTCAAGAAATCTTACACATTAAATACAGTTGATTTAATTTTCATATTGTGATATACATCAATAACCTCATTTACAAGTACACTATTTTCTTAAACTAGTACAAGTTGAATACATTGGGAAACATATTGTTTTCATACATAAGTCAGAACAATTCTTATCAGCTTTTCGCATGCAAACCATGAAGGAGTTGTAAGCCGGACAACTGGAAAAACAAATAAAATAAAAACGAAGCCTACAAGCAGGTAAATCATTCCAATCCCAAAAAATTTAAAACACAAAAAGCAAAGAGTTATAAAAAACAAGGCCAAGCAACTTTTCACTCTTAGCGACATGTTGATGCCACAGGTGTCCTTCTTGTTAACTGTAATTGTTTATTATGGTTGGGTGATATATTGCAATATATGAAAATGAAGGTCTAGGGGAGTCTTCAAAATACAGGTGCTTTGGGTCATGTACAGGCTCTGTGGGGGTTCTGCAGACTAACTCAGTTGAATGGTCATTAGCAGGTCATTACATGCATGCGGATATTTCCTGTCTAGGCACAACAGGTTAGTTAGTGTCTCCCAGTTGTTACCCAGATTCTGGGTTAATGATCAACACAACTGACTGTGCTTTCGAGCCAGCCCTGTCAGTCTGAGAACACACGCAGTGGTTTGGCATAATGATATTCACTATTTCTGCATCTTTATAGAGGTGACAGTTAATTAAGACTAATGAGCCATTCTTGCCTAAAGTTCCCCTAGACAGGTGCAGTCTGCATTGATCACACTTTACACAATCATTTTCTTGGAAATAAGCATGAATCAGCGATTCATTTGAAATATGGCCATATATATAGCTTTTGCGATGACATTTCTGAAAGGTATCACCAAAATAGTACTGCTGTTTTGGTTGTTGCAGGCTTGCAGAAGGGTTTAGTCTTTATGCTGCTGGTGGCTTATTTGGCCAATACAAAACGATGCAAAAAACCTGAGAAATGACTGAAAACCTGTCACATGGATACCTTCCTGAGAGTGCTCATCGAGAGCTATCTAATGAATACTAACATGGCAGAATTCAGATGATTTTGAAACATCGTTATCTCCTTGTGCTTTGGACCAAAGTAGCCTCAGCATTGGAAGGGTTATGTCCAGCAAAAATCTATTTAAACACTTAAATGTTTTACCATCTATGTATTTAAAATGGAATGAACATGATATACACATTTTGACAAGCATCATTTAGAATATTTCAGCCCTTTACAGTCACTTGAGCGCACAGTAGACTAGGATATAGAAAGTCAGTTCAGACTTAATGGCAAATAAATAACCACATATAACACACACCATGTCAATTACTTGACAATTAGCCATAATCTTATTTTAGAAAATACAGGAAGTGCACTAAATATATGTGGGATATTCTTTTGTATCTTATGGGAAATGAGCATTTGTTGTGTGGCCCTAGTGTTAATTATACAACATGCACCTACACTAAACCATAGCACTTTGGGTGATATGGTTTAGCGTTTAGAGTTATGGGTGAAAAGTGTTGTGAGAAGATTAGTGCAGAAGGCAGATTTTACAAATTGACCATGTAATGTATATGTGAGTGATTAAGATGCAATAAATTGTCAAAATGCAGTGCTACGCGTCTGTTATTTATACTACAACAAACGTACAAAGAGAAAGCAAGTAGAGTTCGCAGTAACTTGTCATCTTCAGAGGTCTGAGGCCCTTTCAGAGCAAGGATATTTATCTGCTGAAGGTGAATGCATTTTGATACTCTGTTACCCAGGCTATCTTGATACAACTAGATATTTTAAATTTTAACTAGAACATTTTTTAAAACTGTAACTGTTTATTATGGATGGGTGAAATACTCCCTTTTCAATTTTTGTCCCTAATTGTTCTGAATTTGATGATTTATGTTCCACAGTGGCAGACCCTGTATGCACTTCAGATGCAAATGGGATGAATAAGTATTATTGTGCACTTAGTTCCTCCATGATGAGGTCACACGGTTCGGAGCTACATTGAAATTTATATTCCTATTCATTTGCGTGGGTTTTCAACATGCATATTTAAAGAGGAAATTGGAAAAGATATAAACCGTGCTACATCCCCATGGCAATGGACAGTTGGGATATTAACGCTTGGCATCGCCAGGTGGGGATACTGTTGATACGGAAACCCTTATGACCATCTGGAGCTAAATCATGACCTGACAATGTCAGACATATAATATATGATATATGGAAATATCTTGATAGCAAAGCAATATTTCTAGATATATTTGATCAAAATGTGTTCTTAATTTATGGTTTAACAATCTCTTTACAAATATTTTCTGGATATTTCTTTAATTGATAAGTTGTGTCTAAAGTCGTCAGACCATGTGTGCACTCCCGATGTAAATGGGTTAAATAAGAGTAGTAAATGTGCCATCTGGCAATAGATGGCAGCACTGTATGAATCATGCCTTTGAAGCTGCTCAAGGATGAAAGCGTGAAACAATAGAAGTGGATAAATTGTATGTAATATGCCAACCTTAAGACAAATGGGAGAGACCTCAGAAGTTACATGGTTAATATTTCTATGCTTAAATGATCAGAGAAAAAATTCTGATTAAACTAAGTTAGCCTATTTGAAAAAGATAACTGGAAAAGAAATAACTTTAATGGACAACAAAGATTTTATAAAGGGCATATTTTATTTTATTTTAATACAACTTTACATGCAATAGAATACTTCTCAATAAGATCAAACAAGGATATATATATTATATGTATATATATATATATATATATATATATATATATATATATATATATATATATATATATATATATATATATATATATATATATATATATATATATATATATATATATATATATATATATATATATATATATATATATATATATATATATATATATATATATATATATATATATATATATATATATATATATATATATATATATATATATATATATATATGCAGTTTTATTGAAATATTTATACAGGTAAACAATGAATCAATAGTTTGCTCATGGATATATGCATTTATGTTCTGATTTCTCATTAAATGTTTCTGCATTGAGCTCAAATTCTTAAGTCATCGATGTTCTTTAATTGATAGTATACCGGGTAAGCAGTTTTATCTTTAAAACCATCGGATTAAGGAGTCGGTCAAATTCCAGACGGCATGTGACATGTTTACCTTAAACCAAAAGGCAATCATTGGTGGCGTGTTATTATGCTCCTTGTCCCTTGTATGTCGTTAAAGGCTGAATTGTGACTTGCCATTGGCAAATAGTTATAGAAACCGCGGAGACCGGGGAAACAGCAAACTCACTCATAAGTTACTGGCAATTCGTTGCAAGACATCATACACAATTTTAAACCTGACGGGCTGGGCTCTCGTTGTACTTGACGAAATCAGTTTCACACATGTGGCATAACGCCGACCCTCACCAGATTAACTAGTGGCACAATATCAGAATGTTGTGTTACCCTCCCGAACTCATTCTGAAATAATACTGGTTTGAATATGATGGTGCCATGATATTGCAATGTTATTGCAATGATGTTGCCATGCTGATGCAGTGACGGTGATTTGATGATGTCATGATTGAGTCATCATGATGGTTGCTTCATGGTGTCATCATGATAATGCCATTATGGAACCATACTACTACCATGATGGCCCCATCATACTAACATGTTTGAATGGTGATGATGTCCTGGTGGAATCATCATGATGGTTTTACCTCGGTAATATGATGACAGTGCCATTACTGAACCATGATGATACCATGGTACTACCACGACGGAACCATCATACTAACATGTTTGAATGGTGATGATGTCCTGGTGGAATCATCATGATGGTTTTACCTTGGTACTATGGTGACAGTGCCATTACTGAACCATGTTGCTACCATGAATGGACCATGATAATGCCGTACATGTATATGGAATCATGATGATGTGATGATGAAACCATGATGATGTCTTGATGATGGTACGGTGGAGTCAAGTTGATACCATGACTTTCTCATGATAACACCTTAACTGGACCGAGATGAAGCAATCATTATGCCATGCTGAAGCTGAAGCCATGATGGTACCACAATGGAACCATGATGCTTCATGCTGGCAGCATGACGGCATCTTGTTGGTGCAATAGTAATCATGCTTTTGTCATTATGGTACCATGCATGTGCATGCTGCTACCATGATGGTGCAATGGTAATACCGATATCGTCATGATGGTACCATGATTGTGCATGCTTCTACCATTATGGTGTCAGTCTGCACCATGATGGTACCATGATGGTGCAATGGTAATAGCGCTATCGCCAAGATGGTACCATGGTTGTGCATGGTTCTACTATTATGGTGTCAGCCTGCACCATACTGGTACCATGATGGTGCAATGTTAATAGCGATGTTGTCATGATGATAACTCTGGTGTGCATGCTTCCTCCATTATGGTGTCAGCCTGCACCATGATGGTACCATGATGGTGCAATGGTAATAGCGATGTTGTCATGATAGTAACATGAGTGTGCATGCTACTAGAATGATGTTGCATGTTGTTACCACCATGGTACCATGTTGGTATAATGTGAAATACAATGCTGCCATGATGTCACCATGGTACCATGGTCATGCTACTGTCTTGATAGTGTATGCTAACCCCATGACCATGGTACCTTGATGGCACCATGTTGGTGTAATGGTAATCGTACTGTTGCCATGATTGTACTTGGGTGTGCATGCTAGTACCATAATGGTGCCATGATTGTGCAATGATGATAATAATGCTGTCATGAGGGAGTAATGAGGATGTCATGATGGGGCCATGATTGTGCAATGCAAACTGAGAGGAGGAAATGAAGTTAAATTTCCTTTGTTATGCAAGTAAATAACACTATTGCCTTCATATATTCTAACCACACCAATATCAATAACAATATCAAATATGACTGCGTTCCTCCTGTTTTTGTATGCTAAGAAGAAGTTGCCATTGATGCAAATCGGCGTTTTTAATGCAATAAGTTACCGGCAAAGATTACATGTGAATAAGGTCATATTTCATTTCTATGAGTAAGACGGTTTAGTACCTATTTGTATTAGTTCGCGTACGCAATTCCAATCCATTTCCTTTGCAATAGTAAGGTAGTGTTAAACCTTTTGTAATCACTCGGAAAATAGACGAGAATTAGCGTGACAAATATAACTACGAAACACTTCAAAACGGCAATAAAACGGCGTTTCTAGCAGGACTTAATTTCGTCTGTCGTGAAAAGATATGTTTCAGAACAAGATTGTATAAAAATGTAGACACAATATAAAGAAAGGTATCTGCAGGGACATAGACGTTTCTTGCCATATTTGGTTGTGTTTCCTTGCATCCTTTTCATGTGAGGTCTCACAGGCAGGAAGAGAGGAAGACGGAGTAGGAAGAAGCAGGAACTTACACGGGATGTGACAAATAGTCCATTTCCTTCCGCCTTCCGTAGTGTTTCTTCCTTGCCGCATACGTAATGGAGGAAACACACGGGATCTATGTACCACTCATTAGGAAGCATTGTAAAACGGCCCTTTCGCACCAGTGCTTCACATTCATTTCCGCATAGGTAAATGCATCTATCTTTCGACAAAAGTGGATTTGGTACTAGCAGTAAGATATCTAGTCGTTTTTTTTGCCAAAATCAAAAGCGTTAGTCATAGAATTATATTAGTTAATAAATGAGGCAGTGATTTTTGCAGCTTTTCAGTATTGGGTGTGATTTGAGCACAGAGAAGAATGCATGTGGTCATATTGTAATATTCGTATACAAAGATTATTGAGATGTTTTGCCAAAATTAAAAGCTTTAGTAAAAGAGTGTATCTTTGAATCAGTGAATCAAATAACATTTCGAAACTATAGCAGTAAGACCACATTTACAGTTTATGCTATACCAAAATGTTGTTCAGAAGCATTAAAACCCTCAAATACTACTATTTAAATTTCATCAAACCTGTCCCCATTAAGTATATTCTAATCGAATCCTCAATGCTGTATCGAATGTCTCCGCTATGCACATGCAATTAGTAGAGCAGTTCCCTCACACTTACATGTAATCTTGCCTGTATCGCCTGAGGAGCTCTGACTATACTGAGTCACGAACCGAGAGGCAGGGAAGAGTCAGGGAAGTTGCCATGTGTACTTACGTACTTATGTAGGTATCTTCATTGAAATATAAAACATACAAAAGATTCAAGTAGAGCTCAGCAACTAGAAAATGTAGTACAACAAAGGAACTGAAGACTACCAGACAGAGTTACGCATCGCTTTCCTAGCAAACATTTGAGTAGTGAGTGATCTGAGAAAAAAGACAAAACCTTATCAATGCTAATCATAAAATAGGTTAACTTTCGTTCAGCTCGACAAGTTTTTTCAGCGTGGTTGAGAGTTAGCATGTGGTTTCCCCCGGTCACTCCGGTCCTCCATTAACTACAGGCTAGTCACGATTGAAAAGTGGCAATGTGGCAGGTAGAGTGACTATCAACGAAATTCCATTTAATCAGTCATCGCGTCTTGCTGTTGTAATAAAGCAAAGCCATGTGACTTTTTACGAGGTCGATCAGAAATAAACTATTATAGCGTTCAAATTAGAAATAAGTATTGTATATTCAAACGTGCGGACGAACTATTAATGTCATATAATGAATTAAAGCAGCACGTTTTACTTGCAATATCTATAACTGCACTACATTGACCAATTAGGAGATGTTACTGTTATATCCCCATGTAACGTAAACACACTGCGTGGTACAGTTGAAATAAAACCCGTTATTCACTGCAAACTCTTGGAAACAATTATGTATAAAGAGAAATATTTCGAATTTCATCTGTTTAGCGAACTCTACCGTGCAAAGTTAATGGTGACAATAATAAAACAGCACGTTAATCCTGCGCGTGCATTTCAAAACAGACGTTTTGAAAATTAATTTTACACACACACACACACACATATATATATATATATATATATATATATATATATATATATATATATATATATATATATATATATATATATATATATATATATATATATATATATATATATATATATATATATATATATATATATATATATATATATATATATATATATGTGTGTGTGTGTGTGTGTGTGTGTGTGTGTACGGCGATACGAGTAAGGAAATGAGAATAGGAATGGCAGAAAGCATGTTTGCTATAGGTAAGAAAAGAGTCAAAGAAGCAATGCACTAGGATCACGTAGGTGTTACATCCTGTGTACCAGGAACTAAAGAAAGAATTGCGAAACCAGAAAAGTTCCCAACCTGTATATCATCAGTAAGGGAGGTATTAATAACGCTACAAGTAATTTGATATACCAGGCAATGATAATACCTACGCTCTGCTACAGATGCGAGTTATTGACCTTTAGTATGGGAAGGAGAAGACACTTTTGTGTGGCTTCCAGCGATACGCTGGTAGAAAACACAGATTTATCCTCCGGTCACTGAACGTACACGTGTAAACTAGCTCTGTCTCTTTAGGATGGATAGATATTGTAGCTACGTAAAACATTTCTGGTGAATACTAGAAATGGACCCAATATGTTCTATGAGAAGGTTATTAGTATAACAGGTTTTAAAGATAAATTGAAACGAAGAGGAGAATTCGTATAACAGCCCTTTTAATAGATATATTGAATGTCATTGTCCAGTATACCATGCTCGAACAATCATTGGTATGGTTAATGATGATATTAGACTGAGCAAAATGGAATGGAAGCATACTTTGGAAACGAATTAATGGAATGGAGAGTATACGCAAGTAGCAAGTTTCTTAGAGCTGTGAAAGTTTAGATCTTATTAAGCAGATTATGGAAGGTCCGTCGTATTCAGTCGGGTGGTCAATGTCGGATGAGGACCTCAGTCAAATGAGGAATAATAGTGAGAGTATGTTGTGTTTCCTGTGCCATGATAGTTGTTTAAAGGCGACGATTACTACCGCAAGAGATAAATAGTCAGTGCTAGAATGTGCATCAGCTCTGATTATGAAACAGCTGCGTTTGTCAAACTATACACCACCTTGTCATGGAGTGCCCATATCAAGAAAGCACTTGTAGGGGGCATGAAGAGTTGAGACATATAAAGGTATCACTTTAAGGTAACGATGCATTGAGCTTATCGCTAGGCCTAGGTGGAGATATAGAAATGCAAGTTATCCTGAGATGATCCCAGTATGGAGATTAGCCAGGAAATACATTAATCAGATTATGTAACTACATCGAGATCGAAGAAAGGGATACTTTTTGACAATTACGAGCAGTATTGTGTTAAAGTTAAAGGTGAGATTTAGTATAGTTTAATTTGTGTTAGGCACATGGTTTAGATGGTATTGTTATTGCTGAATGAAAAATGGATAAGCAATAAAATGGAATAGGAAAAGGTTGCCGAATTTTATATTGCACACTTATATATATATATATATATATATATATATATATATATATATATATATATATATATATATATATATATATATATATATATATATATATATATATATATACATGTATATACATATATTATATATATGCTAAGATAGCTTTTCATTTATTATATGCCATGCCACTGCTATCTATATAATCTTACCAAAGCATTGTTGTCCGCTAACACGTGTGCCATGGTAGGGGAGTATGGTCATCAACATTTCCAGCGTAACGAAAAAAAACGATCACATGTTTCATATCAGCAATAAGCCGGCTTCTTTGCACGATGTTCGGGCAGAATAAGAAGCGATACGAATAAAAAAGAACTCTGTATTTCTATATCTGTAACATTAGCAAACTTTCCATCGATGTCCCTTCTGAACTTATTGACTCAACGCATATGTGATATTAATATTCGTTTTAATCCATGTGTGCTTAGAATTCCATTAAAGCTGTCGTCAAAACGTGCTTTTTCAACTGCCAGGCTATCATAGACAGTTATATATATATATATATATATATATATATATATATATATATATATATAATATATATATATATATATATATATATATATATATATATATATATATATATATATATATATATATATATATATATATATATATATATATACATATATATATATATATATATATACATATATATATATATATATATATATATATATATATATATATATATATATATATATATATATATATATATATATATATATATATATATATATATATATATATATATATATATATTTATATATATATATATATATACATATATATATATATATATATATATATATATATATATATATATATATATATATATATATATATATATATATATATACATATATATATATATATATATATATATATATATATATATATATATATATATATATATATATATATACATTTATATATATATATAACTATATTGCATTTTGAAAGTATTTTGGAATCGATTATATGGTCACATATTGTTTGAAGGAGAGTTGTGAGTTATAAGGTTTTTCTTTTTCAAATCCATTCTTGAAAATATTCTGGTCACAGAATATTGCCGGAATAGTCCGCACGTTGTGGCTACTACACGCATGGATGTGTCATTATTTATCCGTAAAGAGACCTGCAGAATAGAGTCAAGTCAAACAGAAAAACAGGTATCCAGACCAATAATATAACTCGACATGATACAGCAATATGAGCCATCGTGTGAAATAACGACTGACAAGAACACAACGTTAATGTATGAACTGAGGGTAAGGCCAAAGTCTTTTTTTATTCTGGCCGTCTGTTTTCTTTCATGGGTAAAGTCTTCCTTTGTTAAAGACACAAAAAACACCATTGATTGATTAACCATTTTGAGCCATGTAAGAATACATCTAAACCTTATTTCAACTTTTCAGCTGCCACCGCTTTCCGTTTCATCACCATCATATGATAAACAGTAAACATGCCGTTTGAATATATATATATATATATATATATATATATATATATATATATATATATATATATATATATATATATATATATATATATATATATATATATATATATATATATATATATATATATATATATATGTACATGTATGCATGTATGTGTGTATGTATGAATGTATGTATGAATGTAAATGTGTATGTTTGTATGTATGTACGTGTGTGTATGTGTAAATATACGTACCTACACACGTTCGGTGTATGTACTAGTATGTGTTTGCGTGTGTATGTGTGTTTGAGCGTAGGTCGCATCAATAATTTTGATAACAACATTTACAATGATATTGCTTACACGGACAACATAGTATATAGTTTCTCCTTAGCAGAGTTAAAAACTGGTATAAGTATGAAGTGTACATGTATCTCACCATAGACAAACAATTCACAATACGCCGTAGACAGACGGGTTTACACTAGGGTATCTTTGGTAACAGACACACGGAGAGATCGGAATGAATTGGAGTTGCTTAATCGTTGAATGCCGAGTGCCTTCTTGAAGGCCTCGCGGAACTTTGAGGAGATGACGTTGTAGAGAATGGGGTTTCCCGCAGAGTTCATGTAGTACATCACCCTGGCAAACCCAATCACATTGAGGAAGCCCTCGAGCCCGAGTTTCTCCACGTCGCCAGGGGAGTAGATGAGCCAGAGACTGACCACTCGGAAGGGCAGCATACAGACAAAGAAGAGAACGATGACAGCGATCAACATATAGACCACCTGCAGTCGTTGTTTGAGGGTATTATTGCAGTTGTTTTTCGATTCTATCGAGAGCTCCTTGGATTCAACGACCAAGCAACGTATGATGCGGCTATAGAGGATGACAAGCACAATGACGGGGATGACGAAGAACACGCAGGTGAGAGTGACAATATAGCCCTGCTCTAGGGGCGACTCTATGGTGGTGCGGCACACCTTGACGATAGAGTTGTCGAAGAACGTGGCGGGCTCCAGGTAGGCGATGAGCGCGAAGGGGATGGTCAGGATGCAGGCGCAGATCCAGATGACGATGATGATCTTGACGGTCCTGCGAGTGGTGCACGTGTACTGCGCCTTCAGCGGGTGGCAGATCGCGTAGTAGCGCTCGAAACTGATGGAGAGGATGGTCAGAATAGAGGCATGGGTCACCAGGTTCTCCAGGTACGGCACCGCTTTACCTGTGAACATATAAGATAACAGAGAACTATAAGAAACGTGTGTATGGGATTGATAGAATGGTCAGAATAGAAGTGTGGGTCACCAGATTCTCCAGGTACGGCACCGCTTTACCTGTGAACATATAAGATAACAGAGAACTATAAGAAACGTGTGTATGGGATAGATAGAATGGTCAGAATAGAGGCATGGGTCACCAGGTTCTCCAGGTACGGCACCGCTTTACCTGTGAACATATAAGATAACAGAGAACTATAAGAAACGTGTGTATGGGATAGATAGGATGGTCAGAATAGAGGCATGGGTCACCAGAGTCTCCAGGTACGTCACCCGCTTACCTGTAGAGAGATAAGATGACAGAGGATTATCGCAAAATGCTGTATAGGATTCTTCTTAACCGCATGCTAAATACTCAAGTGCTGAGGGTCGCAGTCTTTTACAATCAATGGTGTCAGTTGTTAAGTTGACCCGGGTAAGTTGATAGTCGAAACTATTCCCTTGGAAATTTTGGAGGCATTCATTTATACATTTTTTAAAACCTAAACTATGATGTTTATATATCGTTTATCTAAATATAAACCCAGCAATGTTCAACGTAAACAAAAGCATCCAGATAACTTTGAAGAATTCTTGCAGTAAAACCCACTGTTGAAAAAAAGCTGATGTAGAAATGTAAATTAGATCATCACAAACAAGTCATCTTCAAATAGTTTGTAAAATAATTCTCAATTTCAAAATTTTTGTCAATAGTATCAGACATCCAGATAACATTTTCGAGACGAACTCTTACTCATTTATGGGTTAATAAGCGTATGTGCTCTATGCGTGTGACTGATCGTGGTACCTGGGAAGACCCTATTAGATTCTATTACCTAGCTTGATAAAAACCGGATCTCCCGAGAAAGAAACATCCAATTATTGTCAGCATCTAATTTGTCTCTGATGTTCCAGACTCAGTATTTTCATAATATTGTTAAAATCGCAAACGTATATTTGATTGGAAAGTTGATAAATGCATGGTCGTCCGGAGATTGCAAAGGTTCCTATGTTCCATTGCTGAACTACTGTGATGTATCACAGATATTAACGAGTGCTTGATAATTAAATACATAAAAAAAACGGTCTCCCGAGAAAGAACACATCCAATTATTGTCAGCATCTTATTTGTCTCTGATGTTCCAGACTCAATATTTTCATACTATTGTTGGACAGATTGTATCATATGACAGATATTAACAAGTACATGATATTGACATAATGTGCCAGTGGGCCACATGTGATATTTAGAAAATCGTTATATTTAGGACTTTCATAACGTTTTGATTTTCTGACGGTACAGTGCCAGCATTTGATTCCTGCACTAAATGCGCGAGCAGCCCGTCCATGATACACGATGCACGGCCAATTGCCACCCAGTTTCATGGGCATGGATGCATAGAAAACCTCACAACTTGAACGTCGTTTTGATTTGCAAAAGTACGTGGGTCATTGACGTGCTTTGCCTGTTTGTTTGACACATCATCCATGGTTGTTTGTACAACCAGGCACTAGCAAACGCCCGGTTCGCGGGTACAGGAATTAAATGTTTGTACTATTTAACAGGTTTCGACTCATTCATCAACCTGTGAGTTCCCGAAAAACAACTTAACTATGTTAGTTATACCGGTGTAATCAGAGCATTTTTGAAAACCGTTTGAAAGAGAACATCTATTGATTGAATTCGAACTAATTTTCAAAAGAATAGATCCAGATGGTGTTCGGCAAGGTCTCCAGGCAAGAATGGGTTAAGAGTAATTTTTCAAAATGCTTTTCATAGTCGATGTAACGTGTTTCACAATGTCGACGACAGATGGCGCTTATTCGCGTCGAACATCCCTCATGACTACTTGATGTCAAGGCGCCCTGATCCAATTGATGTACAGACATTACAATATAAAGTGTTTATAGTAACTGGAAACCCGAGATGGATTTCATAACGAGTGATCATTCTATGGGGAAATGTGCAGTAACATGCTGAAATACGATAAACAGACCTACGGTGCCGAAGGGAGCGGTTTACCCAATTTCTCAAATATTAAACGAACACTAGATAGGAAATAGTGTGCTTTGAATAATATTGTTGGATATAGGAAAAAAGCGGGTAATTTTATAAATCACACAGACTCGTATTGAAAGCAGGTTTGTGGGCACAGTAATATGCTGAAATACAAAAAACAGACCTACCGTGCCGATGGGAGCGGTTTACCCAATTTCTCAAATATTAAACGAACACTAGATGGGAAATAGTGTGAAATGAATATTCATTATTGGAAATAGGAAAATGGGAGTAATTTTCTCAATCACACAAACTCGTGTTGAAAGCAGGCTGCACACAATCATTGAAATGCCGGTAACTTTAAGTCGATGCATTGCATGTGATATGTGAAGTACCTCTGTGAGTAGATTAGGTGCTGCATCAGTGATGGAGAGATCTCCGGGCGAGACACTTGAGACTCTGTCTGGGAATTACATTTACCTCTCATTGCCACCCCCGGACAGACTGCAGTGTGTCACTGCTACCTTGCATATAAGCTTTATGTGATTGACATACATTTTCTTTATTTCTTACATTTACCTCTCGTTGCCACCCCCGGACTCTGCAGTGTGTCACTGCTACCTTTGCAAATGAGCTTTATGTGATTGACATACATTTTCTTTATTTTTTACATTTACCTCTCTTTGCCACCCCCGGACTCTGCAGTGCGTCACTGCTACTTTTGCAAATGAGCTTTATGTGATTGACATATAATTTCTTTATTTCTTACATTTATCTCTCGTTGCCACCCCCGGACCCTGCAGTGTGTCACTGATACCTTGCATGTAAGTTTTATCTGATTGACATAGTCTCAGAAACCTTGTATGGATTCTATTGTTTTAGTTTGAGAATTCAGGCGTAATTGTGTCGTCTTTGTGGCGTACAAATCTAACGCAATGGCTTTTTGTCGTCTATAAACATAGTTTTCTTATTTCGTTTTCACAGTAACATATATTTGCTTTACTATCTTTCCTTTTAGTTTAGTTATTTTACCTTTCTTTGATTAAAATGTATGAACCTATTGTGTATATACAATTATACAGTCAATAAAATCCATTTAGTCATTGCCTGCCCAAGAGGCAAACATAACACAACATACAAATAACTATTGAATTATACAAAACAAAAGAAATACAAAAACCTAGACCGAATGATACTATGAGAAGAGTTTACTTAAACATCTGGATAAAGGATAAATACTATCGCACATAACTCAATTGGCCATGAAAGTGAATGGCAGAGGCAATGACAGATGACCGAAGAAAGGTTTTGAATTTTTTGGTGGAATGTGTGAATGCAATATATTTGGTTTTATATTTAACACACACATACACACAGTTCACCATTGCTATATATATGTATGTTGTATTATGTAAAACATAAATGTGTGTAATATCCTAGGGTAATTTATTTAACCATTTACCCATCCAGAATATATCAAAGGTTGTTAAGTTAACTCATTCATGGCCAGAGCATCATAACGCTATTCATTTATTAACCCTTTGTCACCCATAATTAGTTAAGGGTTAATTCATTAGCCCAGTCGTGGCCAATGTACATTAATATCATTCATTTTACCGTTTGCAACCCAGGATATGTTAAAGATTATCCTATTCATGGCCAGAGGACCAGATCACAATTCATTTAACCTTTTGCCACCCAAAATTAGTTAAGGGTTATTTTATTAACCCATCTATGGCCAGAGCACCCGATGATAATTCATTTGGCCCTTTACCCACCAATGATATATCAAAGGTTGTTAAGTTAACCCATTCTTGGCCAATGCACCTAAATATCAATCATTTAATCTTTTGTAACCCAGGAAATGGTAAGGGTTATTTAACCCTGAGCGATGACACTGATTCAGTAATGGTTCTAATTCTTTGAGTGGTGAAGGTAGTTTGATTGTGTTTTGTTTTATTCTCTGCCTCTTTACTTCCTGCGCAGCATGATTGAGTATGACTGAGAATCCAAAACGGTGCAGCGCACGGGGGCTTGCTAGTATGTATCATATGGACCATGGACCTCTGATATAATCGACCTACAGGCTGTATTCTAAAGATGTCGGATTACACTCTTTAGGCTCCTACTGAAGCACCTTAAGTTATTGGTGTCGGGCTTGGATGGCCAATTGAACATCGTACCTGTCACCAACCTGTCCTCGGCATGCCGCCTCGGACGTGAAGGTGAAGGTTCCTCAGCTCAATTGGCCACTCATCCCTCCGCCACCAACCTAATCCCTATAACTGAGTGATCAAACAAGAAAAAATGATAACATCTGTTTTACAGAGAAATACAAAAAAGTCAAGATAACCTTAACGGCTGAGATACGCCTTGTAACGTTTCGACGGTATTGTTCGGCCATTTGATGGATGTGACAGGGTCTTCTTGTCTCTGGTGTCTGTCTCTCGATAGGGTTTGATGAATGTATAGCGAGGACGAACTTTGTACGTCTTCACAGTAGACGTAATCAGTTTGCGCAAGTCCTGATTTCTATTGTGTTTTCCTTCTCTCCGTGTAAAGCAATATGCTCGCGTGTGAAATTGCTCTGGTTGACAAGCATTCGACTCCTATTTGGCCAGTATCAGTATGCGAAAGGCAGATATTCAATAGACGGCTTTTGAGTCCCCAGGCAAGGCGTTTTATAGAGGCGAGCAGTGCTATAAGAGGCACTGTCGTGTTCCGCAGAGGTGTCTGAATACAAATGACCATTACTGAAAACGTGAAGATTTGTGAAAGTTAACGCTGTCTTGTATTATCAGGGCTTTTAAGAGAATTTGCGAGAGAGAGAGAGAGAGAGAGAGAGAGAGAGAGAGACAGAGAGAGACAGAGAGAGAGAGAGACAGAGAGAGGGGGGGGGGGGGTCAACAGTAGTCGAATGTCAACATTAGTTTGAGATACATCTTGAATCACACGATATTAAGCAACCCGTGCACAAATGCTTTATTTGGTACCAACGCGAACGTTACACTAATCTGGCGATACCATTTAAATCCAAGTATCATGTGAAAATGTTTTATTCTGAAATTTAATTAGTCTACGTGACGCATTTTAAGACTGCACGTTTTATTGTTATGTTATTTTCAAAAAAATGTAAGTACCACTTAATACTTTATGATCGGTAAATCTGAATACGAAAATCCCGTCTTTATCTTTCTAGTTAGTGGAGAACACTCGATATTGGCTAAAGTTTAGTTTTGGCTAATTAAGTAATGATGTCAAGTCTGCTAATTCAATAACCGTAGCTTAAGGTTTATATGTACTAATGGAGATTATATGTATTTCTATAAATAAAAAAAAGTTTGTTTTGATGAATTCAATAAGTGTATTTTCATTTCGTGATCAATGCATTGTAATGTATTTATTTGTGACAAAAGATGGCGTGTGATCGGATTGAGTCATCGCAAAAAGTTATTTAAAATTTACAGTCGCTATAGTGGGAAAATGATACCTTTGAGTCATCTATAGATGTATCCGTTTTATCAGTACCACCTCATTCGGTGATTCTGTTCCAATGAACAAACATACTAATGACCAAGGAAAGGATTCTAGTTTTTTTTCTATGCTGGATTGTCAATATATATATATATATATATATATATATATATATATATATATATATATATATATATATATATATATATATATATATATATATATATATCTTTTATTGACTGTAGCAAGTACAAGTAACAATAAAGATCTTTCTAATGAACTGATTCTCCCAAAGCTTTGACACGGAGCTAGAAAAGTCTAACACTTTATGTCAAAACCATATTCTACTCATGAAAGTGAGTGTCATTATCTGCTCACTATTTAAAGATGTACACGTGCTGTTAATTGAAATTATCTAAAATGGTCAATTAACTTCGAATGATATATTTTGACGCAATTTGTCGAATGGAGGAAAGTGAAATGGAACATTGACTGTACTTATATTTGTACAAAATCATACGGCATACAAAGAACCCTTTCCCGGTATGAGGGAAGACAGGCATTATTACACGTTACATTAAACGTGGTATTCAAATAGACGTATATGCCCATCAACTCCACCTTTATATTGACCTTCAATCTTGTTTTGATTGATGGTGATAAGGATAAATCATTGTTTTCTATTTTACCCCTTTTTATTGATGGTGATGATAAATCTCCTTTTTCAATCATTTGAGTTTTACGATTTCTTTTTATCATTGTTACCAATGAGCACCATCCAGAGAACATTTGGCAAAATAAAGGTTTTACAACAAAATCAAATAAATTGGTTGAAAATCCAAAATGCGTTCCCAATTGTAGAATATGTCAGATTTTAAGCAATTTCGAATAGCTTAATAGACTTTGGAACGGGTATGATTGGGATGCTTTTCAATAAAGGATTGCATGAGAAATGCCATATAATCTGTGCTATATTTTAAAAGCACACACGAAAGTGTGCTTAGAAATAGAAAATGTACTTTACAAACTGCAGATATCAGCACGAAGCATTGGAGAAACAGGAACGGGTCACAAGGTCTGCTTTCAATAATTAGAACAGTATAGGACAGTATTGAAAAAGTCGTAAAACACGAAAATACATATATACAGAAAAATATAGAAATGAAATGGAAAAAACATATTTTAGTAAATAAAAGCTTCATATGATTTCATATATATATATATATATATATATATATATATATATATATATATATATATATATATATATATATATATATACACACACACACACACACATATGTATATATATATATATATATATATATATATATATATATATATATATATATATATATATATATATATATATGCTTTTTACATGTGTGTGTTTCTTCTCAACTCGTGCGAGAGAAGTTGGTTAACCTAACTACCAAGCGTTTTCAACATAGCCGTCGAGACCGATTCGTACTGCAGGTTCTAGATCATAGAAAATTGTAATGGCGTTTGTATGCATTGGTTGACATGATTATGGAGTCTGTATCTGACAAGATCCATTGAATAATACTGTCTGGATGCTGAGAGACATTTGAAATGACTTGGAAATAAGGTATTTAATAGCAACTTATTTTAAAGACAATCGTTCAAGTTCAAAACTCTACGGTTAAAAAGAATTTATTTCAAAGATTTACATAAGTTTTACATGATAAAAGTTTCTTTTTCAATAAAGAAGTTATTTTTTTATATTACGTGACCGTTATAGTTATCATCATGGAGTTTCATCATGCTCTACCTTTTAGCGTATTTAGGGTGAGTTACCTGATTAAAAAGTGGATTACAATTTCATAAATGGCGTAAAAAGACATTGCAAAATCTGAATAAGCAATTAATTAAAGTGTAGTATCCATACAGATTGGAAGCACATATTGAAATGACTTTGCATAATGGAGACAAATTGATTACCAACTGTAAATATTCCCATGCCCTTTCCATAATGCCGTCAGGATGCTAAGTTATCATATGGAATAACTTAATGAAGCAGAAATTGACAAAAGATCTAATTGAAGGAGAGTTTTTGATTGGATTTTTGTTCAAATGCTCTTTAAGGTTAATTAAAATTTAATGATTTTTTCATGAACAACTTCTCCCATGGTATTAAGACATTTTCAAGCGCTATAACTATTTCATCCCGCAACTGTAAGATTGTGCACAGATACTTTAGTGTTATCTTTCTGACAGAATTCCATATTTAAAGAATAAACTATTGAACAGAAATACGTTATTTGATTTATTTGATACCAATTTGTTTAAAAGAAGCAGGGCATCTAGGCGTCATTTACTTAAGTGGGAAAGGGTTAGGTTATGGCTTCTGCAACCTACGGTCTCTTTTTTATGTATGTATATTTATTGACCTTAAACTTTCGTTTACAAAATTATACATAGTATACTATATAATGGCGCGCAGCCAACAGAGGCAAAAATTACAATAGAGTAACAAAAGAAAAAATTATATACTGTAATACACGATAGATATAACTCACACCCCAAAAGGAAATTTGGGGTGGATTACAATAATTGTCCGCAGATGGACTTATTAATATTCATTTATTAAGCGAGCTGTAGTTAGACGAGATGTCTTCGTTTACATACATGAGAATTAATGTAAAAGTGCTCTTAGTACTCACAGAGGGGGATATTTACGAGCACAAACATCCAGAGTAATTAACATAACGTGGAAACTTTTACTATAGATACGAGTCAAAGTAGTGACTCACTACTTCGGATGATTTATCCGATACCATCTCTCTCACTGGTTAACTTTCTGTACATCTTGCTAATGTGCTTTGCGACAGTTGCACAGAATAACAAATTATCATGTTCAGACACAAGACTGCACTTTCTCCCCAGGAGAGTATAGTATATATCTTCGGCATTGTTTAAGATAGTTCTACCTATGCCATGAGGTAAGTTGTCAATTTCATAGTGCATTTCAAGGCGGGCCGCATTAAGAAAATCGCAGTGAAGTATCATATGACGGGCATCCTCCCTTTCAAACCTGTTACAGTGACTGCACATTCTATTTACTGGGGAGAGCGCTTTAAGGCGTGGGTCGTCAGCTTTAAGTTTGCTTGTTCTGCATACTAAACGGGCCATATCCTCACACTGATGCATTAGGGATGGCTCCGCATCAGATAAACACCACCATATTAGATATTTGACATTTCCCATAACCTTACTCAATATAAGTGTACTATGAAAGTATGAAATTCTGTACCTCCAGTCCACGTCTTCTATGGACCAGGCACTTTTCCATACCATTTTACGCCATGTGGTTTTCTCAAACATATGAGTTCCCTGTGCCATATTCATTACCTCTTTTAATAACCCATAAATTTGCGCTACTCGCAGTAACTCGAAAACAGGACTGTCATGTTCGTTTAACAGGCCTTTTTGTATATCATTCATAAATACAACGGCCCGATTTACAAAAATCCGTCTGCATGGGTTTGTTTCATCCAGTACTAATATCGTTCTTAAGAAAAGCATCTTTTTAACGTAGATAAAATTTTCAAATCTCATCCATCCTAGAGCAGAAAAGCTTGTCTCATTTGGGGTACTGCTCGAGAACCTTTGGATCCTCTTGCCGGCGTATCTTTGAAAGGATTCTAGTAATTCAATATCCTGGTCTTTCAACACCCATAACTCTGATGCGAAGGTTACGATAGGTACAATTAGTGACCAAAATAGTAAACTACATGCCTTCATTGATACCCCGCCTGGTTTGATCCCGATTCCGGATGATGCATTTAACGCTTTTCGACCCTTTTGAATCTTTTCAAGTGTCCTCTCCGAGTAGTTTTTTCGTACACAACATTTCAGCCCAACATGATCATACGTTTCCTTTTCTAACACACGGTCTGGCCCTAACCGATATTCCCTATACCGGGAGTTGACTTTACTCTCATTGGCTGTCTCACCGTACACCAGGATGGCACTCTTCTTCGCATTGAAGTCATACCTCCATTTTCTGCTGTGCTTAAAGACTATTTTGAGGACCTGATCCACGTTTTGTTTGGATGTGCTAGCTGACGCTATATCGTCAGCATAGCCTAGAGGTGAGACTTTCATACCATGTAGCGACAGACATAGTCCCGACTCGTCAAGGGACTCAAGCAGAGAGTTTATGAAGGCTATGTACTTCAATAACGAAAGATAGCCACCCTGGTGTATTCCGCACCTCATTTCGTATTGTTGAGACATTCTATTATGAACTCTGACACTACATTTGAATCCTATGTATGTTTTATAGAGGAGTCTCCATGTTCTCCCCCGGATGCCGAGGGCGTATATCCGGGAAAAGAGCCCGTCTATCCACACACTATCAAAAGCCCGGGCTACATCAAAGTATGCTACGAAAACCTTCTTGTGTGTTTCGAGCTGAGTTGCCACGGACTCCTGAAGTATTAAGGCTGTGTGGATACACGAGACTCCCTTCCTGCACGCCCCCTGCAACCGTGAGATAACATGCGACTCCTCCCACCATTTTTGGATCCTGTTCCATAACATAGCTTCAAATAGTTTGTTGTATGTACTAAGCAGAGTTATCCCCCGGTAGTTCTTAGTTTCAAGGGTAGACAGATTCTTGCTCTTGTGCAGAGGGATTTGGATTCCTGTTCTAAAATTTAAAGGGATGTACTCAAGGTGCAGTACCCACTTATACATTAGCGAGAGAACAGGAGCTATCGATTCCCCAGCATACATTAAATGCTCTTTCGTGATATTGTCGAAACCTGGGGTCTTTCCAGAATTTAGCTTAGATATACCTTTCAGTATCTCATCATTGCTAAAGTCTGTTTCGGTAAACTCGTCAATATCCGATAACTGTTTCAGTTCATTAATTTGAGACGTCACTGTATCATAGTGCACCTTGTCATACTCGTCACAACATTTTGGTGTACATAGGTCGCTGAAGTAATCTTTCCAAACGTTTAAAATGCTGTCTAAATCATGGACTGTCACATCGTTAGCGTTTTTGACCGCTGGGATTTTAACTTTTGGACCTGCTGTCTCACGTTTTAGAGCTTTCCAAAACCTTAAGTTATCAACCTCTGCGGATTTAATGATCTTGTTTACCTTCTCTTCCTCGTATATCTTACTACATTGACGGAGTTTTTTACAAAAGTCCTTGTTATGCTTTGGAAAAGACATTACACTGAATGCTTCTCTGCTTCGTTATAGAACTGATAACTAATTATGTGTATTTTCGAATGTTTGCCGTATTTTTCACCCTGTGATACTAAAAGGTTTTCCGGGTATAATTGATCCTGTACGTTCTGATAATACCATTTGGTTAATGTAATCATTTTGCCGTTTTTCCAAATTTGCATATACGTTTATCTCTGTATAATATGGTCTGTGGAATACTGCTAATTATCAAAAAGTCTCTTCTGAATAGCAATTTTCGTCACATATCTTCCAAAATCGTGCTTAGCCAAACTCTTACACTACTGCTAGCAGTCCGGGCGTTCTGGGCGGCTGTTGGTGAAGGGGTTAATTCCTATGTGGGCAATACACTTGTGTGCTTTCCCTTTGTTCAAACAACACTAAAAGCGGTTGTTTATACTAAGCACTTTATTAAGAACGTCACAGCTGCGCCCAAGAATTTACGTCTACGGACCTATAGGGAACATGATACAAATCTAGGTATGAACTGTGGTGGGGTCACTGACATGTGCATGTACATGTACGACACCAATGAATCAAATCACCATGGCTGGATAACACATTTGAAACAATATTTAGAAAAGAGTATAGATTTAGAAAAAAAGGTTATGTTATTTCCAAAAAAGGCTGACGAAAATGCATTTAAGTTCTGACAGAAATGTGTATTTTTGTTGTTGTTATTGTTGCCAATCAAAAGCGTCCGGTCGAATGGCTGTCTGGATGCATGTAGGCGAGCCATAAAAAAATCTTTGATGTAGGAAACGGACATCAGTACTGCAATTCTCTTTGTTAAGACAGTAAAATAATGCTCAAATTTCGATACATAACAATTCGTTATTTGCTGTGGGGCATTGCATTGCTTGTGAGTGATCACATTTAGCGCACGATCTAAGCTTCAGCTATTTCACACGCCACATTAGAGGCCGCATCACCTTAACGACTTCTGTTAAAGCATTAGGCACCTTGGCAGAAGATCAAAGGTAGTAAATCTAATTATAGGCAAGCCGCGACGGCTCATCGCGACAAGTGCCTTTAAGGGTGCCATAAAGCATGTACCTGCAACAGATAATTGCACAGGATACATATCCCGTCGACCCTACATTCGCATCAGTGTCAGCCAAGCGTACGGGACGATAATCTACAGCGCTTGCCAAATTGGAGGGCCAGCCTCAATGGCCGACATGTCTTGCGCATTGCGCAGCCATTGTCCGCACCTCCTACCCCAGCACTAGCTTCACAGTTTTATTTCCAATTAACCCCTTCAGTGCTGAGGCTACTTTCGCCCAAAGCACAAGGACACAACGATTTTTGAAAACCATCTAAGCGTTGTCATATTGGTATTAATTGGATTGCTCTCACTGAGCATTCTCAGATGAGTCCCAATGTGCCAGGGTTTCAGCCACTCTTTTTTTTTAAAGTTACGATTTTAGTTACTTATTTATTACTTCATATTTTAGAAGTATTTTTGCAAATATGGCATGTGCATTGCTCCTATATGCACCACTTTCGAATCGAACAATCTAAAGAAATTTCATATTACAGGACTGAAACACAAAATCATTTCTTGAACAGGCCTCCCTCCCAATCAATCATGTATTGGCCAATCTTTTTGGTCATGTTTGCGGGTGGCTAAGGCATTCTCACTGACTGCTGGCTGTCTCTCGACACTGCCCAAATCCCGGTCGGCTCACATGAGAAAATTGCCAGTGACCTAGGTTTGTGCGGTGGTATTCTCCGGGCACTCCGGTTTACCACTTATAAATGGCAAGCCACGAATTAACCGCAACATGGCAGAAAAGTGATGATGAAATGAGCTAAAATAATCTAAATTGACTTGTTTCTCAGTAATGGGTTTTTAGTTAAGAAAATTCCCAATTTGAAATGAATTGGGCAAATAGAAAAAAAACGCGAATTACAACCACTGCAGTTTATGGTGCTCCAAATATCTTGGCAAGTCTCCAATCTGTCAAAATTGGTTTATTTGGGATTAATCCACTTTCTCCGATTTTCATGTCCAAGTAAAGATGTGCTGCATGCTTAGTACATTTCCCCAAATGTAACAGTGGGAATAAATTGATATTAATAGCATTGGGCATTTTAAAGATTTTTTTCGTTATCTTCCTTCTTGTCAACTATGATTGTCGCATTGCATTGCATGTACAGAGAAAAACACCGTTATAAATAAATGACAGATAGTCAACTGATAAAACGATTTTTCTTCGTACAACAATAAAGGAAATGTCATCAAAACCAATCTATAGATAAAATACCCTTAGAATTGACACAATAAAGAAATATATCTTCATACAATAGTGAGGAGGCCTATACTACTTGTTGAAAGACAACACTCCTGGTGCTCCTGCATGGGGGCCAGCGATTATGACAAATCAAGATAGAGGAGAGTGAGCGACCTTCCAGGCTCTTGTGGGCAGCATCTGCAGTCGTCATGTCTAGAGAAATAGCCTGGTTGACAAACTTTATCCTGTGACTGATCGCTGCTACATCATGTACAGATTTTTTAGATAGACTTACAATAGTACAAATATTATGAAATCGACTGCGTAATGTTTTTGATTCGAGTTTCTCTCTTTCATCATTTATTTTTTGTTATTCTCTATTACGGCATTTAAAATGAAAAATTTAGATACTACACATACTACTCTATACATTTTATACTGAAGTAATCACATTTAGCCAAATTTTA
Source organism: Maea johnstoni (assembly GCA_963942565.1). Lineage (NCBI taxonomy): Eukaryota > Metazoa > Annelida > Polychaeta > Spionida > Magelonidae > Maea > Maea johnstoni. Next base: position 37,483,916 of record OZ012694.1, on the reverse strand, counting down.
AGATACCATATTTACAATATATAATACATGGCGAAATTTTGAATTAGAATACCGTGCATATTTATATATTTGAATAATTATGTATGTTTTGGGTTGAGGCGTATTGATTGGATTCGCTTTGTGTATGTTTTATTTGAGGTGTATGTTTTATTTGAGTTGCGTATGTGTTTCTTTTTGTTTTCATTATTACGGCTTCTAAAATGAAAATTTTGAAATATTATACATATTGTTCTGTAAATTATACACCGAAGTAATCACATTTAGTTAAAATTTTAAGATTCCATATGTACAAGATTTAATTTATAGCGCAATTTGGAACTAGAATACTGTGCACATTTATATACTTGAATAATAGGAATCATGCAACCTCCTGGTGTGAGGAATTATTGGTATAATATATCTGGCATCAGATGAAGCACAGTATGTACTTTTCGATAAGTATGAAAAATGCGGAAATACTTATTACAAAAAAAAAAAAAAAAAAAAAATATTTTTTCAAGAACATGAGAGAGCCACCCATCCATTTTCTTACATAACCTATATGGCAACGTTTATTTTTTAACATACAGCAAGGGTATAAAACGAACGAGCAAGTAATGATATTGTAGAAAGTAATATGGCTTTGAATGAACAAGGCTATGTGGGCACAAAAAGCAAGTGCCGAAAAACTTTTTGATTTGCTGCAGTTTAGTTAGTTTGTTTGTTTTGTTTATAATAATGATGTTTATATTGATTAGATATTTAGTTGGGTAGGACGAGTGCAGCGGCGTTTCAATCTGTGGGATAGTAGTGGCAAGAGCTATTCCTTTTTGGTTTTTGCTATCTCCATCTCTCGTTTATCCATCTAGATTGTGTCGTATATTGAACCGCTAGTAGAACTAAGTCTCGTACCATTTGATTAGTCAACAGTTAGACTGATCTTTTGCAGAACAGTGTTTTCTGCCGTGTGATAGTACTATTATCTCATTCCTTCTTTTTGAGTGGATTTAGAACTCAGTTTGGTAAATTTTTGTTTTTGTTTCTAAATTTTGTGCCTATATTGTTGAGGGGTTATTAAAATAGGCAAGGTCTACTTTCTGGGTTTCTGGCTTGTTTTGTGAGTATTGGGTTACTGTTTCTGTTACAACACTATATTAAAAAAGAACACCTGAATTTTGAGCATCAATAGATAGTACAGAGTGTTGAGAAAAATACCGCAATTTTGATATTTATATTGACTTTGTATGGTTTGGGTTATCTTTGCCTCTGGAAAACACAAGAAGGAAATGTGTTTATGTCAGAAGACAAAACAATTGTGTAACAGAAGGATATGTTGTGACGAAATACATGAGTTATTTTCTGCGTCGTTGTTTGTCAGGGAAAATATAGTGCCAAGTACATCACCACATACAACAGAAACCAAAAAAAGCAAAGTCAGTTTATATGACAGCTTGTGCTCAAACAAACTAACTCATAGGTTAACATGCACATGCCAAGGTTTTAATATTTTAAATGTATATCAAACTTCGTCTAAAAAAAAAAGATGACAAGCATCACAATAGAATCAATTAATTGTAGAGGAGTAAGAAATAGGCTAAAAAGAACAGACATATTTAATAAGGCCAAGACGGAGCAGGTAAATATTCTTTGTTTACAGGAAACTCACATTACACCGGAAGACTTAAACATGATTAAAGATGATTGGAATGTTGAATATTATATATCAGGGAAAGAAACAAATTCGGGGGGAGTGCTCATAGCTTTGGAGAACAATTTTGAACATACTTGTCATACATCCATAGCAGATGACCAGGGTAGATTTTTAATATTGGATATTGAATTGCCAGGGGTAGCAAGATTTCTATTAATTAACGTTTACGGACCAAATGAAGACCAACCCGATTTTTATGTAGATATGTTTAACATCATAGAGAATTTAGACACAAAAAATTTGATACTGGTAGGAGACTGGAATACAGTGATGAACTATGAGCTGGACACTTTAAATTACAAAAAAAACAATAACCCGAGAGCTAGGGGGAAAATTTTAGAATACATGGACAAACTTGACTTAATTGACATATGGAGACAAACACACAGTACTACAAACAGTTACACTTGGAGACAGAACTTTTATAAAAAACTGGCAAGATTAGACTTTTTCTTAATGTCTGATTCATTACTTGACATATATGCAAATTCAAAAATTAAAACATCCTATAAGTCGGATCATTGCCCTATACAACTAGAACTATTTACAAGTAAAACAAAAAAAGGTAAAGGCATTTGGAAAATCAATAACTCTCTATTAACAGACGAACCTTTGATAAACTTAATTCATAAAGAAATACATTTGTGTGTGAGTACCTATGCATGCACACCCTACAATCCGGACTATATAAAAAAATACACCACAGACAATCTTGAACTAATGATAGACATAGACCTCTTCTGGGAGGTACTTCAGGCTCAGTTAAGGGGTATAATTTTAACATATGCCTCAAAAAAGAAAAGACAACAGGACGGACATGAAAGACACCTCACTACTGAAATAGAACGAGACGGACATAACATACATGAACACTTAGATGACTTAGACTGGCTGAACGCATTCAAGAAAAAACAGGACGACTTGGAGGAAATTAGGGAACATAAATTAAAAGGCGCCCTAATAAGAGCCAGATGGCAGCAACTTACTGAGGGTGAAAAACCATCCAAATTTTTTCTAAATTTAGAAAACAGAAATTTTGTCTCGAAACACATTAGGGAACTAAAGGGCGAAAATAACACAAGAATATCAGAGCCAAAAAAAATACTTAAAGAAATGGAAAAATTCTATGAGCACTTATATACAAAAAGGGAAACAACAGATATTAACAAGACTAATTATGCACATGTAGGAAAAAAACTAACAAAAATAAACAAAGATGAGAGGGATAGCATAGAAAAAGATATTAGCTTAGAAGACTTGAAACACATTGTTTTCAAGAGTAAAAATAACAAAAGCCCAGGGCCAGACGGCTACTCAAACGAATTTTACAAATCTTTCTGGGACCAAATTAAAATACTTCTATTAAAACTAATGAATTACTATAGAAAAAATGGATATTTAAACAAATCACAACTTAGTGGGGTTATAACATGTATTCCAAAAGGGGGAAAGTTGCGCAATGATCTGAAAAACTGGCGTCCGATAACCCTTTTAAACTCAATCTACAAATTTTATTCTGGGATTTTGGCAGAAAGAATAAAATCAATCCTTCCAAAAGTAATTCATCAAGATCAAAAAGGCTTCATTAACGGTAGATTCATAGGGGAAAATACTAGGTTGATTTATGATATTATAAATGAATGTGAAATACAAAATTTAGATGGGTTAATTATTCTTATTGACTTCGAGAAAGCCTTTGATTCCATTTCCTGGGATTTCATTCTAAAAAGTCTTGAAAAATTTAACTTTGGAGAAGCTACAATAAAATGGGTCAGATCATTGCAAATAGGTTCAAACTCAAAAATACTTCAAAATGGGTACCTCTCGGAAGAAATTACGTTAGGGAGGGGCTGCAGACAAGGCGATCCTATATCGCCTTATCTGTTCATTTTGGCAGCGGAATTTTTAGCTGAGGCAATTAGGAGTAATACTAACATAAAAGGTATAACAATTCACAACAAAGAGCACAAGCTGTCAACATATGCAGATGACACAACACTATTTACAAAGTACAATGAAAATAGCATCAGAAGTTGTATGAAAACACTATTAGAATTCGAATTAGTATCAGGACTAAAGGTTAATAAGGAAAAAACGAAGTTAATTATGCTTGGGGCAAACAGGGACAACAGGATGAAATTATGTACAGATTTGAATATGATATGGAGTCATAAATTCACGGCTCTTGGAATAACCTATGATGTAAATAACATGAAAACAATAGCAGACCAAAATATCAAGAATAAATTAATAGAAATCAATAAAACAATAGCATTATGGAGGGGTAGAAATATCACTCCAGTAGGTAAAATAGTATTAATAAAGAGCACTCTTATATCAAAAATCACACACATCCTGTTGTCCCTCCCTAGCCCAAAAAATGAAACTATGAAAACATTAGAAAATGTGTTCAGGAACTTTATATGGGACCAAAAACCACCAAAATTCCGCAAAGAAATATTGGAAAATCCATATAACATGGGAGGACTAAAAATGACCAACTTGATAACCTTCAATCAGTCTCTCAAAATATCATGGCTTAAGAGGTTAAAAAATCAAAATGATGGCTGGGAACAATTTCCGAGACACTTTGATATTCACAAAATTGTCTTTTTTGGTGATAAATTTCCACAACTGATAATAGGAAAAATTAAAAATCAATTTTGGAAAGATGTGGTAACATCATGTGCCGCCCTACATCAAATTATTAAAAAAGAAAACACTACAGCATCCAATATTCCTTTATGGTTTAACTCAGCCATAAATTTAAACTTCAAAAAGGGATGGTT